>OX451740.1:751189511-751587723 GCA_948472305.1 Vicia faba | reverse complement strand
ACACAACTTTTCCAGACTGAGTTATATAACGAAATAGAGGTTTTGCAAATGGTTGATATTAAAAACCAAACTGAATTCATCAATTGTATCACACTCTTGAAAATAACAACAGTGGTACAACACGAATATAATTCTTTCCTCACAACCAGTTTTCACTCACAAGGAACTAAGGCGACTTTAGTGAAAAATAAACTATTTAGAGAGAGAAAATAGTGTAAATTATGAAAAATTATGAATTTTGGTGTGAAATGACTAGAGGAGAAGACTCGTTTATATATGAACTTTTTGGCTCAAATGGAAACAGTGTAAGAACAAGATTTGGTTATGCATTTGGCCTTTAGTTTTGACAATAACTATCATACCCCAAATATGTCCTACCCATTTATAAGGATCATCTGGCTTATGCATCTTGCATCCTTCGTGTACATACTTCTCATTAGGTCAACTAATAGCACATGCATCATTAATCAACAAATGGTCATGGGATCAAGGCATTTCTTTTTGGAAACTACACACAAAAAGATTATTCCGGTCGAGCAGCACATCAAGAAAAACTCTGGTTTTTCATGGTCAAATATGTTCCGCACGTTTTAGAAACTATCAAATCAACAATCAATAAAGCTATCATCATGTCAAGCTCTCATGTATGTCAACACACTCTGAATTGCGGAGAAATCGGGCATTTCAGTGAATTTGAGACTATGCGAATCAGAAACAACATTTTCGCTGGTTTGAGCTTAAGATATTTGCAACTTACACTCGGGATACTATTTTGAAATGGTTCCCCAAGCATTGGAACCGTCTCAGTATTTTCTTAATTTCTTCTATTCAGACCGGAAGCCAATTCTATGAAGAAAGTCTCTAAATAATTTGATTTCCCTGAAACGGTATTTGAATTTAATGACTGGTTATCTGTTTCTCAGGTGTTCGGAAATTCGTAACTTTCATCTGATTCAGTATTTTCAGTTGATTCTTAGAGCATTGAGACTGTCTTAATTTTCTTACCATTTCTCGGTTTCGGGTCAAAGGCAAATTTTGTGAAGAAAACCTCCGGGAATTTTAATTCTTTGAAGATAATGCACTGAAATTTAATTGTTGATATGTTGTTTCGCGGGTAGTAAAAATTCATAACTTCTGATTGGAATACTATTTTGGATTTGTTCTTGAGGCATTAAAACCGTCTTAATATCGTCTTCAATTTATATTTTCGGCTCAGAAGCTGGTTCGGAAAGGTAGATCTTCGAATGTGTGAATACTTTGAGAAAATAAAGTGAAAATACACTGAAAACGGTGTGCTAAACCATTATTTTTTTGACGTTCAAAAATTCATAACTTCCTCCCGGTTCAATGTTTTTGAGTGGTTCTTTGGGCGAAAAATCCGTCTTGATGTCATCTTATTTTTGTATGTTTGGGTCGAGGACCGATTCTTTAAGGAAGATCCTCGGAAATGCGAATTACCAAAGAAAATATTATGGTGAACCATATTTTTATTTCACCGTTTCTCGTATTGTAAAAATCATAACTTCTTCAATTTTTATCGTATCGAGACGATTCTTTCGGATAATTTCACAAATGATGTTAGCTATAAATTCTCTTCAGGAGCTCGAGTTCAGATCCAGCTCCGAAGACTTCGGTTGATGCTCGTTTCTCAACCGAACAGTGAAAAATTATGCATTACTGAAAAATTCAGTGTTTGAGGCAAAGTTTCTCTCCATTCAAAAGTTCATAACTTGCTCAATTTTTATCGTGTTGAGACGATCTTTTGACATGACGTCACAAATTTCTTCATCTACAATTTTGTTGTTGGTCTCGCGTCGAGATTTTGCACCAATTATTATTGAGTTCATGAATTGCCCATGCGATCATGTTTGCTGACACTGAAATCTGCACTAGTGAGAATTGATTGGGCTTTCTCTTGACCTAAACCAATTCTCTCTCAAACTCAAGAAAGGAAAGTAGATGAAAATTCAAAAACTCCATTCTCCCTCCAAGGATCTACCATGCTGGAACTCTGATATTCCCTCTGATCTCGTTGAGGCTCCGACCACTACTCCCTCCGCCGCTTGCGGTTCCCGCTTCTCCCCTTCCTCCGACAGCCGTCGCACGTTAGTAACTCCCTTCATCAATTCGTGATCGTGCCGCCTCCTCCAGTCGCAATCTCCAACGTCGCCTCCGTGCTCTGATTGTGGTTCTCTGGCCAACTTCTATTCTTTCTCTAATTCCTCTTCGTTTCAATAAGCAATTTATTCTTGACTTAAGTGCTTTTTTACATAAGTGATTTATGAATAAGCATTTTTGTGATTCCTTGAATTGGATTTTGTTGGAGATAATTGTGTTAGGAATTGATTAATTGAATTTGAAAACTATTTGTTCATGAGATGATGATGATAGTTAGGAGTGGAATTGGTTGATTATGGTTCTAATCAGAATAGACTTGGGATTTCAATCATAAAACTGATGTTGCATTTGAATGTCGAATTTCTGTTTCGATTGAGTTGTGTTGATAATAATGGAAAAGTTCATTAGTTGACATAATGTTAAATTGAATTGAATGATAACAGTTTTTTTTACATTAGAATTTTTGATTCAAATAAGTATTGCAATTCATGAAGCTTGTTGTTTGAGATCAGAAATTTGAGCATCAATGTGGATTTTAATTCATTACAAGTGATTGTGAATTTTTTACAATATCGCATGAGTCAATAATTGTTTCTAAAATGTCTGAGTGAGAGTTTGAAACAAATTTTTTGATGCGTAATGATTCATAAATAATGTTTTCCGGAATTAAAAATAACTGTAATATGTGTTTTAACTTGTGTTTGATGTGCGTTGTTCATAATCGGTCATTTGTTGATTGTTAATGTTGAGTTTTAGCAATTTAAATTCTATTTTCTGGATAATTTTGAGGAGTAATAAGTTTCTATCCGGTATAGATAAATCATGTGAAATAAAGAATTTAATTGTTTCATACCCTCATGGAAACTTGTGTTGGTAATTGATGAGTTGTTGTCTGGAATTTAGTTTCACGTACATATTGTTTTATTTTTCATTTAATACTTGCCTGTACATAATTGATCATTTTCATGAGCATTTATAATGAGTTTTGTTGTTTCTGATACAAGTTTCCCCTTAAATTCATGTATGTATATAATGTTGTCCCGTTTTTAATTCCACATGTACATGCCATTTTAATTGTCATTTGGTGTCTATTTGTACATATCTAAACATGTCGTGACCATTAGTGATGACTTTTCTCGCTTCCGGTGCATTTTTCTGATTAATTCCAAGTTTACATGAGTTACTGCCCAGATTTAATGCATAAGTGTAAATATATGTTCTAAATACTGTTTAGGGCTTGTTTGGACATGTTTTTGTGCTTATAGACCGTTGTTATCAAGCTATACCATTTTTCAATACATTTTTTGAACACTTTCATGTTGTATACGTAGTTGTTGTACCCAAAATTTGCCCTCTCTTCTCAAGAAATTTTATCACAAGGATTTCAAAAAGCTCAAATTTGTACAAGTACAAAACAGACAAAAAAAAGGGCAAAGCAGAAAAATTGACTTTTCTTGACAAAATTGAAGAAAAAACAAGCTTGCTTCGATTCATACTAGTTTCTATTTGGCATTGGGCCTCCTTCATGTAAGCTTTGATTTACATCCTTCTATTGAGCATTTTCCTTCTTTGAGCGAGCTATGGTCCTCACGCTTTGATTGAACATTTGGGCCTCCTTTGATGCAAGATTTAATTTACATCCTTCGATTGAGCAGCTGGCTTCTTTGATCAAGCTTTGGTCCATAAGTTTCATTTGGACATTTGACCTCCTGGAGGTTTGCTTTGATGCACTAAAATAGCTCCTGCATGCAAGCTTCATTTGGACAATGGCTCCTGCTTGCAAGCTTCGATTGCACCATTGGCCCCTCACATGTTTTCCTTGGAATCACAAGTTTTTAATTAGATGCATGGCTACCTTCTGCTTGCTCAGCTTCAAAACACAAACACCTTTTCAAATGCACCAACACTTTCCATTGAAATATTTTCAAAATTTCAACACTTTGTATACATTCTTATAGAGACGAGAATCATTACAAAGTTTGCCTAAACGAAGGCGTTTTCAAAAATACTTTCAAAAACCACCACAAAGCACACTTTCAAACAAAAGCAATGATCTAGCAAGAAAATTAAGAGCCCATAGATAACTATGGATGAAAAGGGTGATAACACCTTCCCTTTTCATAATCTACCCCCCGAACTCAAGAAAATAATCTCAAAGGTCTTTCCTGTTCTTTTCACCCTTTCCTTCATTGGATAAAAGAAAAGTCGGTGGAGACTCTTGCTATCCGCAATAATTACGATCAAACGCAAAACATCCCAAGTCAGTTCTCCCACCGTGTTATAGAACTGGCGACTCTGCTGGGGATAATTCGTAAAAGTGGGGTTACCTTAAGGCTAGATCACCTTTACTTGCTTTTCTTTGATTGACTTGTTTGCTTTATTTTGTTTTGGCTTGTTTTGATACTCTACCTGGATCTTGGACACCTTTTAGGTAAGTAGCAATAAGTTGTGGAAACTGTGCGGGGTATACCGACATGGTCTAAGCAATAGCTATGTTAGTGTGACACATTTTTTGGTAACGGTAGCCCTTGGGTAGTCAAGGAGAATACGGTGCCGCTGTGTGGTGTCATGAAGCACTAACTAACTTTAGAACCTTTACTTGAACAACTTGGCCTTTAGGAAGTAGTGAGGTAGCCTACTTTAGTGCAGTCCGAAGTTGGTTGATACTCGATACTACGCTCATTAAGATCAGACTTCTCGGGATATTTCGGTCACCATTAAAGAGGCTTGCGCTGAAACAATGCCTGATGAGGAAAGATCAGTGATATTGAGATCCCCTAGAACCCGATTACTATTACTAGGACAGGTTAGGCCAACTAAACTTCAAGAGGGTACTTACCTACAAACTCCATGCAAGCCGAAACCTAAGGACTTGTTTGCTTTTATGTGTATATGCTTACTTGTACATAACATCATAACATCATACCATTGCATTTCTCACTAACCATTTCAAGGGTTTTTTGAGATTTATATTTGTTCTGTTTTGTAAGACATGGCTTCCACCCGCAGGAATACTATCCAAGTCAATCTGGTAAGAATTCCTTCTCAACTCAAAGAGTTAGCATTGAGGGTTCCTGAGAGTTCTTCATTCACCAAAATACACGGTCGACTCCTAAACTTGGTTACCTCGGGCATTGATGAAGACATGATGAAGGTTCTTTTCCAGTTCTTCGACCCTTTGCACCATTGCTTTACCTTCCCTGATTACAAGGTTGTGCCTACTATGGAAGAATTTTCTCAACTCTTGAGGATTCCTATTCTCAATCAACTACCTTTCAACGGTATCGAAAGATACCCGAGCCCTGAAGAGATTGCCCGAGCTTTACACTTGCAAAGATCTGACGTCACGTCTAATTGGGAAACAAGAAGTGGTGTCAAATGGTTCTTAGCCAAGTTCTTGTTTGAGAAAGCTCAAGATTGTTGGAACACTCTGGATTTAAAAGCTTTTGAAGAAACCTTGGCCCTTCTCATCTATGGGATGGTACTATTTCCAAATCCTGACCAACTTATAGATATAAATGTTGTCAAAATCTTCATGTTTCACAATCCGGTGCCTACTTTGTTGAGAGATATCCTACATTCTATCCACTCTCGCAACATGAGGAAGAGAGGAACCCTCATGTGTTGTACTCCTCTTTTAGCTAGGTGGTCTATTTCTCATCTCCCCCGATCCGTGGTTAAGAACAAGCAAGGTTTGAGGTGGTCCAATAGGTTGATGTCACTCAGACATTCAGATATTCACTGGTGTCCTCGATTCTTAGAGAGTATTACTATCATCGATCATTGTAGGGAATTCCCTAATGTCCCTTTTCTTGGCATTGGGGGAGGTATCACTTATAACCCTTGCTTAGCTTTGCGACAATTTGGGTATGCCCGAAGAGTTGGTCCTCATGATATGCTCATCCAAGGAGTGGTGTTCGACTATGACAACGACAATTAAGGCTACAGTCAGAGGTTTGTACGAGCTTGGAGGATGGTAAACAGAGTGGATAGTAAGACACTGGGACAAAAGAATTCTATTCCCCTTGAGCCTTACCTTAGGTGGGTACGAGCTCATTCTTATAAGCTCGTAATGCCTTACCCCTCCATCCTACCTGTTATCATGGAGCCTGTTGCTGAAGGAGATGACCCGTATACTGTTCTCTATCCCAACATGCCTACTTCTCTTGAAGACTTGCAAAAGGGTTAGATTCAGCTAAAGGAAGAGCGAGGCACCTTCGAAGCTCAGTTCTACGCGAGCGAGAAAAGGGTTTTGGAGCTTAAAAAGAAACTTCATAAAGAACGACGCTTGAACGCCTACCTAGCACCAAAGAGGATGCGTTCAACCTTTTTGTCTTAGGAATGTATTTTGTAAGCCCAAGAGGCACGTTGTAACCATTTTGAACTGATTAATGAAATTTGAAGTTTATTCATTCTTTTTCTAAGACAAATTTAAATTTCATAAATCCTTGAAATCATTTGCATGCGCATTTTTCATGCATCATAACATAACAGGTTTTCCACAACAGGTCTCCTTATCTTTCTGTTGTTTATTTCAGTAAGATGGATATCGAGAAAACAGTGAAAGACCTGCAAGCACAAAACTCCCAGTTTCAAGAGACCCTGCTGACCCTGGCCTAGGGGCAACAAGAGTTGATGATGTTGCTGGCATCCAAAAAGAAACCAAAGAGGAATGCCCTAGTCAACATGGGTAAAAGATTCAGAGAGCTGATTCACCAGATACCAATAGTTGAAGATTCGTCTGAGGAAGACGAAAATCAAATTGGAGAAGCAAAGAGTACCCAGGATGGGTGTATCAATTATCAAATGTATGATGATGAAGACTATTTTGACAAAAAGTATCCCCATGCCGATGTTAAGTACAAGCAGCTAGAGGATAGATTGAAGGCCGTCGAGATTCAAGCCATCCCTGGTTTGGATTTTGATGATTTGGGTTTAGTATCTAGGGTTGTCATTCCCCATAGATTCAAGATACCAGTCTTTGTTAAATATGATGGGGTTTCCTGTCCAAAGCTTCATCTGAAGTATTATGTGCGCAAAATACAACCGCACAACACCAACAAGAAACTTTGGGTCCACTTCTTCCAAGAAAGCTTGGCTGGGCCTCAACTAGAGTGGTTTTACCAATTGGAGGGTTCCCGTAACCATACCTGGGAAGACATGGCCACTGCTTTCTATCACCAATACCAATACAATACCGACCTGGCGCCGACTAGAGTTCAACTGCAAGACATGACAATGGGTAAAGATGAGGGGTTCAAAGAGTACGCGCAAAAGTAGAGGGATCTTGCCAGTAGGGTCCAACCATCGTTAACTGATAAGGAATATATTGATATGTTTATGTGCATGTTATCTGTTCCATTTTTCAACTTATTAGTTTGGTGTTCTTCGTCCGGTTTCACCGAGATGATCCTGACCGGTGAAAGGGTCGAAAGTGGTATCAAGAGCGGGAAAATCCATATGGCGTCTACTTCCACCTCCAACCCTGTAAAGAAACTCTTCACTGGGAAGAAAGAAACTAATGTTGTGTATGGGGCAAAGGCTCGTACCAAGAAGGATAACCGTTCGTCCGTTAATGTTGTTCTGATTTCCAACCCTACTCATGTTCAAAGAAAATCTTCTAATCATCAATGATTTGAGGCTCCACGAAGACAATTCACAAGGATAGGCATGTCGCTATCCCCAACCTTACAACACATGCTAAAGGCTAACTTGGTGATGATGCGCGATCCTCCGTCCAATCCAAAAACTTCCTCACCTAAATACAATCCAAATACCAAATGTGCATATCATTCAAATAGTCCCGGGCATGAGACCGATCAATGCTGGGCGCTGAAGAACAAAATTCAAGATCTAATCAACAACAAGACAATAAAATTTGATTCGCCTACAGTTCCCAATGTGATAACGACACCAATTCCAAACCATGGAAAAGGTGTCAATGCAATTGAAGACACTATTTTGGTTCCTTCCGTCGAAGATCTAACTACTCCATTAAATGTTGTCAAAGAAGATTTTCTGAGAGCAGGGGTTTTCCTTGGTTGTTTGAAAGATTGTGATTACTGCGCCAAACAAGTCAATGGCTGCAAACGGCTGAAAGAAGGCATTCAACGCCTGATGAATAGTCATGAAATCCTATTTAAGAGATTTTCGTCTGTCAAAAGTTTGATCGATAAGATTGAATACCTCTATATCATAACAATTTCAAACAAGCCTCTTAGGATCTCCTCAAAGGGTCCTATCAGGATTTCAAGTGAACTGACTGTTGCTCCTCTGATAATCACTGCCCCTGGGCCAATTTCGTATTCTTCCAATAAAGCAGTACCATGGAACTACGGTGCTAAAGTGTATTACCATGGAATAAAGCAAGATGCTCGGATTGAAGAAAATAAAGCTGATGACATTGGGAATATTACTGGTTCTAGTAAAGTGACCAGAACTGGGAGAATCTTTTCGCCTAACATTTCACCCCCAACTGCTACAACGACACTTGTCTGCATCACCGCTACTAAGCCTAGTGCTGACATTAGGGGTAAGAAGACAATGGTTGAGCCTGCTGAGATAGAGATGCCCGCAAAGGACGTTGCTATTGAGGAGCCTTCCACTTAAGAAATGGATGAAATCCTAAAGATTATAAAGAGAAGTGATTTCAAGATAGTGGAACAACTGGGGAAAACCCCTTCCAAGATCTCCATGTTATCTTTGCTACTTGGTTTTGATGCTCATGCCCGAGCATTGATCAAATTCTTAAATAAAGCTCATGTCCCTCATGAGACGACAACTGACCAATTCGAAAATTCTGTGGCAAGCTTGACGACCAACAACGGATTGGGTTTCTCGGATGCTAATCTGATATCACTTGGAAGGAACTATAACATAGCTCTGCATGTTTCTGTTGAATGTAAGGGGAATACACTAACACATGTTCTGGTTGACACTGGCTCTTCTTTAAACGTGCTACCCAATGGCGCTTTGGACCAGTTAGACTGTGAAGGACTGGTGTTGAAGCCGAGTGATATTATTGTGAGGGCCTTCGATGGGTCCAAAAGGATGGTTCATGGAGAGATGGATCTCTCGATCAAAGTGGGTTCCCAGATTTTGAAATGTACTTTCTACATCATGGACATCCGTCCTGCTTACTTCTATTTGATGGGTCGCACTTGGATCCATGGAGCAGGGGCATTAACATCTACGCTTCACCAAAAGCTAAAATACCCAGTCAAGGGGAGGATCGTCACTGTTTATGGTGAGGAGGAATTCATGGTAAGCCATCTCAATTCTTTCAAATATATGGAGATTGATGGAGAATTTATAGAAACCCCTCTCCAGGATTTTGAGGTTGTTCCACCTTTGGTTGCTACTGCCAAAATTTCTTTCGACACGGCCAAAGATAATAAAGTCGTGCCAAGGATGGTTTTATTTAAGGATGCTCGTGCCGCAGTCGAAAATGGAAGTTGTGCTACCCGGGGGAAACTCCCTGAGATCCCGTTCAAAACAGATAAATGTGGGTTGGGATTCACTATCAAGACTCAGAAAGAGGTTAGGCGCGCTCGTGCCGGAAAGCCCTCTCTCCGTATTGGAAATCATGAAGTAAACGCTGTGGAGGATTCTGATGATGAATGTGCTTTCGAAGAGTGGATATACCCTACTACAACATAGCTCAATAATTGGCACACAAAGGACTTCGTCCCCATCTCCTTTATTAAGGAGTAATTACTTGTTTATTGCTTTCCAAGAATCATTTATCTGTAATATTAAACAATGACTTTTAAGTCGTATTCCTGGTCCGGGGCACTATGGTCCATTTTGTTAAGGGTTTTATTTGTGTTCATTTTATCATATGATCATTCAATATAAACCATTGGACTTTTTTTGCATTCAAATTTTAGTGCTCATTATCTTTCTTTTTCTTTAATGCGTTCTTCAAAATAGCCATGTATCTTACACACACACGCACACTCTTGCAGATCCTCGTCCACTCCGGATCTCGTTGCCAATGACTCTATTATTGCCAGCTATGATTTCAAACATCCAATTAACCAAGCCGAAGTCAAAGGCAAGGAAGATTGTGAAATACCGAGAGAATTAGCCAGGATTCTAATGCAAGAGGAAAAAGTTATTCAGCCGCATGAAGAATCAGTTGAAGTCATCAACCTAGGTACCGATACAGACAATAAAGAGGTCAAGATCGGTGCCAACCTAGGAAGAAATGTCAAAAGCAGATTGGTTCAGATGTTACATGACTATGTGGAAGTGTTTGCTTGGTCGTATGAAGATATGCCAGGGTTGGATACCGACATTGTAGTTCATTGTTTGCCAACAAAGGAAGATTGTCCTCCTGTCAAGCAAAAAGTTCGTCGCATGCGACCTAACATGTCTGAAAAGATAAAAGTTGAAGTAATGAAACAATTCGATGCAAGATTCCTAGAAGTGACATCTTATCCCTAATGGGTTACAAACGTGGTACCGGTACCGAAGAAAGACATAAAAGTTCATATATGCGTAGATTACATGGATCTGAATAGGGCAAGCCCCAAGGATGACTTCCCTCTACCTCATATCGATGTCTTGGTCGATAACACCGCTCAACATAAAGTCTTCTCTTTCATGTATGGCTTCTCCGGCTATAATCAAATTAAGATGGCTCCTGAATACATGGAGAAGACCACCTTTGTTACGCAATAGGGCACCTTTTGTTACAAAGTCATGCCATTCGAATTAAAGAATGCAGGGGCAACATATCAAAGGGCTATGGTAGCTTTGTTTCATGATATGATCCATCATGAAATAGAGGTATATGTGGATGATATGATTTCAAGGGCACAAACTGAGGAAGAACATCTCAACCACTTATACAAGCTATTCGAGAGGCTGAAAAAGTACAAGTTGAGGTTGAACCCTAATAAGTTCATATTCGGAGTATGATCTGGAAAGCTTTTAGGTTTTGTTGTCAGTGGTAAAGGCATCGAAGTTGATCCTGCAAAGGTAAAATCCATTCAAGAAATTCCACTCCCCCATTCTAAAAATGAGGTTAAAGGATTCTTGGGTTGTCTTAACTACATCGCCTGCTTCATATCTCACTTAACTGCTACTTGTGAGCCGATCTTCAAACTCTTGAAGAAAGATCAAGTGGTCAGATGGAATGACTATTGCCAAGCTGCCTTCGACAAAATAAAGGAATATCTGCAAGAACCTCTTATCCTCATACCTCCAGTCGAAGGAAGACCCTTGATCATGTACTTGACTGTGCTAGAGAATTCTATGGGGTGTGTGTTGGGCCAACATGATGAGTCTGGCCGAAAAGAGCATGCAATTGACTACCTGAGTAAAAAGTTTACCGACTGTGAAACCAGATATTCACTGCTCGAGAAAACTTGTTGTGCTCTGGCATGGACTGCTCGTCGGCTAAGACAGTACATGTTAACTCATACCACTCTATTGATTTCTAAGATGGACCCTATCAAGTACATCTTCGAGAAACCCGCTCTGTCCAGAGGGATAGCTAGATGGAAAATGATATTGACTGAGTATGATATCCAATATACAACACAAAAGACCATCAAAGAAAGTGTATTGACAAATTATTTAGCCCATCAAGCTGTTGATGATTATCAGTCTATGAAATTTGACTTTCCGGATGAGAATATCATGTTAGTAACCGATTATGCAAAACCTGGACCGTATGACGGACCTGAACAAGGATCCCGATGGACTATGGTCTTCGATGGGGCTTATAATGATTTGGGTAACAAAATTGGTGCTGTGATAGTTTCTCCTGAGGGTTGCCACACCCCTTTCACTTCTAGACTATGCTTTGATTGTACAAATAACATGGCTGAATATGAAACATGGATTTTGGGTCTGAAGGTTGCCATTGATCTAAGGATCAAGAATTTGAATGTATTCGGAGATTCCGCTTTGGTGATTAGCCAAGTAAAGGGAGATTGGGATACCAAGCACCCTAATCTTATCCCTTACAAAGAGCTTGTGTTATCTCTGATTCCTTACTTCGAAGAAATCACCTTTGTACACTTCCCTAGAGAAGA
This sequence comes from Vicia faba, assembly GCA_948472305.1. Classification (NCBI taxonomy): domain Eukaryota; kingdom Viridiplantae; phylum Streptophyta; class Magnoliopsida; order Fabales; family Fabaceae; genus Vicia; species Vicia faba. Next base: position 751,575,559 of record OX451740.1, on the reverse strand, counting down.
AAATTAGTTAGCCGATGCTTTTGCCACAATGTCTTCTATGTTCAAGGTCAAATGGGACATCGAAGCTCCTATGATTACAATTGAGAGATTCGACGAACCTGCGCACTGCTATGAGCTTGACACTGACACCGAGAAGCCATGGTACCATGAGGTGAAGAGATACCTTGAAGCACAAGAGTATCCCGAAGGAGCACCCATCAATGATTAAAAGTTATTACGAAGATTCTCAGCCAAATTCTTCCTAAGCAATGGAATCCTGTACAAACACAACCATGATTCTACTCTACTCCGATGTGTGGACAAGAAAGAGGCAGAGGAAATTATGGAAGACATGCACAATGGTCTTTTTGGGACTCACTCTAGAGGACATACTATGGCCAAGAAAATCCTGAGAGCTGGTTACTATTGGTCAACAATGGAGTCTGATTTCCATCACCACTCAAGGACTTGCCATAAGTGCCAAATCTACGCTGCCAAAGTCCATGTGCCTCCTATTCCTCTAAATGTCATGACTCCTCCGTGGCCTTTTGCAATGTGGGGCATGTACATGATTGGAGAGATTAAACCTACTGCTTCCAATAGACATCACTTCATTCTTGTCGCTATCGATTATTTCACCAAATGGGTTAAAGCTGCTTCATTTACCTCAGTCACAAAGAACGTTGTAGCCAGATTCATCAAGCATAACCTTATCATCTGATATGGTATCCTCGAAAGGATCATCACTGACAATGGGACCAATCTCAACAATGCTATGATTATAGAACTTTGCACCCAGTTCAAAATCAAGCATCCCAATTCTTCTCCTTATAGAACTAAAATGGATGGAACAGTGGAAGAAGCCAACAAAAACATTAAGAAGGTTGTGCAGAAGATGGTAGTAACCTACAAAGACTGGCATGAGATGTTATTGTTTACTCTTCATGGCTATCGTACTTCAGCTCGGACATCGACTGGGGTAACTCCTTTTTCTTTGGTCTATGGCATGAAAGCTCTCCTGCCAGCGGAAGTTCAGATTCCCTCAATAAGGATTATGAATGAAGCAGGCCTAGGTGAAGACGAATGGATTCAGACAAGATTGGATCAGTTGAACTTGATCGATGAAAAGCGACTGGCTGTTATTTGTCATGGTCAGATATGCCAAAAACATATGATCAAGGCTTTCAACAAAAAGATCAGACCTCGAGTATATCAAGCTGGCGACTTGGTAATAAAGCGCATCATTCTTCCACAAGGCGACCCCAGGGGGAAATGGACTCCCACTTAAGAAGGACCATTTGTTGTCAAGAAAGTTTTCTCTGGTGGTGCCATGATGCTGACTACTTTGAACGGGGAAGATTTCCCACATCTAGTGAACGCGGACATAGTTAAAAAATACTACGCATAAGATACCCGCTAGGTTGACACACCTGGGCAAGATAAGGGAATCCCGGAAAACCAAAGGTTTAGGCAAAAATTAGGGATATATGCAAAAGATTGTACACCCGGCAAGTTGAAAACTCGAAAGGGCGACTTGGGAAAAAATGGGTATCCCGGTGGGCCGAAAACTCGAAAGGGAGGTGTAGCGGTAGAAATGGTCAAGACTAAGCCATTGGATTGACTAGACTTTATACAAATCAAAATAAAAATCGCCACCGCGCTTTATTGTTTCCAAAGGAATGGGAAAAGAGTGAATAACCCAAAAAGAGGGGGAAAGATTCAAGGTAAAGGGGGTTGGTTATGCAAAGGGAAGGTATTAGCACCCTAAACATCTACGGTACTCCGCAGGAACCTCTTTGAAAAATCTGTATATTTTGGCTATAAAAATGTGTTGTATATAAAATGGATGGTGAAGGTGAGAAAAGAAATATTTTTATGATTTTTGCATCCGCCGCGGTTGCGAACCTTTAGTGTCTACGTACCACCTTTCGTACAATAGGGGATCAGGGTACACGTAGTTCCTCTTTTAAAAATTTGAAACACAAGTATGTTGATTGATTTTATGAGATAAGACATCATCGCAATTGTCCGTGTGAAAAAAACATACTTACTACCCACAATCATGAGAAAGGAGAATTTGCATCATCTCAAAGTGGAGGATATGGCTTGGATTTTAAAATCAACAATGCCTCACTCAACACCCAAGTGGAAAATATCTCACTTCACTACATATTGTAGAAGTATAGTTGTTTGCATCACTACAAGGATTAACAAGAGTCTAATCTTTTGAGAAAAGTTTAAAGATAAAATCCAAAGTGGCAAAATGGTTTGAAATGAGATTGATTGACTTTTAGTCTTCTCACAAAAAAAGGTCAAGGTATTATTAAATTGATTGAAATTTATTTATGAAAATGTTTCGAAGATGCATGGACCTAAGTCCAAGTTTATTATGAAAATGTTTCAAGTTTCAAAACAAGAAGAGTTTTTTTTTAAAGGAGGGGGAAGATTTTTTAAATTAAAGAAGATGGGAGAAGAAGAAGAGGCTATCCTAAAGCATAAGGTAAAATCTAGGGATAAGAATCATCTAACCAACAAGAAGCCAATACTTGACATTTTGAGTCAATATAGAATTCCCATTCTTCGTATTGAAACCAAGCAAGCAAAGATACTATACCTCTTGAGAGAACCAAACTTCAAGTGTTTTAAGTCTTCGCAAAAATTGGGCAGAGTAACGGCTGTATACGGGTGAATTCCAGATTACAAACAAAGATCGTAATCTCAATAACCTGCACACAAAACAAACAAACAACCCAATGTCTTGAGGTAAACCTTAAGAACTCCAGACAAAACATCAAATAAAGTCACAAAGTCTCCAAGATAGGCCAAGGTCTCTAATCCTAAGTCCAAGAAGTCCATCACTCCATAATGCAAAGGATAGTAACCATGTAGTCCAAGTATCATTAATGATTTTTATGGTTCATGTTGATTATTAGGTGTCTTTAAAAAGAAAGAAATGCTCAAGTGAGCAAAATAAAAATGACATAAAAGTAAATGCTCAAGTGAGCAAAGATGAAAATAGCATGAAATGTAAAATACTAAAAGTAAATGGTACATAAAGCATGAAAATAAAATCGTAAAGTAAAGTTAGTTGTTAGTAATTAGTGGTTAGTTGGATGCCCATCTTGAAACTTGCATTTGGAACTCATTAGAGGATTGGTAGAACCAAAGCCTCCACACAACAAGTTGCATTTGCTTTTTGTCAAGTATATCATCCATTTTAGAATTCTCACAAGGCAACATGTAATGATCAACGATGTTTAAGTGATCCGCGTTGACCAAAGGTGTTGTAGATCCATTAGAGGATTGGTAGAACCAAAGCCTCCACACAATGAATCTCAAGGTTATTGGATCAAAGAGATCAAATTAACATACTTGGGCTTGCAATCATAAGTTTGGGCCACAAATGATCATTTATTCGAATTGGGACAAAATTTAGCGCTATGTTAAGCAATCGTAAGTGGACTTATGTAGAAGTCACACCTATTTTGAGGCCGGTCAATAGCAATCTATGTACTTCATGTTTGGATAAACGATATAGAGATCACCATACCTTAACATGTAGCACAATTAAAAAAAGAAAGGGATAAGATGAAGAGGGAGGGAAATGATAAGCTAATTTGGATCACCATTTCAAAATTCTTTCATCTTTAAATTCAACCACTCCTCTAGATGGATTAAAGCACTAAACATATCATTAATCCAAAGCACCAAAAATGAATTAAATAATTCACTCTTAGGTAGATTTGAATTGATGAACATTTATCCAACTTCATCTACATCACAAAATCCATTAAGTTTAAAGACAAATTGGACATTTAAAATTGCAATCCAAACCAACAATCAAAAGGAGTGAGTAGAAAAATCATTTTGGATCAAAGCTGCCCCAAAACAAGGCAAAAAATACATTATGTCCTGGTGTAAATCAATTTTCACTACTATGTAAATCGATTTACACAGTGCAGTTTTCAAAAAATTGCGTGAAATTGCTTCTGTGCAATCGATTGCACTACAATGCAAATCGATTGCACACAGAAGCAGTAGCAAAAACAGCATTTTAAAAGGGCAATTTCTTGTTCAAACTTTCCATCAAACACCTTATGATCATGGATCCAATTGAGCACGAAAATTCCATCAAATTATGAGAAAATAACACCATTGGAATCACAAAATAATGCTCAAAGAATCAATCCCAAAGATCACCAAGAGATCACATTGTGAAAGATGAATTATCCAACTTATCAAAGGTAGATCTAGAGAATTATCAAAACAACTTTAAGAATTTGCTTCAATTCAACCACAAGAATCAATTGACCAAGCTTGGATGTAGAGAATTGATGGAGAAAAAGTGTTTGGATGAAGGTTTAGCTCAAAGATTAGTAAGCTTCAATGCAAAGCTTACTAATTTTTAAAAATGGAGCTTTGAGTAAATTTGGTAGATGGAGAGAATTGAGAGATTTTTTAGCAAGGTGGATTTGGCTATCAAAAGCTTGAAATTTGAATGAAATGAGAGCTCTATTTATAGAGTTTTAGGATTGGGATTAGTGGTAATTTGGTAATTGATTCTTGGAGCCAAAATTTGAATTAATGATAATTCTTTCAAATATTAGAGCTAAAATTTAAATTAATGATAATTCTTTCAAATATTAGAGCCAAAATTTGAATTAATGATAATTCTTTTTAAAAATGAAAGATTGGCACTAAAATTTGAATTAATGATACATCTTTCAAAAGTGAAGGAAAATTGGAGCCAAAAATTGACAAGCTTAAAATGTTGTTTTTTTTTCAAATTTTCACACTGTGCAATCGATTGCACTACAGTGCAAATCAATTGCACAGTGTATTTTTTTCAAAAATGACGCAAAATACACTATGTGCAAGCGATTGCACCCTAAGAGCAATCAATTGCATCAGTGAAAAAAATGAATTTTTTTAATTCTTTTTCTTTGAAAATAGAGATTTTAGGAAAATGATACCAAAAATCCTTATTTGTCAGATGCTTCGACTTGGTACCTACAAAACAAAAATATAAAAAGACAAAGACAAATATTTTTTTGTATTTTGATTAGAAGTTAGTCAATCAACACATATACAAAATACACAACCAAGGTGCTTGGATATTCCTCAATAGCAAACTTAAAGATAGGAGATAGAAAAAGAGGAAGAAACAACCCTAATATGATCTTGTTATGATCGAGTTGATATGATATGATAGAGGAATCTTAGGGGCAAAAATTGGGGTACAACAGCTGCCCTTATTTAAGTGTCTTCTATCCGGAGATACAAAGGTTAAAAATCTTCGTGTCGACGCGATTGGAGATACTTAAATATAAAACAAGCCCTATTTTTGTCTCTAAGATGATATGCAATGCTTATGACTATGAATGCATATTGTTGTACCCCAAAATTTACCCTCCCATATTCTTCAAGATTTGCAAAGAGCATGCTTCAAATCTCCCCAAGGGTTGCACAATTCAAGGGCCTCCTAAACAGTCAAAATTAGGGTTTTGGTTCTGACAAAGAAAATGAAGTTTCCAAGGGTCCAATAAAGTCCCACATGCCTATAAACATGTTCAAGCATCCTTATACCAAGTTTCAAGACTTACAGCACAAAGTTGCACAGTCAAAAACCCTAATTGCACTACAGTCAACTGCAGGGGCAAAATGGTCATTTGACAGTCAAAAGTTCAAAATTTTGGTCAACATCTCATTTTGAAGCCACAAACATCATTTGAGCAATGCATGATCATGATTCTCAAAGCTTGGCTCAAAAAGTCTCAAGATGCAAAAGTTTCCGTATTTGGACAGTTGAAAAAGTCAACTGTAACTTGACTAAGGCATAACTTCCACATGGATTATCAGAAAAATTCCATCCAAAGCTCATTTTGAAGATAAAGACATTTCCTACAACTCTTCTTCACACTTCAAGTCCAAGAAATGCTCTCACAAAAAGTTATCAATTTCAACATTATAGGTCATTTTCAAAAGTCAACAAAAAGGGACTTTAAGTCAAAGGCCATAACTTGAGATTGGTAAATCAAAATTACATGGGACCAAAGACATTGGTTAGAGGACTCAAATACCTTTCTAAAATGTCCAAGAACATGAGCAAAGCGTAAAAATTGAGCAAGTTATGCCTTGTGGAAGTTGGGAAAGTTTTGGATATTTTGAAAAGTCAACATTGCTTCAAATGACCTAAAAATGCTAATGGGCCTCTTTTTCTTCCACAAATCATTATCCAAGACAGGTGCACGACCATTTGGCCCAAAGGGAAGTTTTCTATCATTTTTATTTATTTATTTGGATTTTTAATTATTAATAATTCATTTAATTAAAATAAATATGTGGAAAATACTAAACCTAGCTTTTTAAATCTTTTTGTGCATGAAATAGTCTCAAGATTTTGTGTATAATCAGATTTGGAAAGAATCTTGATAATTGGACATGATTTGAACCAAGCTTGCATGAAAAAGTTTTGAAAACTTATGCCATAAAAATCAAATATCTCTTCATCAATTCATGGATTTTTTTGATCAATTTCTCAACCCTAATCATTCACCTACATATACATATGCTAACCCTCGTGCTCATAACCTCCCAGCTGCGCCATACACAAAGAACAAAACTTGAGTTTTTGCCAAAAAGTTGAAAACTGAAAACTAGGTTTTAGGGCTTTTCAAGATCAAATAACCATTCCATTAGCTTGCCAAGGTGACCAGGAGGCTATTCCAATCAAGAACGTCAACTCTAACGCCTTGAATCGGTATACATAAATCAAAATTTTTCATATAAAATGCATAATCGTGTTTTAATATTCAAGCATGTTCATTACATTTTTTTCATGGATTTGTGTTAATTGGATGATTCTGAAACTAACCATGTGATTGAATTGAGTTTTTATGCATTGTATGAAGAATTGCCATGGACGATTATTAGGTTTTTTCAAGTTCTAATTTGGGCGTTTCCAAATACTGTAAAATTAGAGAATCTCAGTGCCATGTTTGGATTCAAGAAGCTTGGACGATCTGAATAGAACCCTCGCGCCTAATTTATGTACCCACATGGCCTATTCGCTATTTCAGGAAATTGCATATTTTGGGGGGGTTCAAAACCCCCGCTAACCTTTTGTATGTTTCAGGGAAAAGCGCAATAAGGAGGAAGACGATGATGTGTAGGCTGCTGATTGGAATATTCAAATTTTACGCGCTAATTTTCCACTAACTTTTGTTTTATATTATATTGTTCATTGGCCATAGAATAATCAAAACGCGCACTTGGTTCAACTGGCAAGGCATCTGGTTGGCAATACCTGGGACCTGGGTTCGATCCCCAGGTCCCCACGCTTTATTCACATATTTTGTTTTAATATAATTGCATGCAGCATCTCCCCTGAAGACCACCATGTAACTCACCATCCAGCCATGCCACACGCCTCATGATCTTAATCCAAAAGCCCAGATCTGATGGACACCATATACGTTAGTCAAAGATGCCACATGCTAGCGTCAGAGTCAACAAGGCCAAAGGCTTAATGGGCCTGGAATACTGGACTCTACCTCCAAATTTGGGGACAGACCCCCCTAGGTTTGCAATTTCTTTTATATATTTTCCATTTTTTTAATTTGATTCAACTATTTCTTTTTAATTAATTCCTTTAATTTAATTATTTTCATAAAAATATAAAAATAACAAATAAAATCAGAAAAGACAAAATTAAAAATATATTTTATTTTAATATTTTGTAAATAAATATTATTCATTAATTTTAGCTATTAAATTAGGTTTAATTCAAACATTTTCTTAATTAACTTAAAATTTGTAGAATTAGGGTTTGTATCAATTTTTTATCCCTTTTTTTTTTCTTTTCACTAATAATTAAACATTATTTATTTTTATAAATCAAATTTCATGTAAATAATTAGATTGATTTTAGGTTTAATTTTAACATGTTTTCTTAATGAATAAAAAAATTAGAATTAGGGTTAATATTTTAATTTCATTTAATCTTTCTCATAAAAATTCATAAATCCAAAAAATACCTAAATAATTTCTTTTTCTATTTTAATTTAATTAATTTAATCATTTAATTTAATTTCATTAAAAAGGGTCCAACGCCCTCGTTTCCAATTTCAATTCAATTCGCGCATTTTATTTTATTTCTTATAATATTTATGTACCTCTCCCAAAGCCGTGTAAACTTAATTTCTCGCACTTTACTTTAATTCTTTATTTTTCTGTCAAATCGGGTCCTGGAAATTTTGGCGATGTAGACCCGCGCCTTTGTAATAGTTTAGAATTTTACCTTTCCGCGCTTTCTTTTAACTGTTAAATAAATGCATGCAAGAATGAATGATTAAATAAAAATAAACGCATAGATCACTTTGACATGGCAAGACAAAAATAAATAAATCTGGCACACAAATCACACACCACCCCTAGGGTACGCCTCACTGTTGCCTTGCCTCGAAAGGTGATCGTCGAGTAGAGGATGTCTTAGTAAGTCCTCATGATCCGGGAACCTGGCATGAGGGTAGCTTCTAAGGTATCTTCCCATTGCTCTAGTGATCACCATGTCTCGAACTTCGAATTGACCCGAACACCTCCAACGGTGGTGCTACCTACCTCTCAATGGTGGGATGGCACTACTTTAAAGACATTTACATAGACGAATTCCTTAGGGTAGGTAGATTCTCGTAGATACTTGCTCTAATTTCAAAACAAATCAAAAATACTTTTCACACCAACACATTTTCAAAAAGCTTTCGAAAGCAATTTTTCAAACACTCTTGAGGACCGATACAAGAGTCGAACTGGAATTTTCAAAGAAACTTTTTAAAACCCACAGTTGAAAAGCAAACAAACCATTTTTGAAAACACAAATGAGCAAGTATCTAAGAGCCCATGGATAACCATGGATAGAAAGGGTGCTAACACCTTCCCTTTCTATAACCTACCTCCCGAACCGAGAGCAATCTCTTTAAGGAATTTTTCTGTACTTTTGTCCTTTCCATTTGGAGAAAATAAAAGACGGTGGCGACTCTTGCTTCCGCGACATTTCGCGAACCAGCGTTAAACAGTCAGTTCCAGATCCACCGATCACAGAACTGGCGACTCTGCTGGGGATTCTTTTAAAGTGAGGTGTACCTTAGGGCTTAGTTCATAACTGTGTTTTCAATTGTATTGCTTTGCTTGCTTTATTATTGTGGGACTGTCTTGGGAGTTCTATAGATCCTAACCCGGATCTGGGGGATACCTTCTTAGAAAGTAGCAACAAGGCTGTGAGGGAACTGTGCAGGGTATACCGACATGGTTGAAACAGTCTGCTACGTTGATGTGGCACTTTGGTGTGTACCGGTAACCCTTGAGTTCAGTCAAGGAGAGTACGGGGCCTCCGCGTGGTGTTGTGAAGCATCAATAGACCTTAGGAACCTTAATTGAACTATCTTGGCCTCTTTAGGGTAGTGAGATAACTGACTTTGGTGCAGTCCGAGGTTGGTTGATACTCGATACTACACTCAATTGAGGGTTGCTTTCCTGGAATATTTCGGTCGCCAGTTCAGTGGCTAAATCGAAACGATGAACAATGAAAGCAATCCCGTGATATTGGGACCCTTAGAACCCGGTTACTTTTAATAGGACATGTTGAGCCCACCAACTTCAAGAGGGTAATACCCAGACCCCTGTTGGCCTAAACTCTAAGGGCTTTCTCTTGCGTGACTTGTGTGCCTTCGTACATGACTACTTGCATGTTTTATCTGACACATGAACTACTTGCAGGTTTTGCTTTAGTCCTTAATTGGGACACATGACAGGGCTTACTAAGTTTCTTGCAGGTTTTGTTTATAGTCTTTAATTAGGGCTTATAACCGAGTGTACTGAGTTTCTTGCAGACTAGTTTCTTGCAGGTTTTGTTTATAGTCCTTAATAAGGGCTCATAACAGGGTTTATCCATATTACCCCATGCATCATGACATCATACCATTGTATACATCCTAACCCATTTCAAGGATCTCAAGGGTCTGTGGTGCAGGTCAGGATGAATCAACTGTCCAGCAAGGGGCAAAAGGGGATTTATTTTCCTCTAGCCAAGGTTGTTAGGGGCTATGACCCACTGGATATGGTGAGCCTTTGACCCTTTGAAGAAGGACTCTCAATAATAGGCAGTTCCCTCAATCAGGCTACTGGACCCAAATTCTAACAAATTTTCTTGTTTATCCCGCTAGGTCCTTGAAAACATTACATGCATGTCATACCCATCATTGCATAACAGGTATCCTTGTTGCAGGTCACTTACCTTTCTCGCTGTTTATTTCAGCAATGGCTTCACAACAAGATAACCAGGACCTTCACACTCAAGAGACTCAGTTCAGGGAAATCTTCCTAAGCCTATCCAAGGGGCAGGAAGAGTTGAGGACACTCCTCATGGGGAATCTGATCAGAAAGAGTCCTGAAGATGACAAGGACGAACAGCTGAAACGTCTACAAGCTGAGGTAGACACATTGAAAACCCAGATGCTGGGGCAAAGGGCCCTCATTCAAGGTTTAGCTCAGGAGCAAGGAGAGCTGAGGGCCATGATCAGCCAGCTTCCTCAAGGCATGAAGCAACCAGCCCAAATCAGGGACCAGGTCATGGAACAGCTTCCAAGAGGGCAAAGGTCGGGTCCAATGAATAGACCTCTCCGAGTTGCTACTACTTCTCAGGTCCAACAACGACCTCGCCAAGAACAGCGGGTTGATCAGAACAGGTCGGACGAGCCTAAGAGACAATTCACCTACATCAACATGCCATGGTCACGAGCTTTGCAGCACATGTTAAGGATGAACCTGATTGCGGTGATCAACCCTCCTGCAAATCCAAAGACTTCCTCTCCAAATTACAACCCAGAAGCAAGGTGCGCTTACCATTCTGGTAGCCCGGGGCACGATACTGAGGACTGTTGGGCACTGAAGTACAAAATTCAGAATATGATCGATGCTAAAGAGATCGAGTTCGAGCCCGCCGAGACTCCCAATGTGATCATTGCTCCCTTGCCAAAACATGGCTAGGATTAAGAAATTTTTGTTCATTAGAATCTTTCAAGTTGTAATTTTCTTTTAATTGTTCAAACATTCCATTCATATCAAACATTGTTATTTCATTAATGCATCGCATATGTCTGTTCTGAAACAATATATTCGTATTCACTAAATGCAAATTATTTTCATATTTTTTATGATGATCAACTCTTAATTAATAATTCTAAGCCTCTTGAGGGAGGATGACGAAAACGGTACCATGATCTTTACAGTATGCTTTTGAACAGACCCCGCTGATGAGGTACATGCATTGTTTCAAATCCCTAAACACTGGAGTTATAAGGATGATAATCCCTCGTCAACCCCTCTAAGCCAAAGAAGTAGGAGTTTTTATTTTCGAAATTTAAAACCCTTAATCATAACCTGGGGCAGGGTAGTCTCTCAGTTGATCCAAGTGCATAACGAATGGCACCAAAAAGGTCCTTAAATAAACAAAAGACAGTGATGGTTCCGAATAATCATAAAGATAGGCAGTCATTACCAAAATCAAAAACCCATAAAGTCAAAACCAATGAAGGAGACTTACAAAACTGGGGCATCCCGCTGACTGTAATCACAAAAGAACAGTTCAGGCAAAAAAAATAGGGATAATAAAATCAAGGAAAAAAGAGGTTCTACAAACCCTCAACAAAAAGGAATGACTGCCTATTCAAAATAAATCATCAACATCCGAATCATCACCGGAAAATCAGAGCAAAGACTCAAACAAGGTCTAACGTATGATCAACTGAGTTTAGGTTTGGAGAACATCACGAAGAGCGGGTGGGTACAAATAATTTGAGCCTTTATCCTTTGTTTCTTAAACCATGAACCAGGCCACGTTATAACCCTCAAAAGTCCTAGCTGAAGCATGGGTTAGTTCGAAAGCATACTGTTACGAAAGGTATCCTGACTCCTTAAGGCCTACGGTAAAATACGAAGTTGACATCACGTTTTACAAACATTCATTTGTTTTATGAAAAAGAATGCATTTTCAAAATCTTCAAGACAGACATAAGCTTTGCATTTTTAACATAACTTTGTTTGCATATGACTTTTTGTTTGAACAGCATAGAAGTTCGCACGACGAAAGCCTAATGAACAGAAGCACTTCCAATCAAGGGGCATGGCATGACTATTGTCCATCGTCTGGGGCAGTTAAGTCAAGATTCGGAGAATCTCTCAAAGGCCAAATAGCCTGGGGCAAATCTCCGCCTAAGTCACTTGGGGCATTCCAACAACGAATCTTGCCTGATCAAATACCTTGTGGTGGCATGACAAAATACTTCTAACAGGGGCAACTCCCTACATTCTGAGAGCGTGAACCTAGTCGAAAAAATACTACGCAAAATCAAAGACCCGCTAGGTTGACACACCTAGGCAAAAATAAGGGCTTCCCGGCGAACCAAAAGGGTTCGGGCAAAAATAAGGGATGAAATGGAAAAAATCTGTACACCCGGCAAGTCGAAAACCTGAAAAGGCGGCTTGGGCAAAAATGGATATCCCGGTGGACTGAAAACCCGAAAGGGCGGTCCAGGCAAAAGTTAGGGATTAAAGCGTACGACTATGTCCTATCATCTTGTCATCTGCCTACCTGAAGAAGGTTTGACCCTCAACAACCAAGCACCTCACAGGTCTTCCACTCTCACCTCAGAAGCAGGGGCAATAAAGAGTTGCCTAGGCAATCTAATTGTTCTGTCCTCCAAGGTACCAAGGTAGGTTCAGCTAAAGAACATAACCAGATATCTTAATTCCCCAGAGAGTGAGCCAACAAATCAGTTCACTCTCCCCAAGCAAAGCTATTGTCAAACTTAAGGAAGTTGGGTATCCTCCCGCAGATCTCAACATTCCCCAGCAGCATATATACATTCTTAACAAGCATCCCCGGCAATCCTGGCCTAAAGATTGTTCCCCGGAGGTATATCAAACATTCAATGGAGTCACTTCCCCGATACAGCTCAAAACTTCCCCAAGAGAGTCCAATCTAGTTCCCCAAGAAAGTTGGAATTCATCTCCCCAAGCAGTAAGCTTATCCCCAATAGATTCTGGAAGCTTATCCTCGCAGAGCACGAACGCGTCCTCCGGCTTTATTCAAGAATTATTTCCCTACCAGGATATAACTGGGTTATCCTCAGCCAAAAGCCACGGAAAGAGCGTCCTCGATGAAGTCTCCTTATCCCCAGCGAAGTCTATTAACACTTCCAACACAACAACGATATCCCCAGCAAGTTGTCATCAACATTTCAACAAAGTACCTCTCTCCCCATAGAGTATTACTTCCCAGCAAGATCGCTAGAGTACTTTTCTCCCCGCAGGGTAATCCATTCGCCAAGTTTATTCCCCGACGGAGTTATCTTCTCCTACCGGAATTCTTGCAACTATCAGCCCAGCGGAAGCAAAGATCTAACTCTTCAACATCAGCCCAGGAGTGACTTCCCGGCACCCGTCAAGGATCTATTTTCCTAGACAAAAACATACATTCCCAAAACATTTCCATACATTATAGCATGCATATACGCATCATATCTTACAAATCTCATTTATGTTGAGAACATCATTGCCTGATCCATATCATGCATTGCATATGACTGACCTTTACCTTTCAGGAAAGATCCAGTTAAATTTTCAACTATATTTCAAGACCTAGTCTGGTTCAGTTAAATCGATTCCAAAGATTTCTCTGTTTCTTATCCAGTCAAAGGCCTTCTCTGGTTCAGTCAGATCGACCTTAAGATCTCCATGTTTCTTACCCAGTTGAAGACATTTCAAGACCTAGACCGGTTCAGTTAAATCGACTCCAAAGATTTCTCTGTTTCTTATCCAGTCAAAGGCCTTCTCTGGTTCAGTTAGATCGACCCTAAGATCTCCCTGTTTCTTATCCAGTTGAAGACATTTCAAGACCTAGACCGGTTCAGTTAATCGACCCTAAGATTTTCTGTTTCTTATCCAGTCAAAGGCCTTCTCTAGTCCAGTTAAATCGACCCCTAACAGATTTTTCTAATAAAGACTCAGTAGAAGTTATCCAAGATTCTCTCAATGATACTGTTGAGGTTGTAGTCGCCTGTGGTTCTCTCCCCGATACTGCGGATGTAGTAATCATCCCAAGATTCGCTCAACGATTGCTGTTGAGGTTGAAGTTATCCAAGATTCTTTCAATGATTGCTATTGAGGTTGTAGTCGCCTATGGTTCTCTCCCCGATACTGCGGAGGTAGTAATCATCCCCAGATTCGCTCAGCGTTACTATTGAAGTCGAAGATATCCAAGATTCTATCAATGATTGCTATTGAGGTTGTAGTCGCCTATGGTTCTCTACCTGATACTGCGGAGGTAGTAATCATCCCCAGATTCGCTCAGCGTTACTGTTGAAGTCGAAGATATCCAAGATTCTCTCAATGATACTGTTGAAGTTGTAGTCGCCTGTGGTTCTCTCCCCGATACTGCGGAGGTAGTAATCATCCCAAGATTCGCTCAACGATTGCTGTTGAGGTTGAAGTTATCCAAGATTCTCTCAATGATTGCTATTGAGGTTGTAGTCGCCTATGGTTCTCTCCCCGATACTGCAGAGGTAGTAATCATCCCCAGATTCGCTCAGTGTTACTGTTGAAGTCGAAGATATCCAAGATTCTCTCAATGATTGCTATTGAGGTTGTAGTCGCCTATGGTTCTCTCCCCGATACTGCGGAGGTAGTAATCATCCCCAGATTCTCTCAACGATTTCTATTGAGGTTGAAGTTATCCAAGATTCTCTCAATGATTGCTATTGAGGTTGTAGTCGCCTATGGTTCTCTCCCCGATACTGCGGAGGTAGTAATCATCCCCAGATTCTCTCAACGATTGCTGTTGAGGTTGAAGATATCCAAGATTCTCTCAATGATTGCTATTGAGGTTGTAGTCGCCTATGGTTCTTTCCCCGATACTGCGGAGGTAGTAATCATCCCAAGATTCGCTCAACGATTGCTGTTGAGGTTGAAGTCGTCCAAGGTTCTCTCACCGTCCTTGTTGAGGTAGTAACCATCCCTGGTTCATTCATCACCATTTGAAGATCCAAATCCAACTCCTGTAACCAGTCAGGGTACACATCTATACAAAGAATCTGAAGACCAGCTCCGGTAACAGGCCAGGTAATCATTTTCTTTTGCAGGTACGCAAGTTCTCGCTAAGGAATCTCTTACGCGATCAACATCCAGATGGCATCTATAAGCCCATCCACCTATCCATCATCTCTCAGCATGGCATCTATAAGCCCATCATCCTCTCCATCAATCTCCAAATGGCATCTATAAGCCCATTCCCATCATCACACTACTATGTGAGCGCAAATTTCTGGGCACTCTAGTGTTCAATCATCTTCCACCTTCGGATTACAAAAGGCACGGCAGCCAATCTGCATCCTCAGGTTTAAGAAGATTGAACAGGGGCAACTGTTGTACCCCAAAATTTGCCCTCCCATATTCCTCAAGATTTGCAAAGAGCATGCTTCAAATCTCCCCAAGGGTTGCACAATTCAAGGGCCTCATAAACAGTCAAAATTAGGGTTTTGGTTCTGACAAAGAAAATGAAGTTTCCAAGGGTCCAATCAAGTCCCACATGCCTATAAACATGGTCAAGCATCCTTATACCAAGTTTCAAGACTTACAGCACAAAGTTGCACAGTCAAAAACCCTAATTGCACTACAGTCAACTGCAGGGGCAAAATGGTCATTTGACAGTCAAAAGTTCAAATTTTTGGTCAACATCTCATTTTGAAGCCACAAACATCATTTGAGCAATGCATGATCATGATTCTCAAAGCTTGGCTCAAAAAGTCTCAAGATGCAAAAGTTTCCATATTTGGACAGTTGAAAAAGTCAACTGTAACTTGACTAAGGCATAACTTCCACATGGATTATCAGAAAAATTCCATCCAAAGCTCATTTTGAAGATAAAGACATTTCCTACAACTCTTCTTCACACTTAAAGTCCAAGAAATGCTCTCACAAAAAGTTATCAATTTCAACATTATAGGTCATTTTCAAAAGTCAACAAAAAGGGACTTTAAGTCAAAGGCCATAACTTGAGATTGGTAAATCAAAATGACATGGGACCAAAGACATTGGTTAGAGGACTCAAATACCTTTCCAAAATGTCCAAGAACATGAGCAAAGATTAAGAATTGAGCAAGTTATGCCTTGTGGAAGTTGGGAAAGTTTTGGATATTTTGAAAAGTCAACATTGCTTCAAATGACCTAAAAATGCTAATGGGCCTCTTTTTCTTCCACAAATCATTATCCAAGACAGGTGCACGACCATTTGGCCCAAAGGGAAGTTTTCTATCATTTTTATTTATTTATTTGGATTTTTAATTATTAATAATTCATTTAATTAAAATAAATATGTGGAAAATACTAAACCTAGCTTTTTAAATCTTTTTGTGCATGAAATAGTCTCAAGATTTTGTGTATAATCAGATTTGGAAAGAATCTTGATAATTGGACATGATTTGAACCAAGCTTGCATGAAAAAGATTTGAAAACTTATGCCATAAAAATCAAATATCTCTTCATCAATTCATGGATTTTTTTGATCAATTTCTCAACCCTAATCATTCACCTACATATACATATGCTAACCCTCATGCTCATAACCTCCCAGCTGCGCCATACACAAAGAACAAAACTTGAGTTTTTGCCAAAAAGTTGAAAACTTTAA
The DNA here is from genome assembly GCA_948472305.1 of Vicia faba. Taxonomy (NCBI): domain Eukaryota; kingdom Viridiplantae; phylum Streptophyta; class Magnoliopsida; order Fabales; family Fabaceae; genus Vicia; species Vicia faba. The sequence goes on along the minus strand of OX451740.1, from coordinate 751,558,839 downwards.
ACTAGGTTTTAGGGCTTTTCAAGATCAAATAACCATTCCATTAGCTTGCCAAGGTGACCATGAGGCTATTCCAATCAAGAACGTCAACTCTAACGCCTTGAATCGGTATACATAAATCAAAATTTTTCATATAAAATGCATAATCGTGTTTTAATATTCAAGCATGTTCATTACATTTTTTTCATGGATTTGTGTTAATTGGATGATTCTGAAACTAACCATGTGATTGAATTGAGTTTTTATGCATTGTATGAAGAATTGCCATGGACGATTATTAGGTTTTTTCAAGTTCTAATTTGGGCATTTCCAAATACTGTAAAATTAGAGAATCTCAGTGCCATGTTTGGATTCAAGAAGCTTGGACGATCTGAATAGAACCCTCGCGCCTAATTTATGTACCCACATGGCCTATTCGCTATTTCAGGAAATTGCATATTTTGGGGGGGTTCAAAACCCCCGCTAACCTTTTGTATGTTTCAGGGAAAAGCGCAATAAGGAGGAAGACGATGATGTGTAGGCTGCTGATTGGAATATTCAAATTTTACGCGCTAATTTTCCACTAACTTTTGTTTTATATTATATTGTTCATTGGCCATAGAATAATCAAAACGCGCGCTTGGTTCAACTGGCAAGGCATCTGGTTGGCAATACCTGGGACCTGGGTTCGATCCCCAGGTCCCCACGCTTTATTCACATATTTTGTTTTAATATAATTGCATGCAGCATCTCCCCTGAAGACCACCATGTAACTCACCATCCAGCCATGCCACACGCCTCATGATCTTAATCCAAAAGCCCAGATCTGATGGACACCATATACGTTAGTCAAAGATGCCACATGCTAGCGTCAGAGTCAACAAGGCCAAAGGCTTAATGGGCCTGGAATACTGGACTCTACCTCCAAATTTGGGGACAGACCCCCCTAGGTTTGCAATTTCTTTTATATATTTTCCATTTTTTTTATTTGATTCAACTATTTCTTTTTAATTAATTCCTTTAATTTAATTATTTTCATAAAAATATAAAAATAACAAATAAAATCAGAAAAGACAAAATTAAAAATATATTTTATTTTAATATTTTGTAAATAAATATTATTCATTAATTTTAGCTATTAAATTAGGTTTAATTCAAACATTTTCTTAATTAACTTAAAATTTGTAGAATTAGGGTTTGTATCAATTTTTTATCCTTTTTTTTTCTTTTCACTAATAATTAAACATTATTTATTTTTATAAATCAAATTGCATGTAAATAATTAGATTGATTTTAGGTTTAATTTTAACATGTTTTCTTAATGAATAAAAAAATTAGAATTAGGGTTAATATTTTAATTTCATTTAATCTTTCTCATAAAAATTCATAAATCCAAAAAATACCTAAATAATTTCTTTTTCTATTTTAATTTAATTAATTTAATCATTTAATTTAATTTCATTAAAAAGGGTCCAACGCCCTCGTTTCCAATTTCAATTCAATTCGCGCATTTTATTTTATTTCTTATAATATTTATGTACCTCTCCCAAAGCCGTGTAAACTTAATTTCTCGCACTTTACTTTAATTCTTTATTTTTCTGTCAAATCGGGTCCTGGAAATTTTGGCGATGTAGACCCGCGCCTTTGTAATAGTTTAGAATTTTACCTTTCCGCGCTTTCTTTTAACTGTTAAATAAATGCATGCAAGAATGAATGATTAAATAAAAGCAAACACATAGATCACTTTGACATGGCAAGACAAAAATAAATAAATCTGGCACACAAATCACACACCACCCCTAGGGTACGCCTCACTGTTGCCTTGCCTCGAAAGGTGATCGTCGAGTAGAGGATGTCTTAGTAAGTCCTCATGATCCGGGAACCTGGCATGAGGGTAGCTTCTAAGGTATCTTCCCATTGCTCTGATGATCACCATGTCCCGAACTTCGAATTGACCCGAACACCTCCAACGGTGGTGCTACCTACCTCTCAATGGTGGGATGGCACTACTTTAAAGACATTTACACAGACGAATTCCTTAGGGTAGGTAGATTCTCGTAGATACTTGCTCTAATTTCAAAACAAATCAAAAATACTTTTCACACCAACACATTTTCAAAAAGCTTTCAAAAGCAATTTTTCAAACACTCTTGAGGACCGATACAAGAGTCGAACTGGAATTTTCAAAGAAACTTTTAAAAACCCACAGTTGAAAAGCAAACAAACCATTTTTGAAAACACAAATGAGCAAGTATCTAAGAGCCCATGGATAACCATGGATAGAAAGGGTGCTAACACCTTCCCTTTCTATAACCTACCTCCCGAACCGAGAGCAATCTCTTTAAGGATTTTTTCTGTGCTTTTGTCCTTTCCATTTGGAGAAAATAAAAGACGGTGGCGACTCTTGCTTCCGCGACATTTCGCGAACCAGCGTTAAACAGTCAGTTCCAGATCCACCGATCACACATATGAACAGAAAAAAAGAGACGCAAAGTAACACTGGGGATGCCACAAAAATGAAGAAACAAAGGAGCAACCCCACCAGGAAAATAAATCACTGGTGAACAAAAGACAAGACTCTATTGGTGTTAGACCCAAAGAAGAGATAAAGTAGCATCAGCTCAAATATTGAGGAAAAAGTAAAGAATGATAACGATTGACAGATAACTGTGAACTACCAACTCAATGGATGAAGGTAGAAAAGTAATAAGATACTGGCTCACAGATGACGGTAAAATACCAACTCAATAGATGAAGATGGAAGATAAAAAAGATACCGACTCACAAATGACGGTAAAATACCAACTCAAAAGTTGAAGGTAGAAGATCAAAAAGATACTGACTCACACATGACGGTGAAATACCAACTCAATAGTTGAAGGTAGAAAGAAAAAGTTATACCGACTCATAGACGACGGTGAAATACCAACTCAATAGTTGAAGGTAGAAGATCAAAAAGATACCGACTCACAGATGACAGTGAAATACCAACTCAATAGTTGAAGGTAGAAAGAAAAAGATATACCGACTCATAGATGACGGTGAAATACCAACTCAATAGTTGAAGGTAGAAGATCAAAAAGATACCGACTCACAGATGACGGTGAACTACCAACTTAATAGTTGAAGGTAGAAAGAAAAATATATACTGACTCACAGATGACGGTGAAATACCAAATCAATAGTTGAAGGTAGAAGAAAAAGATATACCGACTCAAAGATGATGGTGAAATACTAACTCAATAGTTGAAGGTAGAAGATCAAAAAGATACTGACTCATAGATGACTGTAAAATACCAACTCAATAGTTGAAGGTAGAAGATAAAGATATACCGACTCACAGATGACGGTGAAATACCAACTCAATAGTTGAAGGTAGAAGAGAAAAAATATACCGACTCACAAATGACGATAAACTACCAACTCAATAGTTGAAGGTAGAAGAGAAAAAAGATATACCAACTCACAGATGACGGTAAACTACCAACTCAATAGTTGAAGGTAGAAGAGAAAAAAGATATACCGACTCACAGATGACGGTAAACTACCAACTCAATAGTGGAAGGTAGAAGATAAAGATATACCGACTCACAAATGACGGTAAACTACCAACTCAATAGTTGAAGGTAGAAGATAAAGATATACCGACTCACAGATGACGGTAAACTACCAACTCAATAGTTGAAGGTAGAAGATAAAGATACCGACTCACAGATGACGGTAAACTACCAACTCAATAGTTGAAGGTAGAAGATCAAAAAGATACCGACTCACAGATGACGGTAAAATACCAACTCAATAGTTAAAGGTAGAAGATAAAAATATACCGACTCACAGATGACGGTGGAATACCAACTCAATAGTTGAAGGTAGAAGAGAAAAGATATACCGACTCACAGATGACGGTAAACTACCAACTCAATAGTTGAAGGTAGAAGAGAAAAAATATACCGACTCACAGATGACGGTAAACTACCAACTCAATAGTTGAAGGTAGAAGAGAAAAAAAATATACCGACTCACAGATGACGGTAAACTACCAACTCAATGGATGAAGGTAGAAGAGAAAAAGATATACCGACTCACAGATGACGGTGAAATACCAACTCAATAGATGAAGGTAGAAGAAAAAGATATACCGTCTCATAGATGGCGGTGAACTACCAACTCAATAGTTGAAGGTAGAAGAAAAAGATATACCGACTCACAGATGACAGTGAAATACCAACTCAATAGTTGAAGGTAGAAGATAAAGATATACCGACTTATAGATGACGGTAAACTACCAACTCAATAGTTGAAGGTAGAAGATCAAAAAGATACCGACTCACAGATGACGGTGAAATACCAACTCAATAGTTGAAGGTAGAGAGAAAAATATATACCGACTCACAGATGACGGTGAAATACCAACTCAATAGTTGAAGGTAGATTTGAATATCATAAGTTTTCCCCAAAATTCTGGTATTTCACCTGGAACGGGTCTCAACTTCTTCTTTAACCAGGGCACTCTGCCTGGAAAGGGTAATATGCAAACTTATCTCAAATAAAGAGACTTCCACTCATTGTCAAGGGGAATTGCAAAGAGAAATGACTTTCTGGGGATAGAAATATGACTTCCTGGGGAGAGAGATATGAGTTCCCGGGAAAGAGATATGACTTCCTGGGAAATGCCACGTTATTCCTGTTGAGGAGATAAAGTATTCTCGTGCCAAATAAATGCACATACTCAAACCAGGGCTCAAAGCTTGCAAAAATCCAAAGTGATAATATTGTTGGGGATCACAGATTCAAACCCGAAATGAACTGGAATGATACAGGAAACCGTAATACATCCTTTGAGAAACAAACTCAAGAGGGAACATCAAATCCATCCAGACAAGGAGTTGTACAGAAAGGTTGAAGCAAAAAAACTTCCACGAGGGATAACTCAGTGGGTAAGTTGAAAGAATGTATACTTTCTGCTTAAGGCCGACACTCTATTGGAGAGAGGACAACACAACTCTGTAAAACAAGGTAATATGTCAACAAAATAAAATTAATGAATGCAAATGAGCAATGATTTTCTAAATTCAACTATGTATGATGTATGTACGAATGTATGAGTGATATCATGCATATGCTGGTAAAAGGATACATAATCAGCACAAACAAACAAAACCGCCTCAGGTACCAACAACATTGGGCTAAACATCAAACCGAGAGATCACTCCAAGAAAGGTAAAAGCAACTGTGGAAACCAAACCTATTGCTTTCCCTAACTTTACTGAGGAGAAACATAATTCGGATGTAGCTAAATCAAACAGATACCGGGATAGAACATCTTTCTTCTGGTTTCATCTGAGAAACCATTTTTTCACAAGCAACATTCCTACTAGAGATTGCAAGATCAGCCTCAAATAAAGAAGACTGACACCGAGACAATCAAACCTCACTGGGGAATTCAAACCCACTTCCCTGGAGAAAAAACTGCGAATTGAAAACTTTTCATCATGAACACTCATTCCAACAAGAGATGCCCTGGGATAACCTTCCCGGGGAATGGCACACAGACTTCAATGGGGAAAACAAAAGTTTCACGGTCCGTAATCCTACTGGGGATTTCAATACTGATCTTGAATAAGGCAGATGGAAACAAATTGTCAAAACATTAACTGGGGAAATCAGGCCCACTTTGAAGGAAGAAAAACATACGGACTTCACTAAGGGAGACAATACTTCATCATCGAGACCTCTACTGGGGACTTCATGCTGACTTCAATAGGGAGGTCAAAACCACATCATCGAGGGGAAACCAAGATACGTTCTTCACTGGAGAAACCGGAGATACATACTTCACTGGAGAAACCGGAGATACGTACTTTACTGGGGAAACCGGAGATACGTTCTTCAAGAGTAATTATTGCACCAACTTCTTTGGGGAGAAAGGACTTCTATCAAATAAACGAGGCCTTCACTGGAAAATATTGGATTGAGTCTTCATATCATACAAACCCGTTCCAACAAAAGATGCCCTGGTATAGTCTTCCTGGGAAATCAAGAAGTCAACACTAATGCCAATACTGCAAAAAGAGCGATATCTTAGCACACCGAGGGAATAAAATCTTTCATCATATGAGGGAAAACTTCGCTGGGGAACCTGGGACAGAGGCTTCTGACCATGCAAACCCAAACTCAAAAGTGAACCAAGACTTGGCCGGGGATCATGGGATCACAAACCAAATACCGTACCTTGCACCCACTGGTATCATCTTCAACTATCCGAGAAACACACAAAGATTGCACACATACCAACAAGATAACTTGAGAGAACCTTCCTGGGGAACCAAGAAGTTAACACTATAGTAAGAAGTCAAAATTATGGGGATTTTAAATCAAACTCAACACTTGGTGAGAGAAAACCCAAAAACTTCACAGTTGTCTCAACACCTCTTAGAAAATATACTGCCCTTGTCTAGCTACTCGGGAAGCACATAACAACAATAATGTCGTAACAAGAGAAAGAAATGCTCAACAAGAGATTCCATATCAATAAAAAGGGAGAAAGAACTCCATCAAATGAGCAAAGGCTTCATAGCTCTTTTTAATCTCCGTTTGATCACCACCTGGCTGGGTAAAGAATCACACTCAGCTGGAGAAGTCTGCAGCAAGACTGGAAAAAATGGGATTATGAACCCAACATCATAACACAACTTGAGGAAGGTTCTCAGCTTGGGGTAGACATAGTAACTATTTTGATGAAATCTGGATATGCCCTTGGAAACCAATATGGTGTCTCAAGCTTACCATGCTGATCAAGGTAACTTTCGTAACTTGCCCTTGGCTGCATGCTTTTAAGATAACCTTTCTGATCAAATGGATTTCATAGATTTGTCGAATCTTGACGTAAGTGCCCTAGATTGGCTGAATGTTGCATCCTCTTTGCTCCACAACTCTTCCCGACAACATGCCTTTTGCTGATACTCAAATGTAAACTTTCATGATAACAAGCAGTTGTTTTACAAGCAGAAAATGTTTATTCTAAGAATTAAAATTCTAATGCAACAATTATGTAAGTCTTGAAGATTTTATTTGAAAAGATGTCGCAAAACCTTGTGAGCGAATCACTAGCTAGGATGCGACATGGATTTTTTGTATGAAAGATAACAAAAGCAATATGATACCAATCACAATAATTTATCAAAATTAATGGGAGTTAGGAAACACTATTTCATTGTAGTGTGCTTTCGAAATAAACCCTGTTTCAATTAGGACTTTTGAGGGTTGTAACGTGGCCTGGTTCATGGTTTTTTAGCAAAAAAGATTTAAGGCTCAAAAATATTTGGTGCCCACCCCCTTCATGATGTTCTTCAGTCCTAAGTTCAGTTAACTTGACACGAACATTCATCTCTCAAAAGAAGTTTCGAGATGGTTGAGGAATCAAACAAGGTTTTCTTTGGACATGCAAGTCACTCATTTCTGCTTCTTTTGGGTTTCTTGTCACGCGAATCTGTTCTTTGCTGAGTATTTCACATTGTAATCCTTTATCGCATTTTTGGCTTTCCATTTCTTCCTTGCCTTCTGGACAAATTCCTTTTGACTTTGACTCTGAAGTGCAGCGGGATGCCCTGACTTTTGCCTAAGCGACTTGTTTTTTTTTCAAGTTCTGAATTAGCGGAGCTTTTTTGTCTCTTTCTTTTTCATCATAATTTTTTATTCATGTTATCTTTTTCTTTTGAACATGTCGCATGACTTCGGGACATTTATGACTTGTCGGAGGAATTGTGACTGCCTTATTTCTAGGTAGATGAAAGATAACCATTGTTGTATCGTTATCTGCTGATCTCCTAGTATGTGAGAGATACCCATTGGGGTAACATCTTCTTTTGATGCACACTACTTATATGTGGAGATTAAACATTGCGGTTTTGAATTCCCTCAACCTCTTGAAAGATAACCATTATTGTATCCTTAGATGCGTACTCTTGATGAGATTTGAATACTCAATCAGATTAGTTGAACACTACCCTGCCCTGGGTTAAAAAAAAGAGGGTTTTTCTGAATAGAAAAAGAAACTCCTACTTCAAGGCTCAAAGGGGTTAACAAGGGTTTCACTCCCTTATATCTCCGGTGTTTGAGGATTTCAAACAATGCCTGTACATCGTCAACATGGTTTTATCCAAAAGCATACAACTAGAAAATTTGCATTTTAATATCATCATCCTCCCTCCAATATCTGCCTAGGAAAGAGAATGGGTAACAAGTTGGTATCATAAAGAAATTTAAAATTGAAAACAAATACGAGTGAAACGAATGAATTTCTTCAAGACAAACATACTCATTGTATTAAGATTAAACATTCAAATGCAAACAAGTTCTTACATGCAAACAGTGCAATGATAAACAAGAAAAATTACAAATGAGAAAGCAGTAAAAATGCTAATAAATTGAGAAGGCTAATCATCCTTAAACTCCAGGGCATTCTTCAATCACCTTTATCCTTCGGCAAATACTTGACTTGAACTTCAAGACAAATATCCTTAAACGACAAGATACCACTCCGGACCAACCTATGAACTTCAATTTTCAATGGATAACAATTTTCAATGCTATGCCCCGGGGCTCCCTGATGAAAGGCACAAGTCAAATCAACTTTGTAGTACCACGACATCTTCTCAGGGACCTTTGGCGGAAGTCGGATCTGAACAAAATTTCTCTGCATCAGGATGGGAAACAATTCTGTATAGGTCATTGGGATTGGATCAAACTGATTTTTTCTCTGATCAGGAACTTGCCGATTCTATTGACAAACTGGAGCAACAGGAGGTAAGTTGAACACAAGGATGACAGGAGGAACATGTTGATTATGACGATAATTGTTTCTTCCTCTGGTTCTCTTCTTAGAAAAGTTATTATCGAACTTCTTCACACCACTTGCTGAGACACCATCTTCAGATGAACACCCCTTTTGGACATCCTCTTCTAGAGGAACTCCCACATTTACTTTTTCAGGGAAATCACTGGGTGCATCGACTATCACCTCCTCATGAAAGAATGATCTCAGAGTTTCTGTGAAGACCTTTGCCATCTCTTCTTCCTTCCTAGAAGGATTGACTTGGGCAACAACCAAAGTTTTAACCAAAGCAGTTAGATACTCCATGCCAGCCTTCAAAGTAGTTACCTCTTTGCGGAGTTCATATATCTCTTTCTTAATGTTTTCCATCTTCTCTTTGAAATTAGCCCGAGTGTTGTAGCGATGAGTCAGCTTGCTGAGTGAAGTAAAGAAGCTGGGTAAGATACCTGGATATGCATAATGAATGCAAGAAATATGTGCAATATGATGCATGATATGCAATGCACATGATTTTATTTTATTTAATATTTCAAGGGATTTATGGTTTATAGACATGTTGCCAACATCCAAGTAATAAGGCTTTTGTTTCTCTTTCTAGAATCCATGGTTTAAAAGTACCTGAGATATTCACAAATAGTCAACCTTTAAATCCCTTGAAATATTGTTTTTTCAAAAGATGCTTATGAGTGCATGGATGCATGATGCAACAATCACACACAAGATCACACATATAGGGTTCATAGGTTCAACGTCACGAGCATGAGGTCGAAGGTACTACCCATAAGGTATTGGTCTAAAAAGTTATCACCTCCCGAACAAGGTTCTAGAGGTTCTCAGAGTCTACATCCTTCCTTCGGATATTACCAACTTCCCGATTAACTCGGTAATTAGTAATATTCACAAGAAAGACTCGTCCGAGCGTAGTATCGCGTGACAACTACGGTCCTCAGCTTCAGCAGGCTCCCAGGTCGAAAGCAGTACGTCTTCCCGATTACTCGGTAAACGACACTACAGTCAAAGGGGCCTCCATTGAGTGGTGGATCTCATGCCTCCTTTTTTGGGATTACTCCCTCAAAGTTAACATGACTATACCGCCTGTCCTATCTTAAAGTTTGCCCAAGTCCGGGTATAGGACTTATGAGAAATCCCCAAGCACCCTGTAAACCAGGAAAATCCAGATAAACATATATACAAAATATAACACATAAACACAATAGCACATATACAGATATAAACAAAGATAGGTTTAACCCACTTAGGGATGGACCAACAAGAGGTCAATCTCTCCCCAGTGAAGTCGCCATTTTTTCTCTGTAGCGGTAGAAATGTGCAAGACTAAGCCATTGGATTGACTAGACTTTATACAAATCAAAATAAAAATTGCCACCGCGCTTTATTATTTCCAAAGGAATGGGAAAAGAGCGAATAACCCAAAAAGAGGGGGAAAGATTCAAGGTAAGGGGGTTGGTTATGCAAAGGGAAGGTATTAGCACCCTAAACATCTACGGTACTCCGCAGGAACCTCTTTGAAAAATCTGTATATTTTGGCTATAAAAATGTGTTGCATATAAAATGGATGGTGGAGGTGAGAAAAGAAATATTTTTATGATTTTTGCATCCACCGCGGTTGCGAACCTTTAGTGCCTACGTACCACCTTTCGTGCAATAGGGGATCAGGGTACACGTAGTTCCTCTTTTAAAAATTTGAAACACAAGTGTGTTGGTTGATTTTATGAGATAAGACATCATCGCAATTGTCCGTGTGAAAAAAACATACTTACTACCCACAATCATGAGAAAGGAGAATTTGCATCATCTCAAAGTGGAGGATATGGCTTGGATTTTAAAATCAACAATGCCTCACTCAACACCCAAGTGGAAAATATCTCACTTCACTACATATTGTAGAAGTATAGTTGTTTGCATCACTACAAGGATTGACAAGAGTCTAATCTTTTGAGAAAAGTTTAAAGATAAAAGCCAAAGTGGCAAAATGGTTTGAAATGAGATTGATTGACTTTTAGTCTTCTCACAAAAAAAGGTCAAGGTATTATTAAATTGATTGAAATTTATTTATGAAAATGTTTCAAAGATGCATGGACCTAAGTCCAAGTTTATTATGAAAACGTTTCAAGTTTCAAAACAAGAAGAGTTTTTTTTTTAAAGGAGGGAGAAGATTTTTGAAATTAAAGAAGATGGGAGGAGAAGAAGAGGCTATCCTAAAGCATAAGGTAAAAGCTAGGGAAAAGAACCATCTAACCAACAAGAAGCCAATACTTGACATTATGAGTCAATATAGAATTCCCATTCTTCGGATTGAAACCAAGAAAGCAAAGATACTAGACCTCTTGAGAGAACCAAACTTCAAGTGTTTTAAGTCTTCGCAAAAATTGGGCAGAGAAACGGCTGTATACGGGTGAATTCCAGATTACAAACAAAGATCGTAATCTCAATAACCTGCACACAAAACAAACAAACAACCCAATGTCTTGAGGTAAACCTCAAGAACTCCAGACAAAACATCAAATAAAGTTACAAAGTCTCCAAGATAGGCCAAGGTCTCTAATCCTAAGTCCAAGAAGTCCATCACTTCATAATGCAAAGGATAGTAACCATGTAGTCTAAGTATCATTAATGATTTTTATGGTTCATATTGATTATTAGGTGTCTTTAAAAAGAAAGAAAAGCTCAAGTGAGCAAAATAAAAATGACATAAAAGTAAATTCTCAAGTGAGCAAAGATGAAAATAGCATGAAATGTAAAATGCTAAAAGTAAATGGTACATAAAGCATGAAAATAAAATCGTAAAGTAAAGTTAGTTGTTAGTAATTAGTGGTTAGTTGGATGACCATGTTGAAACTTGCATTTGGAACTAATTAGAGGATTGGTAGAATCAAAGCCTCCATACAACAAGTTGCATTTGCTTTTTGTCATGTATATCATCCATTTTGGAATTCTCACAAGGCAACATGTAATGATCAACGATGTTTAAGTGATATGCGTTGACCAAAGGTGTTGTAGATCCATAAGAGGATTGGTAGAACCAAAGCCTCCACATAATGAATCTCAAGGTTATTGGATCAAAGAGATCAAATTAACATACTTGGGCTTGCAATCATAAGTTTGGGCCACGAATGATCATTTATTCGAATCGGGACAAAATTTAGCGTTATGTTAAGCAATCGTAAGTGGACTTATGTAGAAGTCACACCTATTTTGAGGCCGGTCAATAGCAATCTATATACTTCATGTTTGGATAAATGATATAGAGATCACCATCCCTTAACATGTAGCACAATTAAAAAAAGAAAGGGATAAGATGAAGAGGGAAGGAAATGATAAGCTAATTTGGATCACCATTTCAAAATTCTTTCATCTTTAAATTCAACCACTCCTCTAGATGGATTAAAGCACTAAACATATCATTAATCCAAAGCACCAAAAATGAATTAAATAATTCACTCTTAGGTAGATTTGAATTGATAAACATTTATCCAACTTCATCTACATCACAAAGTCCATTGAGTTTAAAGACAAATTGGACATTTAAAATTGCAATCCAAACCAACAATCAAAAGGAGTGAGTAGAAAAATCATTTTGGATCAAAGCTGCCCCAAAACAAGGCAAAAAATACATTCTGTCGTGGTGTAAATCGATTTGCACTACTATGTAAATCGATTTACACAGTACAGTTTTCAAAAATTTGCGTGAAATTGCTTCTGTGCAATCGATTGCACTACAATCGATTGCACACAGAAGCAGTAGTAAAAACAACATTTTAAAAGGGCAATTTCTTGTTCAAACTTTCCATCAAACACCTTATGATCATGGATCCAATTGAGTATGAAAATTCCATCAAATCATGATAAAATAACACCGTTGGAATCACAAAATAATGCTCAAAGAATCAATCCCAAAGATCACCAAGAGATCACATTGTGAAAGATGAATTATCCAACTTACCAAAGGTAGATCTAGAGAATTATCAAAACAACTTCAAGAATTTGCTTCAATTCAACAACAAGAATCAATTGACCAAGCTTGGATGTAGAGAATTGATGGAGAAAAAGTGTTTGGATGAAGGTTTAGCTCAAAGATTAGTAAGCTTCAAGGTAAAGCTTACTAACTTTTTGAAAATGGAACTTTGAGTGAATTTGGTAGATGGAGAGAATTGAGAGATTTTTTAGCAAGGTGGATTTGGCTATCAAAAGCTTGAAATTTGGATGGAATGAGAGCTCTATTTATAGAGTTTTAGGATTGGGATTAGTGATAATTTGGTAATTGATTCTTGGAGCCAAAATTTGAATTAATGATAATTCTTTCAAATAATAGAGCTAAAATTTTAATTAATGATAATTCTTTCAAATATTAGAGCCAAAATTTGAATTAATGATAATTCTTTCAAATATTAGAGCCAAAATTTGAATTAATGATAATTCTTTTTAAAAATGAAAGATTGGCACTAAAATTTGAATTAATGATACATCTTTCAAAAGTGAAGGAAAATTAGAGCCAAAAATTGACAAGCTTAAAATGCTGATTTTTTTCAAATTTTCACACTATGCAATCGATTGCACTACAGTGCAAATTGATTGCACAATGTATTTTTTTCAAAAATGGTGCAAAATACACTATGTGCAATCGATTGCACCCTAAGAGCAATATATTGCATCAGTGAAAAAAATGAATTTTTTTAATTCTTTTTCTTTGAAAATAGAGATTTTAGGAAAATGATACCAGAAATCCTTATTTGTCAGATGCTTCGACTTGGTACCTACAAAACAAAAATATACAAAGACAAAGACAAATATTTTTTTGTATTTTGATTAGAAGTTAGTCAATCAACACATATACAAAATACACAACCAAGGTGCTTGGAGATTCCTCAATAGCAAACTTAAAGATAGGAGATAGAAAAAGAGGAAGAAACAACCCTAATGTGATCTTGTTATGATCGAGTTAATATGATATGATAGAGGAATCTTAGGGGGAAAAATTGGGGTACAACAACTGCCCTTATTTAAGTGTCTTCTATCCGGAGATACAAAGGTTAAAAATCTTTGTGTCGACGCGATTGGAGATACTTAAATATAAAACAAGCCTTATTTTTGTCTCTAAGATGCTATGCAATGCTTATGATTATGAATGCATATGAACAGAAAAAAAGAGATGCAAAGTAACACTGGGGATGCCACAAAAATGAAGAAACAAAGGAGCAACTCCACCAGGAAAATAAATCACTGGTGAATAAAAGACAAGACTCTAATGGTGTTAGACCCAAAGAAGAGATAAAGTAGCATCAGCTCAAATATTAAGGAAAAAGTAAAGAATGATAACGATTGATAGATGACTGTGAACTACCAATTCAATGGATGAAGGTAGAAAAGTAATAAGATACCGGCTCACAGATGACGGTAAACTACCAACTCAATAGATGAAGATGGAAGATAAAAAAGATACCGACTCACAGATGACGGTAAAATACCAACTCAAAAGTTGAAGGTAGAAGATCAAAAAGATACTGACTCATAGATGACGGTGAAATACCAACTCAATAGTTGAAGGTAGAAAGAAAAAGTTATACCGACTCACAGATGACGGTGAAATACCAACTCAATAGTTGAAGGTAGAAGATCAAAAAGATACCGACTCACAGATGAAGGTGAAATACCAACTCAATAGTTGAAGGTAGAAAGAAAAAGATATACCGACTCACAGATGACGGTGAAATACCAACTCAATAGTTGAAGGTAAAGATCAAAAAGATACTGACTCACAGATGACGGTGAACTACCAACTCAATAGTTGAAGGTAGAAAGAAAAAGATATACCGACTCACAGATGACGGTGAAATACCAACTCAATAGTTGAAGGTAGAAGAAAAATATATACCGACTCATAGATGATGGTGAAATACCAACTCAATAGTTGAAGGTAGAAGATCAAAAAGATACTGACTCATAGATGACGGTAAAATACCAACTCAATAGTTGAAGGTAGAAGATAAAGATATACCGACTCACAGATGACGGTGAAATACCAACTCAATAGTTGAAGGTAGAAGAGAAAAAATATACCGACTCACAAATGACGGTAAACTACCAACTCAATAGTTGAAGGTAGAAGAGAAAAAAGATATACCGACTCACAGATGACAGTAAACTACCAACTCAATAGTTGAAGGTAGAAGAGAAAAAAGATATACCGACTCACAGATGACGGTAAACTACCAACTCAATAGTTGAAGGTAGAAGATAAAGATATACCGACTCACAAATGACGGTAAACTACCAACTCAATAGTTGAAAGTAGAAGATAAAGATATACCGACTCACAGATGATGGTAAACTACCAACTCAATAGTTGAAGGTAGAAGATAAAGATACCGACTCACAGATGACGGTAAACTACCAACTCAATAGTTGAAGGTAGAAGATCAAAAAGATATCGACTCACAGATGACGGTAAAATACCAACTCAATAGTTGAAGGTAGAAGATAAAGATATACCGACTCACAGATGACGGTGGAATACCAACTCAACAGTTGAAGGTAGAAGAGAAAAAAATACCGACTCACAGATGATGGTAAACTACCAACTCAATAGTTGAAGGTAGAAGAGAAAAAATATACTGACTCACAGATGACGGTAAACTACCAACTCAATAGTTGAAGGTAGAAGAGAAAAAAAATATACCGACTCACAGATGACGGTAAACTACCAACTCAATGGATGAAGGTAGAAGAGAAAAAGATATACCGACTCACAGATGACGGTGAAATACCAACTCAATAGATGAAGGTAGAAGAAAAAGATATACCGTCTCATAGATGGCGGTGAACTACCAACTCAATAGTTGAAGGTAGAAGAAAAAGATATACCGACTCACAGATGACAGTGAAATACCAACTCAATAGTTGAAGGTAGAAGATAAAGATATACCGACTTATAGATGACGGTAAACTACCAACTCAATAGTTGAAGGTAGAAGATCAAAAAGATACCGACTCACAGATGACGGTGAAATACCAACTCAATAGTTGAAGGTAGAGAGAAAAATATATACCGACTCACAGATGACGGCGAAATACCAACTCAATAGTTGAAGGTAGATTTGAATATCATAAGTTTTCCCCAAAATTCTGGTATTTCACCTGGAACGGGTCTCAACTTCTTCTTTAACCAAGGAACTCTGCCTGGAAAGGGTAATATGCAAACTTATCTCAAATAAAGAGACTTCCACTCATTGTCAAGGGGAATTGCAAAGAGAAATGACTTTCTGGGGATAGAAATATGACTTCCTGGGGAGAGAGATATGACTTCTTGGGAAAGAGATATGACTTCCTGGGAAATGCCACGTTATTCCTGTTGAGGAGATAAAGTATTCTCGTGCCAAATAAATGCACATACTCAAACCAGGGCTCAAAGCTTGCAAAAATCCAAAGTGATAATATTGTTGGGGATCACAGATTCAAACCCGAAATGAACTGGAATGATACAGGAAACCGTAATACATCCTTTGAGAAACAAACTCAAGAGGGAACATCAAATCCATCCAGACAAGGAGTTGTACAGGAAGGTTGAAGCAAAAAAACTTCCACGAGGGATAACTCAGTGGGTAAGTTGAAAGAATGTATACTTTCTGCTTAAGGCCGACACTCTATTGGAGAGAGGACAACACAACTCTGTAAAACAGGGTAATATGTCAACAAAATAAAATTAATGAATGCAAATGAGCAATGATTTTCTAAATTCAACTATGTATGATGTATGTACGAATGTATGAGTGATATCGTGCATATGCTGGTAAAAGGATACATAATCAGCACAAACAAACAAAACCGCCTCAGGTACCAACAACATTGGGCTAAACATCAAACCGAGAGATCACTCCAAGAAAGGTAAAAGCAACTGTGGAAACCAAACCTATTGCTTTCCCTAACTTTACTGAGGAGAAACATAATTCGGATGTAGCTAAATCAAACAGATACCGGGATAGAACATCTTTCTTCTGGTTTCATCTGAGAAACCATTTTTTCACAAGCAACATTCCTACTAGAGATTGCAAGATCAGCCTCAAATAAAGAAGACTGACACCGAGACAATCAAACCTCACTGGGGAATTCAAACCCACTTCCCTGGAGAAAAAACTGCGAATTGAAAACTTTTCATCATGAACACTCATTCCAACAAGAGATGCCCTGGGATAACCTTCCCGGGGAATGGCACACAGACTTCAATGGGGAAAACAAAAGTTTCACGGTCCGTACTCCTACTGGGGATTTCAATACTGATCTTGAATAAGGCAGATGGAAACCAAATTGTCAAAACATTCACTGGGGAAATCAGGCCCACTTTGAAGGAAGAAAAACATACGGACTTCACTAAGGGAGACAATACTTCATCATCGAGACCTCTACTGGGGACTTCATGCTGACTTCAATAGGGAGGTCAAAACCACATCATCGAGGGGAAACCAAGATACGTTCTTCACTGGAGAAACCGGAGATACATACTTCACTGGAGAAACCGGAGATACGTACTTTACTGGGGAAACCGGAGATACGTTCTTCAAGAGTAATTATTGCACCAACTTCTTTGGGGAGAAAGGACTTCTATCAAATAAACGAGGCCTTCACTGGAAAATATTGGATTGAGTCTTCATATCATACAAACCCGTTCCAACAAAAGATGCCCTGGTATAGTCTTCCTGGGAAATCAAGAAGTCAACACTAATGCCAATACTGCAAAAAGAGCGATATCTTAGCACACCGAGGGAATAAAATCTTTCATCATATGAGGGAAAACTTCGCTGGGGAACCTAGGACAGAGGCTTCTGACCATGCAAACCCAAACTCAAAAGTGAACCAAGACTTGGCCGGGGATCATGGGATCACAAACCAAATACCGTACCTTGCACCCACTGGTATCATCTTCAACTATCCGAGAAACACACAAAGATTGCACACATACCAACAAGATAACTTGAGAGAACCTTCCTGGGGAACCAAGAAGTTAACACTATAGTAAGAAGTCAAAATTATGGGGATTTTAAATCAAACTCAACACTTGGTGAGAGAAAACCCAAAAACTTCACAGTTGTCTCAACACCTCTTAGAAAATATACTGCCCTTGTCTAGCTACTCGGGAAGCACATAACAACAATAATGTCGTAACAAGAGAAAGAAATGCTCTACAAGAGATTCCATATCAATAAAAAGGGAGAAAGAACTCCATCAAATGAGAAAAGGCTTCATAGCTCTTTTTAATCTCCGTTTGATCACCACCTGGCTGGGTAAAGAATCACACTCAGCTGGAGAAGTCTGCAGCAAGACTGGAAAAAATGGGATTATGAACCCAACATCATAACACAACTTGAGGAAGGTTCTCAGCTTGGGGTAGACATAGTAACTATCTTAATGAAATCTGGATATGCCCTTGGAAACCAATATGGTGTCTCAATCTTACCATGCTGATCAAGGTAAATTTCGTAACTTGCGCTTGGCTGCATGCTTTTAAGATAACCTTTCTGATCAAATGGCTTTCATAGATTTGTCGAATCTTGACGTAAGTGCCCTAGATTGGATGAATGTTGCATCCTCTTTGCTCCATAACTCTTCCCGACAACATGCCTTTTGCTGATACTCAAATGTAAACTTTCATGATATCAAGCAGTTGTTTTACAAGCAGAAAATGTTTATTCTAAGAATGAAAATTCTAATGCAACAATTATGTAAGTCTTGAAGATTTTATTTGAAAAGATGTTGCAAAACCTTGTGAGCGAATCACTAGCTAGGATGCGACATGGATTTTTTGTATGAAAGATAACAAAAGCAATATGATACCAATCACAATAATTTATCAAAATTAATGGGAGTCAGGAAACACTATTTCATTGGAGTATGCTTTCGACATAAACCCTGTTTCAATTAGGACTTTTGAGGGTTGTAACGTGGCCTGGTTCATGGTTTTTTAGAAAAAAAGATTTAAGGCTCAAAAATATTTGGTTCCCACCCCCTTCATGATGTTCTTCAGTCCTAAGTTCAGTTAACTTGACACGAACATTCATCTCTCAAAAGAAGTTTCGAGATGGTTGAGGAATCAAACAAAGGTTTTCTTTGGACATGCAAGTCACTCATTCCTGCTTCTTTTGGATTTCTTGTCACGCGAATCTGTTCTTTGCTGAGGATTTCACATTGTAATCCTTTATCGCATTTTTGGCTTTCCATTTCTTCCTGGCCTTCTGGACAAATTCCTTTTGACTTTGACTCTGAAGTGCAGCGGGATGCCCTGACTTTTGCCTAAGCGACTTATTTTTTTTTTCAAGTTCCGAATTAGCGGGGCTTTTTTGTCTCTTTCTTTTTCATCATAATTTTGTATTCATGTTATCTTTTTCTTTTGAACATGTCGCGTGACTTCGGGACATTTGTGACTTGTCGGAGGAATTGTGACTGCCTTATTTCTAGGTAGATGAAAGATAACCATTGTTGTATCGTTATCTGTTGATCTCCTAGTATGTGAGAGATACCCATTGGGGTAACATCTTCTTTTGACGCACACTACTTATATGTGGAGATTAAACATTGCGGTTTTGAATTCCCTCAACCTCTTGAAAGATAACCATTATTGTATCCTTAGATGCGTACTCTTGATGAGATTTGAATACCCAATCAGATTAGCTGAATACTACCCTGCCCTGGGTTAAAAAAAAGAGGGTTTTTCTGAATAGAAAAAGAAACTCCTACTTCAAGGCTCAAAGGGGTTAACGAGGGTTTCACTCCCTTATATCTCCGGTGTTTGAGGATTTGAAACAATGCCTGTACATCGTCAACAGGGTTTTATCCAAAAGCATACAACTAGAAAATTTGCGTTTTAATATCATCATCCTCCCTCCAATCTCTGCCTAGGAAAGAGAATGGGTAACAAGTTGGTATCATAAAGCAATTTAAAATTGAAAACAAATACGAGTGAAACGAATGAATTTCTTCAAGAAAAACATACTCATTGTATTAAGATTAAACATTCAAATGCAAACAAGTTCTTACATGCAAACAGTGCAATGATAAACAAGAAAAATTACAAATGAGAAAGCAGTAAAAATTCTAATAAATTGAGATGGCTAATCATCCTTAAACTCCAGGGCATTCTTCAATCACCTTTATCCTTCGGCAAAGACTTGACTTGAACTTCAAGACAAATATCCTTAAACGACAAGATACCACTCCGGACCAACTTATGAACTTTAATTTTCAATGGATAACAATTTTCAATGCTATGCCCCGGGGCTCCCTGATGAAAGGCACAAGTCAAATCAGCTTTGTAGTACCACGACATCTTCTCAGGGACCTTTTGCGGAAGTCGGATCTGAACCAAATTTCTGTGCATCAGGATGGGAAACAATTCTGTATAGGTCATTGGGATTGGATCAAACTGATTTTTTCTCTGATCAGGAACTTGCCGATTCTATTGACAAACTGGAGCAACAGGAGGTAAGTTGAACACAAGGATGACAGGAGGAACATGTTGATTATGACGATAATTGTTTCTTCCTCTGGTTCTCTTCTTAGAAAAGTTATTATCGAACTTCTTCACACCACTTGCTGAGACACCATCTTCAGATGAACACCCCTTTTGGACATCCTCTTCTAGAGGAACTCCCACATTTACTTTTTCAGGGAAATCACTGGGTGCATCGACTATCACCTCCTCATGAAAGAATGATCTCAGAGTTTCTGTGAAGACCTTTGCCATCTCTTCTTCCTTCCTAGAAGGATTGAATTGGGCAACAACCAAAGTTTTAACCAAAGCAGTTAGATACTCCATGCCAGCCTTCAAAGTAGTTACCTCTTTGCGGAGTTCAAATATCTCTTTCTTAATGTTTTCCATCTTCTCTTTGAAATTAGCCCGAGTGTTGTAGTGATGAGTCAGCTTGCTGAGTGAAGTAAAGAAGCTGGGTAAGATACCTGGATATGCATAATGAATGCAAGAAATATGTGCAATATGATGCATGATATGCAATGCACATGATTTTATTTTATTTAATATTTCAAAGGATTTATGGTTTATAGACATGTTGCCAACATCCAAGTAATAAGGCTTTTGTTTCTCTTTCTAGAATCCATGGTTTAAAAGTACCTGAGATATTCACAAATAGTCAACCTTTAAATCCCTTGAAATATTGTTTTTTCAAAAGATGCTTATGAGTGCATGGATGCATGATGCAACAATCACACACAAGATCACACATATAGGGTTCATAGGTTCAACGTCACGAGCATGAGGTCGAAGGTACTACCCATAAGGTATTGGTCTAAAAAGTTATCACCTGCCCAACGAGGTTCTAGAGGTTCTCAGAGTCTACATCCTTCCTTCGGATATTACCAACTTCCCGATTAACTCGGTAATTAGTAATATTCTCAAGAAAGACTCGTCCGAGCGTAGTATCGCGTGACAACTACGTTCCTCAGCTTCAGCAGGCTCCCAGTTGAAAGCAGTACGTCTTCTCGATTACTCGGTAAACGACACTACAGTCAAAGGGGCCTCCATTGAGTGGGGGATCTCATGCCTCCTTTTTTGGGATTACTCCCTCAAAGTTAACATGACTATACCGCCCGTCCTATCTTAAAGTTTGCCCAAGTCCGGGTATAGGACTTATGAGAAATCCCCAAGCACCCTATAAACCAGGAAAATTCAGATAAACATATATACAAAATATAACACATAAACACAATAGCACATATACAGATATAAACAAAGATAGGTTTAACCCACTTAGGGATGGACCAACAAGAGGTCAATCTCTCCCCAGTGAAGTCGCTATTTTTTCTCTGTAGCGGTAGAAATGTGCAAGACTAAGCCATTGGATTGACTAGACTTTATACAAATCAAAATAAAAATTGCCACCGCGCTTTATTGTTTCCAAAGGAATGGGAAAAGAGCGAATAATCCAAAAAGAGGGGTAAAGATTCAAGGTAAGGGGGTTGGTTATGCAAAGGGAAGGTATTAGCACCCTAAACATCTACGGTACTCTGCAGGAACCTCTTTGAAAAATTTGTATATTTTGGCTATAAAAATGTGTTGTATATAAAATGGATGGTGGAGGTGAGAAAAGAAATATTTTTATGATTTTTGCATCCGCCGCGGTTGCGAACCTTTAGTGCCTACGTACCACCTTTCGTGCAATAGGGGATCAGGGTACACGTAGTTCCTCTTTTAAAAATTTGAAACACAAGTGTGTTGGTTGATTTTATGAGATAAGACATCATCGCAATTGTCCGTGTGAAAAAAACATACTTACTACCCACAATCATGAGAAAGGAGAATTTGCACCATCTCAAAGTGGAGGATATGGCTTGGATTTTAAAATCAACAATGCCTCACTCAACACCCAAGTGGAAAATATCTCACTTCACTACATATTGTAGAAGTATAGTTGTTTGCATCACTACAAGGATTGACAAGAGTCTAATCTTTTGAGAAAAGTTTAAAGATAAAAGCCAAAGTGGAAAAATGGTTTGAAATGAGATTGATTGACTTTTAGTCTTCTCACAAAAAAAGGTCAAGGTATTATTAAATTGATTGAAATTTATTTATGAAAATGTTTTGAAGATGCATGGACCTAAGTCCAAGTTTATTATGAAAATGTTTCAAGTTTCAAAACAAGAAGAGTTTTTTTTTTAAAGGAGGGAGAAGATTTTTGAAATTAAAGAAGATGGGAGGAGAAGAAGAGGCTATTCTAAAGCATAAGGTAAAAGCTAGGGAAAAGAACCATCTAACCAACAAGAAGCCAATACTTGACATTATGAGTCAATATAGAATTCCCATTCTTCGGATTGAAACCAAGCAAGCAAAGATACTAGACGTCTTGAGAGAACCAAACTTCAAGTGTTTTAAGTCTTCGCAAAAATTGGGCAGAGAAACGGCTGTATACGGGTGAATTCCAGATTACAAACAAAGATCGTAATCTCAATAACCTGCACACAAAACAAACAAACAACCCAATGTCTTGAGGTAAACCTCAAGAACTCCAGACAAAACATCAAATAAAGTTACAAAGTCTTCAAGATAGGCCAAGGTCTCTAATCCTAAGTCCAAGAAGTCCATCACTCCATAATGCAAAGGATAGTAACCATGTAGTCCAAGTATCATTAATGATTTTTATGGTTCATGTTGATTATTAGGTGTCTTTAAAAAGAAAGAAAAGCTCAAGTGAGCAAAATAAAAATGACATAAAAGTAAATGCTCAAGTGAGCAAAGATGAAAATAGCATGAAATGTAAAATGCTAAAAGTAAATGGTACATAAAGCATGAAAATAAAATCGTAAAGTAAAGTTAGTTGTTAGTAATTAGTGGTTAGTTGGATGACCATCTTGAAACTTGCATTTGGAACTCATTAGAGGATTGGTAGAACCAAAGCCTCCATACAACAAGTTGCATTTGCTTTTTGTCAAGTATATCATCCATTTTGGAATTCTCACAAGGCAACATGTAATGATCAACGATGTTTAAGTGATCCACGTTGACCAAAGGTGTTGTAGATCCATTAGAGGATTGGTAGAACCAAAGCCTCCACATAATGAATCTCAAGGTTATTAGATCAAAGAGATCAAATTAACATACTTGGGCTTGCAATCATAAGTTTGGGCCACGAATGATCATTTATTCGAATCGGGACAAAATTTAGCGTTATGTTAAGCAATCGTAAGTGGACTTATGTAGAAGTCACACCTATTTTGAGGCCGGTCAATAGCAATCTATATACTTCATGTTTGGATAAATGATATAGAGATCACCATCCCTTAACATGTAGCACAATTAAAAAAAGAAAGGGATAAGATGAAGAGGGAGGGAAATGATAAGCTAATTTGGATCACCATTTCAAAATTCTTTCATCTTTAAATTCAACCACTCCTCTAGATGGATTAAAGCACTAAACAAATCATTAATCCAAAGCACCAAAAATGAATTAAATAATTCACTCTTAGGTAGATTTGAATTGATGAACATTTATCCAACTTCATCTACATCACAAAGTCCATTGAGTTTAAAGACAAATTGGACATTTAAAATTGCAATCCAAACCAACAATCAAAAGGAGTGAGTAGAAAAATCATTTTGGATCAAAGCTGCCCCAAAACAAGGCAAAAAATACATTATGTCCTGGTGTAAATCGATTTTCACTACTATGTAAATCAATTTACACAGTACAGTTTTCAAAAATTTGCGTGAAATTGCTTCTGTGCAATCGATTGCACTACAATCGATTGCACACAGAAGCAGTAGCAAAAACAACATTTTAAAAGGGCAATTTCTTGTTCAAACTTTCCATCAAACACCTTATGATCATGGATCCAATTGAGCATGAAAATTCCATCAAATTATGAGAAAATAACACTATTGGAATCACAAAATAATGCTCAAAGAATCAATCCCAAAGATCACCAAGAGATCACATTGTGAAAGATGAATTATCCAACTTACCAAAGGTAGATCTAAAGAATTATCAAAACAACTTCAAGAATTTGCTTCAATTCAACAACAAGAATCAATTGACCAAGCTTGGATGTAGAGAATTGATGGAGAAAAAGTGTTTGGATGAAGGTTTATCTCAAAGATTAGTAAGCTTCAAGGCAAAGCTTACTAACTTTTTGAAAATGGAACTTTGAGTGAATTTGGTAGATGGAGAGAATTGAGAGATTTTTTAGCAAGGTGGATTTGGCTATCAAAAGCTTGAAATTTGGATGGAATGAGAGCTCTATTTATAGAGTTTTAGGATTGGGATTAGTGGTAATTTGGTAATTGATTCTTGGAGCCAAAATTTGAATTAATGATAATTCTTTCAAATATTAGAGCCAAAATTTGAATTAATGATAATTCTTTCAAATATTAGAGCCAAAATTTGAATTAATGATAATTCTTTTTAAAAATGAAAGATTGGCACTAAAATTTGAATTAATGATACATCTTTCAAAAGTGAAGGAAAATTAGACCCAAAAATTGACAAGCTTAAAATGCTGATTTTTTTCAAATTTTCACACTATGCAATCGATTGCACTACAGTGCAAATCGATTGCACAGTGTATTTTTTTCAAAAATGGCGCAAAATACACTATGTGCAATCGATTGCACCCTAAGAGCAATTGATTACATCAGTGAAAAAAATGAATTTTTTTAATTTTTTTTCTTTGAAAATAGAGATTTTAGGAAAATGATACCAGAAATCCTTATTTGTCAGATGCTTCGACTTGGTACCTATAAAACAAAAATATACAAAGACAAAGACAAATATTTTTTTTGTATTTTGATTAGAAGTTAGTCAATCAACACATATACAAAATACACAACCAAGGTGCTTGGAGATTCCTCAATAGCAAACTTAAAGATAGGAGATAGAAAAAGAGGAAGAAACAACCCTAATGTGATCTTGTTATGATCGAGTTGATATGATATGATAGAGGAATCTTAGGGGCAAAAATTGGGGTACAACAGGAGGTCCAGTCAAAAGTTAAGGATTAAAAGCGTATGACTATGTCCCGTAGAATCACCACAATCAACTTCATTACCGAGGTCCGGGTTCAAACGGTCCAAGATCAGTCCAATCAACTTCTGTCAATGGCAAGGGACATTCGAAGACATTGGGGAAATAGTAGAGTTGGAACACAATGAGATCATTTCCACATGGTTTTTGTTTTTGTTTTCAATTTTTTTATCCTTTCGATGATTTCCTCTTACTAGGATCTCTGTCTCTTTTACAAAATCAATACAAATATACTTTGAAGTACTAACCTTTTTTGTCTTGAGTTCAAAGACATCCAATGACTAAAATTGAATGAACATATGCATATGAACATAATTAAACTATTTAGCAAGTATATGCCGCCAAGCAGCAACGAGCATCTCTTTAATGCAGTGGAAATATCCCCACAGAGTTATCTCATTAGCATTATCCCCACAGATCCTCCTACAATAAACATTTGCCCCAACAGAGTTTCCTACAAAGTTGGATCTATGCAAACCTCGGTCAAATTTTCAATCTCTCAACAGCCATCTCCCCAACTGAGTTGATCTTAAAATAAGAAGCCTTATGGATTTCTTCAGATAAGAATTCACCTTGCTAGCATGTCATCAAATAATCTCTTCAACAAGGTTTATTCCCCAATAAAACATTACACCCCTCAACGAAATCACTTCCTATTCAAACAACTTTCAGATAATACGAAGCCTGGACCCGACCAGATAATAGTTTACCTTCTCAAAATACTATGAAGCATGGACCCGACCAGATAATAGTTTAATTTCTCAAGATATTGTGAAGACTAAAGTTCGACCAGGCAAATGTTTAACTTCTTTTCCCAGTAGAGTTTGCCTCTACCGCTAGCAAGTTACTGTAAAGCCTAGACTCGACCAGATATCAGTTCGACTTCATTTCCCCCAGTAACTTACTGTGAAGCCTGGACCCGACCAGATAACAATTAACTTCATTCTCTCAGAAATTTGTTGTGAAGCATGGAAATCGACCAGATAACAGTTAACTTCATTAAGTTTGTTGTGAAGCCTGGAATTTGACCAGATAACAATTAACTTCATTCTCTCAGAAATTTGTTGTGAAGCCTGGAAACCGACCAGATAACAATCAAATTCAGTAAGTTACTATGAAGCCTGTAAACCGAGCAGATAACATTTAACTTCAGTAAGTTTATTCTGAAGCCTGAAATTCGACCAGATAACAATTAACTTATTTCTCTCATAAATTTGTTATGAAGCCTGGAATCCAACCAGATAACAATTAACTTCAGTAAGTTTATTGTGAAGCCTGGAATTCAACCAGATAACAATTAATTTCATTCTCTCAGAAATTTGTTGTGAAGCCTGTAAACCGACCAGATAACAATCAAATTCAGTAAGTTACTGCGAAGCCTGGAAACCAACCAGATAACAGTTAACTGCAGTAAGTTTGTTGTGAAGCCTGGAATTCGACCAGATGACAATTAACTTCTTTCTCTCAGAAATTTGTTATGAAGCCTGGAATCCGACCAGATAACAGTTAACTTCAGTAAGTTTGTTGTGAAGCCTGGAATTCAACCACATAACAATTAACTTCACTCTCTCAGAAATGTGTTGTGAAGCCTAGAAAACGACCAGATAACAATTAAATTCAGTAAGTTACTGCAAAGCCTGGAAACCAACCAGATAACAATTAACTTCTTTCTCTCAGAAATTTGTTATGAATCCTGGAATCCTACCAGATAAAAATCAAATTTAGTAAGTTACTATGAAGCCTGGAAACCGACCAGATAACATTTAACTTCAGTAAGTTGTTGTGAAGCCTGGACCCAACCAGATATCAGTTTAAATTCATCCTTTCGAGTAAGTTATTATGAAGCCTGTAATCTGGCCAGATAACAACCTAACTTCACCCTCCCAAGTAATTTTCTGCGAAGCTTGGAATTCGACCAGATAACAGGTAATTCAATCATCCCTAGTAAGTCGTTGTAAAGCCTGGAATATGACCAGATAACAGCCAACTTCATTATCCTCAACAAATTGCTGCCAAGCCTGGATTTCGACCAGATAACAACTAATTTTCGATTCTCTCCAGTCACGAATATTCCCCCAGTAGAGTAGTGGATAACCAAAATTCTTGAATTTTATTTCCCCAAGAAGAGATCGACACTTTCCACAGAGTCTTCTTAAAGCAAGCCAATATTCCCCAATGGAGTTTCTCCTCAAACAACAGAACATGAATTCCCAATAGAAATATTTTAAACAAAGTTGAAGATACATCTATTCTCCAACAACAATTAGGGGTTCAACCTCCCAAGATTCCCCAACATGTTGTCAAAGATTTATTTTCCTAAATAAAGATGCACTACAATAAACGCATCACATTCATACACCATATAACATACATGATATATGCATACAACACAACCTCATTTTTTAAAACATCATTACATAATGCATTTCATACATCATGACATTGTATACAGCTAACCATTTACCTTGTCAGGAAAAATCAATCAACAGATAGCTATCATCAACAATTTTCAACAAGTCCAAGATTAGTTTATGAATCAAGACAGAGCCATTACCTACGTGACCAGATACAGCTTCACACGGTCTCATCATGAATAAATCTTACACGGATGAAGCTTCACATGGATTCATCTTGAAGCAGCCCTACCTAGGCTTCCCCCTCATATGTCTCCTAAAGCAGCCCTACACAGGCCCATCATAAATTGAAGAATATCCAAGACCTCTGCTGGTTTAGTTTAAATCGATCAATGGTTTATCCTGATTCCTTTCTATTAGAAACTTTCTCTGGTTTAGATAAATCGCTCCAAAGATTTATTCTGATTCTTTTCCAATTGAAGTCAAAATTATACTTAGTCTAATTTTTGCCAACAATCACTCTAGATGGCATCCTTAAGCCCATCTCCGACGACTCTCCATCATATCTCCAAATGGAATCTATAAGCCCATTCCCTACATCATCAACTATTAGTGCTATTTCATACGAGTGAAAATTTCTGGGCACTCTAGTGTTCAATCATCTTCTACCTTCAAGCTACGAACGACAACGTGCCATACTTTCTTTCAAGTTTAAGAAGATTGAGTAGGGGCAGCTGTTGTACCCTAAAATTTTCCCTCTCTTTTCTCAAGACATTTTATCACAAGGATTTTCCAAAAGCTCAAATTTGTACAAGTACAAAACAGACAAAAAAGGGAAAAGCAGAAAAATTGATTTTTCTTGACAAAATTGAAAAAAAACAAGCTTGCTTCGATTCATACTAGTTTAGATTGGGCATTTAGGCCTCCTTCGATGTAAGCTTTGATTTACATCCTTCGATTGAGCATTTTCCTTCTTCGAGCGAGCTCTGGTCCTCACACTTCGATTGAACATTTGGGCCTTCTTCGATGTAGCTTTGATTTACATCTTTCAATTGAGCAGCTGGCTTCTTTGATCAAGCTTTGGTCCATAAGTTTCATTTGGACATTTGACCTCCCGCAGGTTTTCTTTGATGCACTAAAATAGCTCCTGCATGGAAGCTTCATTTGGACAATGGCTCCTGCATGCAAGCTTCGATTGCACCATTGGCCTCTCACCTGTTTGCCTTGGATTCACAAGTTTTTGATTGGATGAATGGCTACCTTCCTGTGACTTTTGATTTCATTTTTATGTTTTCTTCAAATGCGCCTTCATATCACCTTCGAATCCATCTACAAACCCTTCAATATGCCATAGTTCTGCATTGTGACACACAATTTGGTGGCCCATTCGAAGGACTTGCCATAGTTGGGGAATGATTATTTTTGATTAATTTGGAGTCTGGTTAAAGGTTTGGGCCTAAGTGATCAAAAGCAAGAGGACTCAAAATGGCATATTCAGTTTAAGAGGTACATTCGAAGAACACACAATTGGTCCATTCGAAGGACACGTAACTGGTGGGAACGGATGTTGTTCTAGTCTGGTCGAAAGGTGTGGAAAGATGGAGGATTCGACTCAAAAGATCAAGTTAAACATTAGACCCATAGGCTAGGCTACGTGTTTCCCCTTTTCAGGCCTTAAATTTATGACTCACTCTATATTTAATTGTTTATGCAAGTTGAAATAGGATTTTACCCATTTGCTGTCCAAGACCACTTGCCCTTAATAGTATAATATTACTTTTAGAAAAAGTTTCTCTTGAGCCTTGCGCATGCTTTCCTTCTAAGGAAGCAATCCATCTGAAATATCCATCTTGCTATCATGACACAAGTGGATGCTTACTTTCCAGCTGAGCCTTTATTTTATTATTTTTACTCCCAAACATTTCAAAAATTTTCCTCTATAAATAGAGAGTTCATTTGCACATCAAAAAGGAAAAAGATGGAGAAAAGAGGAGGGGGCCGTATCTTCAAAATTCTTGCACACCATAAAATTCTCAAACGCTTAAACACTTTTGCAAATCCAAACCCAGAATCCAAGTACTTGTCCCTCTCAAATCTGAAAAAAAATCCTTACATCTTACTATCCTTCGAATCCAGCAAAGAAGGACATTTCACTTGTTTTGCTCTTTCGAATCCAGTGTCAAGTGCCCACCCCTGGTCTTTTCCTTCGAATCCAGAAGCATTCAAGGCAACCACTTCAAACTCCAACACACGCTCCAGCCTCCAGCAAGGTAAGTCATTCTTAACCTTTGACCTTTGTTTCCACTCTTTTAATGTGTGTCATGGTTAACAATCTTCTTGGCTTTTTCTCTTTGTACATTTAAACATGCTTTAAGAACTAATCGAGCCTTAAGGTGATGTTGGCATGACCTTGGGTCATGTTTCTATTCAAACACAAATGAAAGAAACATGGGACACAAAGTTAGAAACGAAGCTTCTGGCTTCCATACTAACCTTCAGGCCAAACGAAAGAGGTATCCAAAAGGCACAACATGCTGGTCTCCAGGTCCCAATCTAAAGGCACAACATGCTGGCCTCCAAGCCCCAAACGAGAGACACAACATGCTGGCCTCCAGGCCCCAAACAAAAGGCATAACATGCTGGCCTCCAGGCCCCAATCGAAAGACACAACATGTTGTTCTCCAGGTCATAATCGAAATTCATGCCTTCACCCCTTTTCAGGCCCAATCGAAGGAAGCCAGAAAGTGCAGAATTGAAGGGTTTGCTACCCTAAATCAAAAGATCCATTTCTCTTGCTTTTACCTTACATTTGCCTTTATATTTTCATGCAATTCAATATGGTTGTAATAGTGTAGGATTTTATATTTCTGCATTTTCTTTTGACTTTATACAAAATGTTAGTAATTAGGGTGTATGGAAAGATAAAATCAACAAGTAGATCACCCTGATCAAAAGACAAAAATGCATGCAATCAAACACACTTTGCACACATGCACCTCTAGGGTTAACTCCACTTGTTGCCTTATGTAAAATAGTCATGTTATGCATGTGAGACATCTTAGCAAAAACAATCAAAAATACAATATCATAGTCCCTTGATGATGCTTCTAATGTTACCTTACAAATGATCTTAGTCCCTCAAGAGAAATGCTAAGATATCTCAAAACATTGCTATCATGACTATACGATGACCCACGCTCGTCCCTTTTACATCCAAAGATAAGGCTTCTTACCAATCAATGGTAAGATAGAAATATCAAAGGAAGATAGGAATGAACAAAAGGCTTTTGAGTAAAGTAGAATGTTCCTAGTTGCTTGCTCAGATTCAAAACACAAACACCTTTTCAAATGCACTAACACTTTCCATTGAAATATTTTCAAAAGTTCAACACTTTGTATACATTCTTATAGAGACTAGAATCATTATAAAGTTTGCCTAAACGAAGGTTCTTTTCAAAAATACTTTCAAAAACCACCACAAAGCACACTTTCAAACAAAATCAATGATCTAGCAAGCAAACTAAGAGCTTGTAGATAACTATGGATGAAAAGGGTGCTAACACCTTCCCTTTTCATAATCTAACCCCGAACTCAAGAAAATAATCTAAAAGGTATTTCCTGTTCTTTTCACCCTTTCCTTCATTGGATAAAAGAAAACTCGGCGGCGACTCTTGCTATCCATAACAATTGCGATCAAACGCAAACCATCCCAAGTCAGTTCTCCCACTGCGTTACAGTAGTGCTTCCCGATTTTAATTTCCATATTCCGTTTCTCATTTGTACTTTGCTCCTTTGCACTTCATTGTTATTTATGAGTTGCAATTCGATACTTGAGTTTAATTTTTATTGTGCTGCTATTTGCTAACTCATTTGGTGGTGTTGTACAAGTTTAGAGGATACTTTACCGTGTGATGCAATTTGTCTGTATTATGCTTTGTTTGTATAGTATTATCTTGTGAAGGAACTCTAATGTGATGCGACGCATTCGTGGCTCATGATTTATTTTCGCACTCGATCTTCATTGGATATTATTTCTGACTATTGTGCTTTCTTGGTGAAGCTTGCTCGAAGTTTTTGGATTTATTTGCTTTCTTATGATGATTGATGAACTTGTGATTGATTGGTATTTCCTTCTGTTTCTTT
Organism: Vicia faba; assembly: GCA_948472305.1. NCBI lineage: Eukaryota > Viridiplantae > Streptophyta > Magnoliopsida > Fabales > Fabaceae > Vicia > Vicia faba. Next base: position 751,526,995 of record OX451740.1, on the reverse strand, counting down.
TATCACTTGCATTCTTTACCATTATTTATAATTCCATGTGTGATGCGGTGGCAGAACCGACTGTTAATACTGGTTTGTGTTTTTTGTTCGCAAATATCGCGGTAAGCAAGAGTCGCTACCGACTTTTATTTTATCCAATCAGGAAAAGGAAAAATAACAGAAAAAACCTTTTTCGAGATGTTTCTGAGTATGGGGAGTAGATTATAGAAAGGGAAGGTGTTAGCACCCTTTCTATTTGTGGTTTTCCAAGGGCTCTTAGGTACTTGCTCATTTTGAAAACTGCTTGTGTGTTCTTGTTTTGAAAATTTTTGTTTTACTTCGTATTAACCCTTGTTTATGTCCTCAAGAGTGTTACGAAGTTGTTTTTGAAAACTTTGTTTGGAAAATATTGGTGTGAAAAAGTTTTTGTTTATTTGAGCAAGTACCTAGGAACTAATCTACCTTCTCGAGAAAGGTCTATTTGTTTTCATTTTAGACAATGTTATCCCATTATTGAGAAATAGGTAGCATCGTCCTTGGAGTTTTTTAGGGACATTCGAAGGGACAAATACGATTACAAAAGCAATGTTAGGAAATGTTAGTAATTATCCTAAATCCTTAAAGATCTTTTTCCGAGGCAACATCCGAATGGGTCATTTTAGATCTTTCGGGACTAGAGGACAACCACTAACAAACCCTATACTTCATGACCGTTTACCGAAGGCAATCAGAGTGGAGTAAACCCTAGGAGTGAGCATGTGCGAGTGTAATTTTCAGTTAATTTATCTTTGCACATTTAGGGTTTTCTACCGTATTAATTTTCAGTTTGTCTTTCCATACAATCCTATTAACATACATCTAAGCAGTTTATAGTTTGCGGAAATTAAAGCGAGAAAGTTAAAGTCCTAGCTATTACAGGGATTTTGCAGATACATAATTATTTTGACCAAAAATAAAGATGCGAAATTGAAACCCTAATTATTATTACAAACTCTGAGCAGTTACAATAATAATAAGAAGGAAATTAAAAAATGTGTGCGGCAAATTAAATGCGAGAATAATTAGAAATACCTAAAATTTCTAATTAAAAAAAATGTTTAGGTTAGTTTTTTTGAGAAAAAATCAGATCATATACAAAATTAAACCCTAAGTCTAATTATTTTAAATTATAACAAAAGTAAGAATTAAATTGCCTTAATTTAATTAAACTAATTAATTAATTAAAGAAACAAAATATTTTTTTATGAAAAATGATTTGGGATGTTTTTTATGATTTTTTGATTAAATGAAAAAAGTAATGATTTTTTTGTTATTTTTAAAAAAGAAAATAATTAGAAAATAATTTAAAGAATTAAAATTAAAAAGATAGAATAGGCCTGTTAGAAGCTGAATAAGGGGGTGTGAGGCTGGATTTCTTAGGCCCATGAAGCTGAGCCCATTCCATACGTTAGATTCCATGTTGTGCCAGCCTAGGAGTGCACCATAGTCCTTCCCTGGTTGAGGCGTTGGATCTGGCTAGCAATGAATCCAATGGCAAGATGGTGACAGCGCATGGGAGGCGCTTGGAAAGGCAATGCATATAATCTGTAGAAACAATGTGAGAAAATAAAATTTGCTGGGACCTGGGATCGAACCCAGGTCCTCCCACTCAAATCAATACACGTCTTGCCATCTGGGCTATCTGCTTTGTTTGTTAGTATAATAAAAACAAATAATAATATATGAAAACACATGGATAAAAACAAAAACGTGCGCCAACATTTGAATGGACCAGTACCATGATACCAAGTCATCGACTCCTTCATTGAGAATGTCGTCTTAGGTATCACCTTTTACCTACAGACAAACGTCTGTAGGCATAGCCTATACACTTCAAACATCAAGAAATACGCATGATAAATGAAATTAAAGACCATGGTTCAACTTATCTTGATGCCACGAACACCATGGTATCCTTTTCTTTGCCTAATTTAGCTTGTAGAGAAAAAACCTAAAACGGCCATGAAAACCCTAACAATGGCAAACGCACATACATGCCTCAAAACATCAATTAAACAATCCAGGGATGTTGCAAATACATCAATAATAAAAAGTATATCATTAAAATATGCTAATGATGCAAGAATTGTTGTAATCGATTTTGAAAAAGAAAGCAAACCGTATGAAGTCTAGGGGTCGATTCTGGGCGTGAGGATGCGTGAAACTGATCGTGTTAGCTTCAGAGAGGCTTCACGAAAGGATTGGGAGTATTGGAATGGCTTGAATTGCCTTCTAGGTCCAAAAACGATCCAACACTTTAGTCCAATTTTTTGAGTTTTGGAATGGCGTTTTACGACTGCAAATGGTTATCTTTTTGACTTGTTCTTGCTTAATATATATGCTAGAATGAATTAGGGTGACAAAAACAGTTTGAATCTTTGAAGATCATCAAGATTTGATTTGTTTTTTTTCTTGCATCATATCTTTCTAAATGCATCAAAATCATGCCAATTTGAGCCATTCCACCCTTGCACAATTTTATTTGGTCATGCTAGGTTGATTTGATTTGATTCCTACAAAAAAATTAGATCAAAATCAATCTTTTGTAGTTTTTGCCATTTATTTGATTTAATTTGTATTTTAAATAATAAAAAATCAAAATAAAATAAATATTGAAGCAAATAAAGTGTGGATGCTTATTTGGGTCGTGGACCATGTCCCCAATAAGATTCAATAATGAAAAGCTAGGCCCATTTGACAAAAAAATGCACTTTTGAGCACATTTGACTTTTGGCAATTTTGCAAAAATGGTCAACTTTGACAATGCATATCTCCTTCAATTTTAACCCTAGAGAGGTGTTCTTGGACTTTTTAGAAAGCTTAGGATGCCCGCTAAACAACTCTTTTGGTTTCATATTAATTGGGTCTTCCATGTTCATGTACGAAGCTTTGACCCAAAAGGTGTTTTTGTTGACTTTTCAAAAGGACCTATAATGTAGAAATTCATATCTTTTGATGAGTTCATATTTTGAACTTGTGGGATAAAGATGAGTTGTAGGGAACTTCATCATATTCAAAATGATCCTTGGGTGGAAATTTTTTGATAAAGTATAAAGAAGTTATGCCTGGTCAAAGTTTGGTTGACTTTTCCTATGAAACCCTAATTTAGCAACTTTTGGGTTTTGATGAATTTGGGGGCATTCCTTGAGGAATCATGATCAACCCTTGATCAAATGATGGATATATCTTCAAATTTTTGATGTTGACCAAAAATCTTGAAGTTTGACTGTATGTGGGCCACAGTTGACTTTTGACCTAGTACAATTGATTTTCAGGCATCTGGGTAATTGACTGAGCAAACTTCTTGTGCAAGGCATGAAACTTGACATGGATGATCTTGAGAACATATTGGGATCATGGAAAGCATTTGGGACCCTTGGACTTCAACCATCTTGATGAGGAGTGAAACCCTAGTTTGAAGCTTGTTGCCTTAGGAGGAGGATTTGTCTGGTCAATCCTTAGTCATCCATGAGCAATTGAGGACCTCTAGAGGCATGTCTTGAGTGAAATGAGAGGGAAAATTTTGGGGTACAATAGCTGCCCCTGTTAAATCTTCTTAAACCCGAGGATGTAGATTGACTGTCTGCCTTTCATAATCTGAAGGTGGAAGATGATTGAACACTAGAGTGCCTAGAAATTTGCACTCGTCTGAGATGGTGCTGGACTGTGTAGGTAGTATTGGGAATGGGCTTAAAGATGCCATTTGGAGGAGATGATGGAAGGTTATCGGAGATGGGATTAAATATTCCATCCGAAAGATATGACGGAGAATCGTCGGAGATAGGCTTAAAGATGCCATCTAGAGGATGTTGATTTCCCGAGATATTCCTTTGATGAGAATTCCTGTTCCTGTCGTTGAGGAGGAATATACTGAGGAACGTTGGTCTCTGTCTTGGGAGAATTGGAATTTTAGGAACTTCAGTTGTCCGTTACTCTATTGGGGAATCATCTCTTAGTCGAGGAGATGAAAATGAACTGCTATCTGGTCGTGCTCCAGACCTTACAGTGATTTGATGAGGATAATAAGATTGACTGCTATTTGGTCGTGCTCCAGGTTTTAGCATGACTTACTGGGGAGATGAGATTAAACTTGCTATCTGGTCGTGCTCCAGGCTTTGCAATCTCAAAAACTGTTATCTGGTCGTGCTTCAGGCTTCAGAAGGAATTAAGTGGTTATCTGGATGCATCTGGGTTTCAACTTTAATTTAAGGCATACTATCATCCAGTTGTTTCCAGGATTCAATAGTAATTGGCCGAGTAAACTACTATCTGGTCAGATTCCAAGCTTCGCAGTACCTTATACCGTTATCTAGTTGTGCTCCAGGTTTCAGTGTCGTTTACCATTATCTGGTCGTGCTCCAGGCTTCAGTAATTTGGGGAAATCAAGTTATTATCCGTTCATTTTCCGGGCTTCATAGCTTCTTTAACTGGAATAAAAATCTTAGTATCGATTTGACTGAACCAGGGAAAGGTCTCGAACTGTCTTCAACAGGGAAAGAAATCTTAGCATCGATTTGACTGAACCGGGGGAAGGTCTCGGATTGACTTTGACTGGCATAGAAATCAGTAGAATCTTAGCGGCGATTCGGATGACCCAGACGAAAGTCTTAGAACATCTTCAACTAGAATAGAAACCTTAGTGTCAGTTTGACTGAACTAGAGAAAATCTTGAAAAGTGTTGGAATATCTTCAATTGGAATAGAAACCTTGGTGTCGGTTTGACTGAACCAGAGAGAACTTGTGAGAACTTGATTGCATCTTTCCCTGAAAGGTAAATAGTTAGTCGTATGTAATGTAATGATGTATGAAATGCATTGAGTAATGATGTTCTCAAAATAAATGAGATTGTGCTGTATAATATGTATGCACATGCCATGATGTATGGATATGCAATGCTATTGTGATATTCTATAGCCGGGGAAAATAAATCCTGGACAGCTGCTGGAGAGTATAAGGATTTGAGTTCTTCGTTTCCGCTGGGGATAATGACCGAAAATGATTAGTTGGGGATTTACATCCATTCTGCTTGAGAACATTCTACCGGAGGAGACTCTGTCTGAGAATAATCCCGCGGGGGAATGACTATGTGGGGAAGAGAGATACTCTGTTGGAAGATCTGCTGATTTGGAGAAATAAACTCAACTGCGGATGAACTTCCATTGCTGGAGAGAAGAGCTCTGTTGGAGATTGAGCTTCCGCTGTCAGAGAAATAAACTTTGCTCGGGAGATGGCTTTATAAACTTCTCATGGTTATAAAAACCGGCTGGGGAATGCAGATATCAGCTTTCTGAAGGAACCTGCTGGGGAAGGAATTCCTTCTTGGGGATACGGAGGTCAGACCTTGGTTGTCTCGGCTCTGTGGGGAATATAGGTATCACTGGCTTGTATGTGATAGTGACTTCGCTTCCAACTGTCTCTACCCCTTGTACCATGATGGACGGGGTAACTGTTGGTATTTAGGTTTTGTACCAGTTTCTTTGAGTTCTTAGTAACTGTCTTTCTGTTTTATATGCAGATATTTGTGAACAGTAATCATATTCAAATGCATATGTCAAGAATAAAACATTGGACTTTTTTTGCAAAACAAAATAGAAAACGAAAAAAACAAACACAGAGTTTTGTACTCAAAAGACGCTTTGTATTGATTTGAAATTTGCTTATAACATGCGTTTTTTAAAAGGAGGTTAACGCTCTAGTAAGAGAACGCCTCCGTAAAAATGGAAATTATTACAGAAACTGTGTATAAAAAGAAAACAGCTATGTGTAGTGATCCCATTGGGTTTCAATTCTGCTATTTCCCCTTGTGATCGGTGGGAATGAGAACTGACTATTTTGGAATGCTGGTTTGTGTTTTGCGTTTGTTTTCGCAAAATGTCGCGGTAAGCAAGAGTCGCCACCGTCTTTTATTTTATCCAACAAGGAAAGGACAAAAGCACGGAAAAATTCCTTTTTTGAGATATTTCTCGGGTTCGGGAGGTAGATTATAGAAAGGGAAGGTGTTAGCACACTTTCTATCCGTGATTATCCACGGGCTCTTAGGTACTTGCTCATTGTGTTTTCAAAATTTTGCTTTTTCTTTGTATTTGTGGGTTTGAAAGTGTTTTTTTGTTTGAAAGGAGTGTAAGTGCGAAAAGTTTTGTTTTGTTTTAAAAGGAGCAAGTACTTAAGAACCATCTACCTACTCAAAAAGGAATTAAACTATGCAAATGTCCTTTAGACAGTGCTATCCCACTATTGAGGAGTAGGTAGCACCGTCGTTGAGTTTTCGGGTCAATTCGATTAAGGGACGTGTGGTCACTAAAGCAATGTTAGGACGCATTAGCGGTAACCCTAATATCCTAGATTATTTTTCCTAGGCAACCGTTTCGAGGAAACTATGATCTTTGGACAAGAGGGCGACCTCTAAAACTTCCTATACTCAATGACCACGTTCGAAGGCAACCAAGTGAGGTGTACCCTAAGAGTGTGCATGTGCGAGTGTGTTATTTTTCAGTTATTTATCTTTATACATGTCATGGGTGAGCTATGTTGATTTTAGGTTAAAGATTTGATCTTGTCATGCATTCCCTATTATCAAACATCTAACAGTTAATAGTTGCGGAAATTAAATTTGCAGAAAGTAAATCTAAACTATTACAAGGCATCGGGTATTTACATCGCCAAAGACAAACCCTTTAATTTAAATTGCGGAAAGTAAAATAAAGCGGTAAATTAATTAAAGTCCTAATTAAAAGCTATAACAAACTGGAAGCAATTACAATATTGGAAATATAGATCGCGTGCGAGAAAATTAAATCGGCGTATTTTTTAGGGTTTTGACCCTTTTTATTAAAGAAAGCATGTATTTTGTTATTTTTGAATTAAAAAATTACATCTAAGTTAATGATTGAATTAATTAATTAACAAAAATTATTTTTGGTTTTTTTTTATATTTAAGGAAATAAAAATAAAATGGTTAAAAGTTAATGAAACCTAATATTCTAAATTGATTTTAATTTATTGCAAAAATGTTTAAAATTAACCTAATTAACACTAAATTAATTAATTAATATTTATTTACCAAAATAAGGTGATGAAATTAAATTTAATAAATAAAAATAATATTTTTTATGTTTTCTGATTTTATTAAGAAAAATTATTAATTAGTTAAAATAATAATAATAATTAATAAAACAAAATAAAAAAAATAATGAAAAGAAATAATCAAGGGTGGTGTTGGGCCCAAAAGGAGGTGGAATCAGCAATTGTGAAGCCCAATCCAAACCAGCCTTGTTTGACTTTCCAGGATCTCACGCGCATGCATTGACTGGAGAGTATGGTGGTTGCTCAATCTAGACCTTTGGATCTGGCCTGAAGGCCTTCTGGCAGAAGATCATGTGATGATGCATGGTGTACTACGCTTGGTATGCTGCATGGAATAATGTGAAACAAAATAATACAAAGGCGTTGGGGGTCCTAGGATTCTAACCCAGGTCCCAAGGGGTTTTGCAACAACGTCTTTACCATCTGTGCTGTGACGCGCTTTTGTTAATTGGTTAGGAAGCAAATATAATATATAAAAAACAAAATAATGCCAGAATAAAAAATAAAAAGGGCGCTATATTTAAAATAGCCTATCAGAAGAAGACACCTAATCGTCTTCTTCACCAAAAACCTGGTTTTCTTACCTGTGGATTTTTATCCGCAGGAAGATCCGTGGGATCGTCCTAAAATCACTTCCAAGTCATGTAAACGCACACTAGGAGTATCAACGTGATCGTCTCTCTTCCCTGAACACAATTATGGCCATGGTTTGCCTTGATTGTACCTGTACCAAAAATGCCTAAAAACAAAGCTTGGAAACCCTATGTTCGGGTATCACGTTAGAGGCCATGAAAATAAAATCAAATAATGTACAAATGCTGGAAATTAAACGTTAAGCATGATGGTACAAGGATATTGGCAAAAGGATGCAAGAAAACAGATTCAAGATTCCATGTACAGGGCTATGTTTGTGAGCACTTACAGGGCGTTTCAGGCGAAGAGGGGACTTGGATCTGATTGCTATAGCTTCAGGGGTTTGCCAGCAAGAACACCATGTTGAGATTTTGGGTTGAATTGACCTCCAAACAATAATTCGATCTCCACTTTTTCAAGGTTTTTTTTCAATTTTGTTTGGCCATTTCTGCAGTGCTTAGCCCGTGTTCTTTGTATGCCTCGCTTGTACATGTATATTGGAATGCATTTAGGTTAAAACTTGGGCTTGAATCCATAGGAATTGATGAATCATGATTTGATATGATCTTCCATTAACAAGTTTCCAAAAATGCCTCAAATAAAATATTTTGTGCACAACAATGCTTGATACGAATTTGATTGAGTGTATCATGATATTTGCAAGCTGTAATCATCACAAAGATCTCATTCCATCAATTTTTAGATTTTATTTGAATTAATATTGATTTAAAATGAATTAAATCAATAAAAATTAAATAAAATAGAAAAATAAATGATTGATCATGAAATTGAATATGGGGCACGTGTGTGGTGTGATAAGACCAAATCAAGTGGAAAAAAATGGACCCTTTTGTCAAAAATTGGAGTTTGGAGGATAGTTGTCTTTTGGAAATTTTGGAAAAATGCCCAACTTCATCAATGCATAACTTATTCAATTTGGAACTTTTGGAAGTGTTCTTGGACTTTTTAGAAACCTTGAGATGTCCTCTAATCGACCCTTTTGGTCTCATCTCATTTTGCTATTCCAGGCGCAAGTTATAAGCTTTGGAAAAAAAGGTGTTTTTGTTGACTTTCAAAAATGACCTATAATGTCCAAATTTGTAACTTTTTGTGAGTGCATTTATTGATCTTGGGGTGTGAAGATGGATTGTAGGATATTACATCCTCTTCAAAATGAGATTTGTATGGGTCATTTATCATAAATTAAGAGAAAGTTATGCTTGGTCAAAGTTGAGTTGACTTTTCCTGCAAAACCCTAATTTAGCAACTTTTGAGTCTTGATGAATTTTGAGCAATCCTTGATGAATCATGATCAACCATTGATCAAATGATGAATTATCCTTCAAAATTATAATGTTTACAAAACATCTTGATGTTTGACTGGTTATAGGTCACAGTTGACTTTTGCCCTAGCACAGTCGATTTTTGGACCTCTTGAGCAATTGACTGACCAAACTTCCTCTGCAAGGCTTGAAATTTGACATGGATGAACTTAAGAAAATATTAGGACATTGGGAAGCACTTGAGGTCATTTGGATGTGAGGACCTTGATGCAACACAAAACCCTAATTTTGAATTGACTGCCTTAGGAGATGATTTGACTGTCCAACTCTTGAGCAATCTTGAGCCATTTGAAGATGATTCTTGACATGTCTAGAGAAATATGGAAGGGAAAATTTTGGGGTACAATAGTTTCCCCTGTTCAATCTTCTTAAACCTGAGGATATAGATTGGCGTTCGGGCCTTTCGTGATCCGAAGGTGGAAGGTGATTGAACACTAGAGTGCCTAGAAATTTGCACTCGCATGAAGTAGTATCAGCATTGTGATGTCAGGAATGGGCTTACAGATTCCATTTGGAGATTATTGATAGGTGGTTTTGTCTTCGTTGACATATTGTCTCTTTTAACGGGGTGTCTCCTTTGACGAGTTGTCTCTATTGGCGAGTTGTCTCCATTGACGAGTTGTCTCCATTGACGAGTTGTCTCTATTAACAGGTTGTCTCCATTGACGGGTTATCTCCATTGACGGGTTGTCTCCATTGACGAGTTGTCTCCGTTGAAGGGTTGTCTCTATTAACGGGTTGTCTCCATTGACGGGTTGTCTCCATTGACGGGTTGTCTCTATTGACGGGTTGTCTCCATTGACGAGTTGTCTCTATTGACGGGTTGTCTCCATTGACGGGTTGTCTCCATTGACGAGTTGTCTCTATTGATGGGTTGTCTCCATTGACGAGTTGTCTCCATTGACAAGTTTCTCCTCAGAAAAATCTTTAAGAATCGATTTAACTGATTTTGTCTCCATTGACTGGCTTCGCCTCAGAAAAATCTTTAGGAATCGATTTAACTGAATTTGTCTCCATTGACTGGCTTCGCCTCAGAAAAATCTTTAGGAATCCATTTAATTGAATTTGTCTCCATTGACTGGCTTCGCCTCAGAAAAATCTTTAGGAATCGATTTAACTGATTTTGTCTCCATTGACTGGCTTCGCCTCAAAAAAATCTTTAAGAATCGATTTAACTGATTTTGTCTCCATTGACATGGTTGAGATTTTAACTGCATCCTTCCTGAAAGGTAAAGGTCAGTCATATGCAATGCATGATATGGATCAAGCAATGATGTTCTCAATATAAATGAGATTGTATGGTATGATGCGTATATGCATGTGTCATGATGTATGGACATGTAATGTTTTAGCTGGGGAAAATAAATCCCGAAGCTGCTGGAGAATAGAGTTGAGTTCTTCGTTTCCGCTGGGGATGATGAACGAAGATGATTGTGAGAATAAACCTTCAGGAGGAGATGACTCCGTTGGGGAATAAATCGATGAAGAGATTACTCCGAGGGGAATTACTCTGCGGGGAAGAGATGCTCTGCTGAGGATTTTAACTGATAAACTCCGCTGGGGATTCCGCTGATACACTCTGTTGGGGATTTCAATGATGAACTCCGCTGGAGATGGATTACCGTTGCTGGTGATATTGAATCTTTTGAGGATTGAAGTCCTGTTGGGGGGAAAGAAAGAAATTTGCTGGGGGATGATCTTTCAATTGCAACTTGCTGGGGATAATGTTGTTAAACTTTCGTGGGGATAATCCTCTGAATTTGGCTGGGGAGATTGATTTTGTACTCCGCTGGGGGTAAGCTTCCAAATTCTACTGGGGATGATGCCTCAACTCCGTTGGGGAAGCTTTTTTAGACTGCGCTGGGGAAATGGCTCCACTGGGGTATCTTGTATTCTGCCGAGGGACATTCTCATATTCCGTTGAGAAATACTAAGACTGTCGGGGATACTCTTATGCTTGCTGGGGAATATCTTTATACTTCGCTGGGGAAGATTAAGAGCTTCCGGGGATACCCAACCTTTCTAGGGTAGATGGTAGGCTAACTCTGCTTGGGGAGAGTATTGCTGATTTGTACCTAGCTGCAAATCTCAGCTGGGGGAGCTACCATTATTGTCTCGCTCTGCGGGGAGTGAAGGTATCGTAGCCATATTCTTCAGCTGAATGTACCTTGGTACCTGGTGGACAAAGCAACTACACAGCTTGGACATTTCTTATGCCCCTGTTTCTGATATTACCAGTAATTCATCCTTCGTTTCGCATGTAAATATTTAGATCAACAATTAATGTCAAATGCATATATCAAAAAATGAACATTGGACGTTCTTTGCAAGACAAAACAGATAAAGAGAAAAAAAATTTGAAATTTGTCTGAAAATGAATTTGTATTGATTCTGAAGTTTGGCCTGTAAATATGCGTTTTTGTACAAGAGGCTGACGTCCTAGTAAGAGAACGCCACCGAGCAAATAGACTTTACAATTTGTGAAAAGAAAACAAAACAACTATGTGAATGATCCCACTGGGTTCCAACTCTTCTATTGCCTTTATGTTCTCGAGTATCTCATCACTTTGCCGCTTGGTTGAAGATGAATCAGATTGATCAGTGCCTTCCGAGTTTGATAGTTGATACCGAAGTCTGGGTGCAGGGTGATCCAATGAGACATAGTATTACGGTTTAATCCCTAATTTTTGCCTAGGCCGCCCTTTCGGGTTTTTAGTCCACCGGGATACCCTTTTTTTTCCTAAGCCGCCTTTTCAGGTTTTCGACTTGCCGGGTGTACAATTTTTTTCATTTTCATCCCTTATTTTTGCCCGAACCCTTTTGGTTCGCCGGGAAGCCCTTATTTTTGCCTAGGCCAGTCAACCTAGCGGGTCTTTGATTATGCATAGTATCTTTTTACTATGTCTGTATTGACGGGGTGAGGAAGGTTGTCACCATCCATGGTGGTTAGAATCATAGCTCCTCCTAAGAAAATGTTCTTAACCACAAATGGCCCTTCGTAAGTAGGGGTCCATTTGCCCCTGGGATCACCTTGAGGTAGAATGATGCGCTTGATTACCAGATCCCCAACTTGATACTCTTGTCGTCTGACTTTCTTGTTAAATGCCTTGATCATCCGTTTTTGGTACGTCTGACCATGACAAATAGCAGTGAGTCTCTTTTCGTCGATTAGGTTTAATTGATCAAGTCGGGTCTGAATCCAGTCGTCTTCACTTAAACTTGCATCCTTCATGATCTGAAGAGATGGTATCTGAACTTCAATAGGCTAGACTGCCTCAATGCCATAAACCAAGGAATAGGGTGTTGCCCCTGTTGACGTCCGTGCTGAGGTACGGTACCCATGAAGAGCAAATGGTAACATCGCGTGCCAGTCTTTATATGTCACTGTCATCTTCTGCACAATCTTCTTAATGTTCTTATTTGCTGCTTCGACATCCCCATTCATCTTCGGCCGGTAGGGAGAAGAGTATGATGATGTATCTTGAATTGCTCGCAGAGCTTAGTGATCATCTTGTTGTTGAGATTAGTACCATTGTCCGTAATGATCCTCTCTGGTACACCATATCGACAAATCAGATTGTGTCGAATGAACTGTGCCATGACGTTTTTGGTTACAGTAGCAAAGGAAGTTGCTTCAACCCACTTCGTAAAGTAATCAATCGCTACCAAAATGAAACGATGCCCGTTGGATGCCGTAGGTCTGATCTCGCCGATCATATCAATGCCCCACATTGCAAAAGGCCAAGGTGCTGTCAAAACGTTCAGAGGAACTGGAGGTATATGCACTTTATCAACATAGACTTGGCACTTGTGACATGTTCGAGAATGTTGATAACAGTCGGCTTCCATTGTGGACCAGTAATATCCTGCCCGAAGGATTTTCTTTGCCATGGTATGTCCACTAGAATGGGTTCCGAAGGTACCTTCATGTAACTCTGCCATGATCCTTTCTGCTTCATCCTTATCCACACAACGCAGTAAGGTTGAATCATGGTTACGCTTGTAAAGAATGCCATTGATGATGAAGAACTTCGCCGCGAACCTCCTCAGAAACTTCTTGTCATTAACAGATGCATCCTCGGGGTATTCTCGAGCTTCAAGGTACCTCTTCACCTCATGATACCAGGGCTTTTCTGTTACTTCTTCAGTCTCAAGATCACAGCAATGTGCCGGTTCGTCCAATCTTTCAATGATGATTCAGGGAGCTTCGTTGTCCCCATTGACTTTGAACATAGAAGACATCATAGCCAGCGCGTCCGCCAACTGATTCTACTCTCTAGGGAAGTGTTCAAAGGTTATCTCCTCAAAATGGGGAAGCAATGTCAACACATACTCCTTGTAAGGGATAAGATTTGGGTGTTCCGTATCCCACTCGCCTTTGATCTGACTGATCACGAGAGCGGAATCTCCAAAGACACTCAAGAACTTAATCCTTAGGTCAATTGCTGCTCGAAGACCCATAATACACGCTTCATACTCCGCCATATTCTTGGTACAGTTGAAACATAGTCGGGCGGTAAACGGATTATGAGAGCCTTTATGAGATATGATCACAGCGCTAATGCCATTACCCAAAGCGTTCGAAGCTCCATCAAAGTACATAGACCATCGGGATCCTTCCTCAGGTCCTTCATCCGGTCCAGGTGTCTCATAATCAGTAACCAACATGATATTCTCTTCCAGAAATTCAAAGTTCATAGACTGGTAATCATCCACTTCCTGATGTGCCAAATGGTCTGCCAACACACTTCCCTTAATTGCCTTTTGATTCGTGTACTGGATGTCATACTCAGTCAAGATCATTTTCCATCTTGCTATTCTTCCGGACAAGGCAGGTTTTTCGAAAATATACTTGATTGGATCCATCTTTGAAATCAATAGAGTAGTGTGAGTCAACATATATTGTCTCAGCCGGCGAGCAGCCCATGCCAACGCAAAACAAGTTTTCTCGAGCACTGAGTATCGGGTCTCACAGTCGGTAAACTTTTTGCTAAGGTAATAAATAGCATGCTCTTTTCAGCCAGACTCGTCATGCTGCCCCAACACACACCCCATTGAGTTGTCAAGTACTGTCAAGTATAAGATCAGAGGTCTCCCTTCAACTGGTGGCATCAGAATGGGTGGCTCTTGGAGATACTATTTTATCCTTTCGAAAGCAGCCTGGAATTCATCGTTCCAACGTATTACCTGATATTTCTTCAGTAGCTTGAAGATTGGCTCACAAGTAGCAGTCAGGTGCGAGATGAATCGGGCAATGTAATTCAGACGTCCCAGAAAGCCTCTGACTTCTTTCTCTGTTTTGGGAGCTGGCATCTCCTGTATAGCTTTCACCTTGGCAGGGCCCACTTGAATACCTTTGTCGCTTACAATGAAACCCAGTAGTTTGCCAGATCTCACCCCGAAGGTGCACTTGTTCGGGTTCAACCTAAGCTTGTACAACTTCAGCCTGTCAAACAACTTCTGCAGATGGTCAAGGTGTTCTTCTTAAGTCTGGGACTTTGCAATCATATCGTCGACGTATACTTCAATCTCATGATGGATCATGTCATGAAACAAAGAAACCATGGCACGCTGATACGTTGCCCTAGCATTCTTCAGTCCAAAAGGCATGACCTTGTAGCAAAAGGTACCCCACTGAGTAACAAATGTCATCTTCTCCATGTCCTCAGGAGCCATTTTTATCTGATTATAACCGGAGAAGCCATCCATGAAGGAGAAGACCTTGTGCTGAGCGGTGTTGTCAACCAGAACGTCGATATGAGGCAGAGGGAAGTCATCCTTGGGGCTTGCCCTGTTCAGATCCTTGTAGTCAACACACATTCAGACCTTACCATCTTTCTTCGGCACTGGAACCACATTGGCAACCCACTGAGGGTAAGAAGTCACTGCTAGAAAACCGGCGTCAAACTGTTTCATAACTTCAGCCTTGATTTTCTCAGACATCTCTGGGCGCATACGGTGAACCTTCTGTTTCACTGGAGGACAGTCTTCCTTGGTAGACAGGCGATGAACCACAATATCAGTATTCAACCCCGACATATCTTCGTAAGACCAGGAAAAGATCTCAACGTAGTCACGCAGCATCTGAATCAACCGTTGTTTCACACTAAGCTCCAGATTTGCACCGATCTTGACTTCCTTCTTGTCTGTCTCAGTACCCAGATTCACTGATTCTACCGGCTCTTCATGTGGCTGAATAGCCCTTTCTTCCTGGAGTAACAGTCTTACAAGTTCACCAGGCACTTCGCAATCATCTTCACCTTCGTCTTCGGCTAAGTTGATCGGATTTCTGAAGTCATAACTGGCAGTAGCAGAGTCGTTACCAGTGAGATCCAGAGTGGATGTGGACCTGTATATGTGAGTGTGTGTAAAATAGCTGCTTTGCAATATATAATAAAGAAAAACAAGGAGCGCAAAATTTGAAATGCAAGAAAACGTCCAATGCTTTTATTAATGATATATGAAAATGTCACACATAAAGCCCTCACAAATGAAGCCGTAGTGCCCCGGTAAGACACCGAGCCATAAAGTTTAAAACATTGTCTGTTACATATTCAAAACAAAAAGTTTCATTACTGGGAAACAAAAGTAATAGGGATGAAGTCCTTTGCTGTCCAGTTGCTTGGTCCACCGTCGGTCGTAGGATAGATCCATCTGTCGAATTCAGACTCTTCCACGCCATCTTCAATGGCATTCACTCCCGAGTTGCTGATGAACACGGGAGGTCTTCCGATTCGTGCATTTCGAACAGCCCTTTTAGCTTCTGCAGTGAAACCCAAACCAAACTTGTTAGTCTTCTACGTAAAATCAGGAAGTCATCCCCAATTTGCACACTCACCCTTCTCAATAACAGCCCAGGCATCTTTTAAGGAAGCCATCTTCATAGGAGAATCTTCAACCACAGTCTCAGTTGATGCCAGTGTTTAGGGAACCTCTTCAAAGTTCTAAAATGGGGTCTCAATGAACTCCCCATCCATCTCTACGTATCGGAACGAGTTGAGGTGGATGACCATATACTCCTCCTCTCCCTGTACTGTCACAATCTTCCCTTTGACCGGGTACTTTAGCTTCTGGTGGAGCGTTGAGGTTATGGCTCCGGCTTTGTGGATCCATGGACGACCCAGCAAACAAGAATAAGATGGCCGAATGTCCATCACATAGAACGTAGAGTTGAATACCTGAGAACCAACCTTGATTGGGATATCAACCTCTCCATGCACCATCCTTTTAGACCCGTCAAAGGCCCTGACAATAATATTACTTGGTTTCAACTCCAACCCTTTACAATCCAACTGACCTAGAGCTTTTTTAGGCAAGACGTTCAACGAAGAACCAGTATCCACCAACTCATGTGCGAGAGTAGTGCCCTTGCATTCAATGGAGACATGCAAGGCATCGTTGTGATTCTTCCCCTTAGAGGTCAAATCAGCGTCGGAGAAACCCAAACCATTATCAGCGGTTAAATTGGCCATGCAATTGGTAAACTGATCAGCTGATGTCTCTTGTGGCACGTGGGCAGTCTTCAGGAAGGTAATCAGAGCCTTGGCATGGGCCTCTGAACACAACAACAGTGACAACATAGAAATCTTGGATGGCATTTGCCCCAGCTGCTCAACTATATTATAATCACTCTTCTTAATAATCTTCAGAATCTCTTCCATCTCCTGTTTGGAAGCTTCAACAGTAATTGTCTTTGATGCCTCCGTCTGGGCAGGCAAATCAGTGGTGATCCCTTTGCCCCGAGCGTCAGATGACTCGGAGACAGGGGTAAGAATAGGAACTTGATCAAGAATGGCGGTAGGTACACTTGCAGGTGTAATAACAATAGGTCTTTGGGCTGTTTGTGGAGCAATATCAGGTGAGAAAAGTCTTCCGCTGCGGGTGACTTTAGCAGGTCCAGTAATGTTGTTGATGTCAGTACCAGCATCCAACTCTTGCTTAACTACATGAAAATAAACATCAGCCCCATAGTGCCAAGGGATAGCTTTATCAGAGGTATAGGGTATGGGCCCCAGAACAGTGATGATCACAGGTGCGATCTTCGGAACAGATGTAATTCTAACAGGCTTCCTCGAGGGAGCCTTGGAAGAATTGTCGAAAATGGTAATGATGGAAACTTCTTCAGAATGAACTATGGGAACAACAGTCTCCTTAAACAGAATTTCTCTACTATCCATCAGGCGTTAGATACCTGATTTCAGAAGCGGACAACCGGTAGGCAGAACAGAATATGTATGGCAACCTTCGTCACAACCCGGAAATAAACCGACTGACAAAAGGTTCTTCTTTACAGTTAACAAAGGGGTAACAATATCATCCACATAAACTACAAACAAATCTTCCTCTGCAGCATTCACTCCATGTTTGGGCATGGGAGCAGTCACAACTTTAGGCTTCTCGGGTGCCTCGAACTCAATCTCCTTCGCATCAATTAAGTCTTGTATCTTATTTTTCAGACTCCAACAATCATCTATATTATGCCCTGGGCTATCGGAGTGATAAGCACAGCGGGCGTTAGGGTTATACCTTGGTGACGTTGTATTTGAATTCTTTGGGGCTTCCCTTAGAGTCACCAGATTAGTCTTTAGCAACTGTGGCAGAATCTGAGATAAGGTCATGCTGAGACGAGTGAATTGCCTCTTAGGTCTTTCATCCTTCTTTTGATTGTTGTGCTGAGGAGCACCAACAGGTTTTGAAATAATAACCGCATTGACAGCTTGGCGGTGTTCAGATCTATCCTGTCTTCTTGCACTGTAGACAACATCGGACTCTTTCTTAAACAACTTCTTCTCGGTGCTTGATGAAGCACCCTTCTGTATCTTCCCAACCTTAATACCAGCTTCAATCCTATCACCAGTCAAAATAAGATCTGTAAACCCATATGAAGAGCTTCCAATCAAGTGGTTTAAAAATGGACCAGACAGGGTCCCCAAAAACATGTCAATAAGTTCCCGATCAGCTAAGGGTGGTTGCACCGTTCCAGCGAGGTTTCTCCACCTTTGAGCATAATCTTTGAATCTTTCGCCCGTTCCCATTGACATACCCTGGAGTTGGGTACGCGTAGGAGTGAGGTCTGAGTTGTACTAATACTGCCTGTAGAATGCAGTAGCCAAATCTTCCCAACTGCGGATACTAGCTCCGTCCAGCTGATAGAACCACTCAAGCTGAGTCCCTGAGAGACTGTCTTAGAAGAAGTGGATTCATAGGTTCTTATCAGCAGTGTAAGGTTGGATCTTCCTCACATATGACCGGAGGTGCAGCTTCGGACAGGAAACTCCATCATACTTAGCGAAAGCTAGTGCCTTGAATTTATGGGGAATCACCACCCCAGATGATAGACCTAGATCTCCGAAGTCCAGACCGGGCACCTTCTGAATTTCCATAGCGCTCAAACAGTCTTCCAGTTGTTTGTACTTATCCTCAGCAGGAGGATACTGTTCTTCATCATAGTCCGTCTCGTTGTCGGAGACCACAGAGCTAGGAGCCCTCCTTTCTTGTGGACTATCTTTCCCTCCAGATGAGGTGGTCAGATCAACTTCATTCTGTAGCCTGTTCCCAAACCTAGGACCAGTGTTGAATAGGACTGTCCTCTTCTTCTTCTTCTTCTTCTTCTTTTTCTCCTTCAGAATCAAGGTCTTCAGGTCCTGCTGACCCTTAGCTAGGCTCATGAACAACTCTTGAAATTGGGCATTCTGGGCCTGGAGGGCCTTGATAGCTTGTTCAGTTGAAGGTTCAGTAGACATGATGATCATTGAAATAAACAGCGAAGAAGATAAGAGACCTGTAAAGGGTACCTGTTTATGAAGTGCATGGGATGAAATGCGTATGGTTATGATTTCAAAGACAATTGAGATTCAAATTTGTAAACAAGAAAGGAAACACACTTTATTAGATAACTTTGTAATTCAAATTGTTCAACAACTTGCCTTTAAGGCATTACGAGAATGGAAATACTGAAAAGTAAATAAAAACTAGAAAGGAAATCATCAAAGGTCCATAAATGCTCCCATGGTCTCTTCTTCTCAGTGCGGACATAGTCGTTGAGAATCCGCTCGTTTTCTAACTGCCTAGTCAGCTTCTGGATCTTTTGTTCTTGCTCGTTGAACTTCTCTCAGTAAGAATCTCGTTCATCCCTCAACTGCATCCAAGACCTCTTCAGTTCCCCAATGTCAGTGGGCATATAAGGATGGAAAATGGTTGGAAGAACCCCTTCTTCATTAGCAACTTCAAGGATGACAGGCCGGACAACTTCATATGGAATACCTAGCTTTTGGGAACGGATGCGGACCCATCTGAGATATGGCTCCATTGGCAGAGAAGTCTTTGGACCCAGCTCATGTGGATCAGATTGGTGAACTCTATCCCAAGCCCTTATAAATCTACGACATTGCTCGTCGCTATCCCCCTGAAAATCAAAGATGATATGAGGCATCAACATCTCATGAGGTCCTTCTCTTCTGGCTCTTCCAAACTGACGGAGAGCTAAGCATGGGTTATAAGAAATTCCTCCATGGGTTCCTATCAATGGAACATTAGGATACTCTCCACAGCGATCAATGATAGTCACCTCATCCATACCTTTGAGAGTCCAGATAATGTTATTATGAGAAAGAGACATCACCCTATAAGCCCAACCCATTCCTTCTTTGTTCTTCAACACTGACTTGGGAAGGTGCAAAATAAACCACCTTGCCAATAAAGGAGCACAACACATCAAGGTTCCCCGCTTTCGGGCTATACGAGCATAGAGCTGATGAAGAATGTCACCCAAGAGAGTGGGTACAGGATTCTAAGAGATGAAGATCTTTATGGCATTCACATCAACAAAAGTGTCAGGATTCAGAAACAATACCAAGCCATAAATCAGAAGAGCCAGAATATCCTCGAACGCCTTAAAGTCTAGGCTATCCCAGAAGTAGTTAGCCTTGCCAACTAAGAACTTAGTTAGAAATCCTTTTGCTCCACTCCTAGTCTCCCAATTAGCCATTACCTCCTCTTTGGTCAAATGAAGGGCTGCAACAATTTCTTCGTGCCTAAGGTTCTTCTCCCAACCAGTAAACAGGGTCTGCTCCAAAACAGAGATACCGAGCAGCTCAGAGAACTCTTCTAGGGTGGGAACCAGCTGATAGTCCTGGAAAGTGAAACAATGGTACAACGGATCATAGAATTGGACCAGGACACTCATCATCTGCTCGTCCAATTTGGAGGTGACCAAACTGAGAAGAGAACCATGCCTCCTGATGAAGGAAGTAGCGTCAGGCATCTTGGCAACCAACTATTTAAGCAAGGTAGGGACTTGGACAAAGTTGATCCGGATAGTATTCTTACGCATGGGCATCATGATGACCTACAAAACAGAGCAAAAATGAAACCCTCTTGTCTTTGAAATAGGTTAGTCCTTATGCAAAATGTATGCAATGTTATGATGTCATGATGTCATGATAGTAAGCACACCACAAGTATCCACAAATAGCAAACAAGGTAAAGGCACACAAGTCACACTGAGAGCCCTTAGATTTCAGGCTGGCATGGAGCTTAGGTACTACCCTCTTTCAGTTCAGTTGGTTTAAACCTGTCCTAAAAATAGTAATCGGGTTCTAGAGAATCTCAATATCACTGACTACCCTTAATCGGTCATAATTCCAGTTTAGCAACCTTTTCTTGCAGCCGGAACCATCGCGAGAGTTTAGTCTCAATGAGTGTAGCATACTGCTACTGTTCTATGGCCAAGTTGGTCAAGTTAAAGGTTCTAAGGTCAGTTGGTGCTTAATGACCCCTTAGAAGACCCATATTCTCCTTGTTCCAACACAAGGGATATCGGTACAGACTAAAGTGGCACACCAACGTAGCTACTGCTTCAACCGTGTCGGTCTACGTCGGACAGTTCCCTCATAATTTATTGCTACTTACCTAAAGGGTATCCCCAGATCCGGGTTAGGATCTATAGAACTCCGATACAAGCCCACAAAATTAAAGCATACAAAGCATACAATTGAAAACACAATGATCTAATCCTAAGGTACACCTCACTTTATAATTTTTCCCCAGCAGAGTCGCCAGTTCTGTGATCGGTGGAAATGAGAACTGACTGTTTTGGAATGCTGGTTCGCGTTTTGCGTTTTTTTTCGCAAAATGTCGCGGTAAGCAAGAGTCGCCACCGTCTTTTATTTTATCCAACAAGGAAAGGACAAAAGCACAGAAAAATTCCTTTTTTGAGATATTTCTTGGGTTCGGGAGGTAGATTATAGAAAGGGAAGGTGTTAGCACCCTTTCTATCCGTGGTTATCCACGGGCTCTTAGGTACTTGCTCATTGTGTTTTCAAAATTTTGCTTTTTCTTTGTATTTGTGGGTTTGAAAGAGTTTTTTGTTTGAAAGGAGTGTAAGTGCGAAAAGTTTTGTTTTGTTTTAAAAGGAGCAAGTACTTAAGAACCATCTACCTACTCAAAAAGGAATTAAACTGTGCAAATGTCCTTTAGACAGTGCTATCCCACTATTGAGGAGTAGGTAGCACCGTCGTTGGAGTTTTCGGGTCAATTCGATTAAGGGACGTGTGGTCACTAAAGCAATGTTAGGATGCATTAGCGGTAACCCTAATATCCTAGATCATTTTTACTAGGCAACCGTTTCGAGGCAACTATGATCTTTGGACAAGAGGGCGACCTCTAAAACTTCCTATACTCAATGACCACGTTCGAAGGCAACCAAGTGAGGTATACCCTAAGAGTGCGCATGTGTGAGTGTGTTATTTTTCAGTTATTTATCTTTATACATGTCATGGGTGAGCTATGTTGATTTTAGGTTAAAGATTTGATCTTGTCATGCATTCCCTATTATCAAACATCTAACAGTTAATAGTTGCGGAAATTAAATTTGCGGAAAGTAAATCTAAACTATTACAAGGCGTCGGGTATTTACATCGCCAAAGACAAACCCTTTATATTAAATTGCGGAAAGTAAAATAAAGCGGTAAATAAATTAAAGTCCTAATTAAAAGCTATTACAAACTGGAAGCAATTACAATATTGGAAATATAGATCGCGTGCGAGAAAATTAAATCGGCGTATTTTTTAGGGTTTTGATCCTTTTTATTAAAGAAAGCATATTTTTTGTTATTTTTGAATTAAAAAATTACATCTAAGTTAATGATTGAATTAATTAATTAACAAAAATATTTTTATTTTTTTTATATTTAAGGAAATAAAAATAAAATGGTTAAAAGTTAATGAAACCTAATATTCTAAATTGATTTTAATTTATTGCAAAAATGTTTAAAATTAACCTAATTAACACTAAATTAATTAATTAATATTTATTTACCAAAATAAGGTGATGAAATTAAATTTAATAAATAAAAATAATGTTTTTTATGTTTTCTGATTTTATTAAGAAAAATTATTAATTAGTTAAAATAATAATAATAATTAATAAAACTAAATAAAAATAATAATGAAAAGAAATAACCAAGGGGGGTGCTGGACCCAAAAGGAGGTGGAATTAGCAATTGTGAAGCCCAATCCAAACCAGCCTTGTTTGACTTTCCAGGATCTCACACGCATGCATTGACTGGAGAGTATGGTGGTTGCTCAATCTAGACCTTTGGATCTGGCCTGAAGGCCATCTGGCAGAAGACTACGTGATGATGCATGGTCTACTATGCTTGGTATGCTGCATGGAATAATGTGAAACAAAATAATACAAAGGTGTTGGGGGACCTGGGATTCGAACCCAGGTCCCAAGGTGTTTTGCAACAACGTCTTTACCATCTGAGCTGTGACGCGCTTTTGTTAATTGGTTAGGAAGCAAATATAATATATAAAAAACAAAATAATGCCAAAATAAAAAATAAAAAGGGCGCGATATTTAAACTAGCCTATCAGAAGAAGACACCTAATCGTCTTCTTCACCAAAAACCTGGTTTTCTTACTTGCGGATTTTTATCTGCAGGAAGATCTGTGGGATCGTCCTAAAATCACGTCCAGGTCATGTAAATGCACACTAGGAGTATCAACGTCATCGTCTCTCTTCCCTGAACACAATTATGGCCATGGTTTGCCTTGATTGTACCTGTACCAAAAATGCCTAAAAATAAAGCTTGGAAACCCTAGGTTCGGGTATCACGTTAGAGGCCATGAAAATAAAATCAAATAATGTAGAAATGCTGGAAATTAAACGTTAAGCATGATGGTACAAGGAAATTGGAAAAAGGATGCAAGAAAACAGATTCAAGATTCCATGTACAGGGCTATGTTTGTGAGCACTTACAGGGCGTTTTAGGCGATGAGAGGACTTGGTTCTAATTGCTATAGCTTCAGGGGTTTGCCAGCAAGAACACCACGTTGAGATTTTGGGTTGAATTGACCTCCAAACAAGAATTCGATCTCCACTTTTTCAAGGTTTTTTTTCAATTTTGTTTGGCCGTTTCTGCAGTGCTTAGCCCGTGTTCTTTGTATGCCTCGCTTGTACATGTATATTGGAATGCATTTAGGTTATAACTTGGGCTTGAATCCATAGGAATTTATGAATCATGATTTGATATGATCTTCCATTAACAAGTTTCCAAAAATGCCTCAAATCAAATATTTTGTGCACAACAATTCTTGATACGAATTTGATTGAGTGTATCATGATATTTGCAAGCTGTAATGATCACAAAGATCTCATTCCATCAATTTTTAGATTTTATTTGAATTAATATTGATTTAAAATGAATTAAATCAATAAAAATTAAATAAAATAGAAAAATAAATGATTGGTCATGAAATTGAAGATGGGACACGTGTGTGGTGTGATAAGACCAAATCAAGTGGAAAAAAGTGGGCCCTTTTGTCAAAAATTTGAGGTTGGAGGATAGTTGTCTTTTGGCAATTTTGGAAAATGCCCAACTTCAACAATGCATAACTTCTTAAATTTTGAACTTTTGGAAGTGTTCTTTGACTTTTTCGAAACCTTGAGATGTCCTATAATCAACCCTTTTGGTCTCATATCATTTTGATATTCCATGCTCAAGCTATAAGCTTTGGCAAAAAAGGTGTTTTTGTTGACTTTCAAAAATGACCTATAATGTCCAAATTTGTAACTTTTTGTGAGTGCATTTCTTGATCTTGGGGTGTGAGGATTTATTGTAGGAAATTACATCCTCTTCAAAATGAGCTTTGGATGGGTCATTTCTCATAAGGTATGAGAAAGTTATGCTTGGTCAAAGTTGAGTTGACTTTTCCTACAAAACCCTAATTTAGCAACTTTTGAGTCTTGATGAATTTTGAGCAATCCTTGATGAATCATGATCAACCCTTGATCAAATGATGAATTATCCTTCAAAATGATAATATTGACAAAAAATCTTGAAGTTTGACTGGTTATAGGTCACAGTTGACTTTTGCCCTAGCACAGCCGATTTTTGGACCTCTTGAGCAATTGACTGACCAAACTTCCTCTGCAAGGCTTGAAATTTGATATGGATGAACTTAAGAACATATTAAGACATTGGGAAGCACTTGAGGTCATTTGGATGTGAGGACCTTGATGCAACACAAAACCCTAATTTTGAATTGACTGCCTTAGGAGATGATTTGACTGTCCAACTCTTGAGCAATCTTGAGCCATTTGAAGATTATTCTCGACATGTCTTGAGAAATATGGGAGGGCAAATTTTAGGGTACAACACCCCTATGTCTTCGAGCATCTCATCACTTTGCTGCTTGTCCGAAGCTGACTGGATTGATCGGTATCATTTGAGCTTGATATCTGATTACCGAGGTCTGATCGCAAGGTGATCCAATGGGATATACTGATACGCTTTAATCCCTAATT
Organism: Vicia faba; assembly: GCA_948472305.1. Lineage (NCBI taxonomy): Eukaryota > Viridiplantae > Streptophyta > Magnoliopsida > Fabales > Fabaceae > Vicia > Vicia faba. The sequence continues at coordinate 751,502,107 of OX451740.1, read as the reverse complement.
TTTTCCTGGACCGCCCTTTCGGGTTTTCAGTCCACCGGGATACACTTTTTTTCCCAAGCCGCCCTTTCGGGTTTTTGACTTGCCGGGTGTACAGATTTTTTCATTTTTTATCCCTAATTTTTGCCCCGAACCATTTCGGTTCGCCGGGATGCCCTTATTTTTGCCTAGGTATGTCAGCCTAGTGGGTCTTTATTATGCGTAGTATCTTTTCACTATGTTCGCATTGACAGGGTGTGGAAGGTCGTCACCATCCATGGTGGTCAGAATCATGGCTCCACCCAAAAATATGTTCTTAATTACAAATGGTCCCTCATAGGTGGGAGACCATTTTCCCCTGGGATCGCCTTACAGAAATATGATGCGCTTGATTACCAGATCCCCTAATTGATACACTTGTTGTCTGACTTTCTTGTTGAAGGCCTTGATCATCCGTTTCTGATATATTTGACCATGGCAGACAGCAGTAAGTCTTTTCTCGTTGATTAAGTTCAATTGATTAAGTCAAGTCTGGATCTAATCGTCTTCGCTCAAACTCACATCCTTCATAATCCATAGAGAAGGGATCTGGACCTCCATGGGTAGGACATCATCCATGCCATATACTAGAGAATAGGGTGTTGCCCCTGTCAATGTACGTGCTGAAGTATGGTACCCGTGAAGAGCAAACGGTAACATCTCGTGCCAGTCTTTGTATGTCACCGTCATCTTCTGTATGATCTTTTTAATATTCTTATTAGCAGCTTCGACAATCTCATTCATCTTCGGCTGGTAAGGAGAAGAGTTGTGATGCTGAATCTTGAACTATTTATAGAGTTTAGTGATTATCGAGTTATTGAGATTAGTACCATTATCCATGATGATTCTCTCAAGGATACCATAAAGACAAACCAAGTTATGCTTGATGAACCGTGCCACCACATTCTTGGTAACCGTAGCAAAGGAGGCAGCCTCAACCCACTTCGTGAAGTAATAAATGGCCACGAGGATGAAGTGATGCCCGTTGGATGCAGTAGGCCTGATCTCGTCGATCATGTCAATGCCCCACATTGCAAAGAGCCAGGGAGCTGTCAAGACGTTCAAGGGAACTGGAGGTACACACACCTTATCAGCATAGATTTGGCACTTGTGACAGGTTCGAGAATGCTGATAACAGTCGACTTCCATAGTGGACCAGTAGTATCTTGCCCGTAGGATCTTCATTATCATGGTATGTCCACTGGAATGAGTGCCAAAGGTACCTTCGTGTAGGTCTGCCATGATCCTCTCTGCTTCGCTCTTGTCTACACACCGCAGTAAGGTAGAGTCATGATTGCGCTTATAGAGGATTCCATTGCTGAGGAAGAACTTTTCAGAAAACCTTCTCAGAAATTTCTTGTCATTGATAGATGCCCCTTCGGGGTATTCTTGAGCCTCGAGATACCTTTTCACCTCATGAAACCAAGGTTTGTCGGCTACCTCCTTAGTATCGATCTCACAGCAGTATGCCGGTTCATCCAACCTCTCAATAGTGATTCGAGGAGCTTCATTGTCCCACCTGACCTTGAACATTGACGACATAGTAGCTAGCGCGTCCACTAACGGATTCTCTTCTCGTGGGAAATGTTCAAAGGTGATCTCTTCAAAATGTGGCAGCAGTGTCAGTACATGTTCTTTGTAAGGGATAAGGTTCGGGTGTTTTGTATCCCACTCGCCTTTGATCTGGCTTATCACCAAAGCGGAATCCCCGAATTCACTCAAGAACTTGATCCTTAGGCCAATAGCAGCACTAAGACCCATGATACACGCTTCATACTTTGCCATGTTGTTGGTACAGTTGAAACATAATCGGGTAGTGAACGGAGTATGACAGCCCACGGGAGATATGATTATAACACCAATGCCGTTACCCAGTGCGTTTGAGGCTCCATCAAAAAACATAGACCATTGGGATCCTTCCTCGGGTCCTTCATCTGGTCCAGGTTCTTCACAGTCGGTTACTAACATGATGTTCTCATCTGGGAACTAAAAATTTATAGACTGGTAGTCATCCACAGCTTGATGTGCCAAATGATCAGCTAACACACTTCTCTTGATTGCTTTTTAGGTTGTGTATTGGATGTCATACTCGGTTAAGATCATTTTCCATCTTGCTATTCTTCCAGAGAGAGTGGGCTTCTAGAAAATGTACTTGATCAGATCCATCTTAGATATCAATAAAGTAGTGTGGGTCAACATATTCTGTCTCAGTCGGCGAGCAGCCCATGCCAAAGCGCAACAAGTTTTCTCGAGCAGTGAGTATCGTGTTTCACAGTCGGTAAACTTTTTGGTAAGGTAGTATATTGCGTGCTCTTTTCGACCAGACTCGTCATGCTTCCCCAGCACACACCCCATTGAATTATCTAGCACTGTTAAGTACATTATTAAAGGTCTTCCTCCAGTCGGAGGCATCAGAATAGGAGGTTCTTGGAGGTATTGCTTGATTCTGTCAAAGGCGACCTGGCATTCGTCATTCCACTTTACCACTTGATCTTGTCACTGACGATGAATCCCAGAAGCTTACCAGACCTTACCCCGAAGGTTCACTTGTTCGGATTTAACCTCAGCTTGTACGTCTTCAACCTATCAAACAACATTTGTAGATGATCAAGATGTTCTTCCTTAGTTTGAGACCCGAATATCATTTTATTGACGTAAAGCTCTATCTTATGGTAAATCATGTCATGGAACAGAGTTACCATAGCTTGCTGATAAGTTTCCCCAACATTCATCAACCCAAACGGCATCACCTTGTAGCAGAAAGTGCCCCACTGTGTAACAAAGGTTGTCTTATCCATGTCTTCAGGTGCCATCTTGATCTGATTGTAGCCATAGAAACCGTCCATGAAGGAAAAGACTTTGTGTTGTGCGGTGTTGTCAACCAGAACATTGATGTGGGGAAGCGGGAAGTCATCCTTGGGGCTTGCCCTGTTCAGGTCTCTGTAATCCATACACATTTGTACTTTACCATCTTTCTTTGGTACTGGAACCACATTAGTAACCCACTGCCGATAGGAGGTGATAGCTAAGAACCCTGCGTTGAACTGCTTCATAACCTCTGCTTTAATCTTCTCTAACATCTCAGGGCGCATACGGCGGACCTTTTGCTTTACCGGAGGGCAGTCTTCATTAGTCGGCAGACGATGAACCACTATATATGTGGCTAGTCCCGATATGTATTCATATGAACAGGCGAAGATTTCAACATACTCATGCAACATCTGTACCAACCGCTGTTTGACACTAAGCTCCAGATTTGCACCTATCTTAACCTCTTTTCTCTCTTCCTCTGTACCCAAGTTCACTGTCTCAATCGGCTCTTCATGAGGCTGTATAGCCCTTTCTTCCTGCTGTAATAGTCTAGCAAGTTCTCCGGGTACCTCACAATCTTCCTCACCTTCGTCCTCGGCTTGGTTGATCAGATTTTCAAAGTCATAATGAGCAGTAGCAGATCTGTTATCAATGGGATCTAGAGTGGATATGGATCTGCATTTGGATACGTGAGTATGTGTAAGAGCATAGCTGTATAGACAGAAAAAAAGAAAAGAAAGACAGAGAGCGTAAAATTTGTATGCAAACGTCCAATGCTTTATTGATGTCATATGAAAATGAAATATGATAACCCTCACAAATAGAACCATTATGCCCTGGGTAAGACACATGGCTATAGAGTTTATATATTTTTTTAAATTACATATCCGAAAAATCAGAAATAAAATTACTCCTAAACAAAAGTAATCGGTACAAAGTCCTTGGCAATCCAGTTACTGAGTTTTCTGTTGGTAGTCGGGAAGATCTAGCTGTCAATGACATAGTCACCATCACTATCTTCAAGCGCATTGACCCCAGGATTGCTGACGTGTAAGGGAGGTCCTGCAGCCCGAGCACGACGAACAACCTTTTGAGCAACTATAGTAAAGCCCAAACTAGATTTGTCAGACTTGTAATGAATAACTGGGAGCTGACCCCAAATGGTAGACCCACCTTCTTTAACCACTACTTGTGCATCCTTGAGAGAAGCCATCTTCGAGGGAGATTTGGTGAACTTTGGAGGACTGTCGGTAGTTTCTACTGTAGCCATAATCTGAGGTACCTCTTCAAAGTTCTGGCAAGGAGTCTCGATGAACTCGCCATCCATTTCCACGTACCTGAAGGAGTTCAAGTGACTGATCATATACTCCTCTTACTGGGTACTTTAACATTTGGTGGAGGGTAGAAGTAACAGCCCCAGCCCCATGTATTCAAGGGTGTCCCAAGAAGCAAGAATATGATGGTTTGATATCCATTACATAGAAAGTGGAGACGAAGGTCTGGGAACAAACTTTGATAGGGACATCCACTTCCCCGTGCACCATCCTCTTCGAACCATCGAAAGCTCTCACTACTATATTTCTAGGCTTCAATGTCAAGCCTTCTAGTCCAATATGTCCAGAGCTTTTTTAGGTAGCACATTGAATGAGTAGCCAATATCTACCAAAACATGGGCCAGAGTCGTACCCCTGCATTCAACGGAAACATGAAGAGCATCATTATACTTCCTCCCCTTTGGTGTCAGATCCGCATTGGAAAAACCCAAACCATTATCGGCAGTCAGACTAGCCACACAATCTTCAAACTGATCAGTAGATGTCTCTTGTGGCACGTGAGCCGTCTTCAGAAAATTAACCAAAGCCTTCGCATGGGCCTCGGAACACATCAACAAAGCCAACATAGAAATTTTGGATGGGGTCTGATCCAGCTGCTCGACCATGTTGTAGTCGCTCTTCTTTATTATCTTTAAAATTTCTTCCATTTCTTTTTTGGAAGCTTCTGGTATGGTTATTGAATTGGCCTTTGTCAGGATAGACTCAAACAATATGTCTTTGCCTCGAGTATCAGCCGACTCGATGATGGGAGGGTCAACAGGAGTGATTACTGGAATTGCAGTAGTAATCTTGGGTGGAACCACAACAGGAATGATCACAGGTCCGGTAACAGTCTTCGGGGGAGAAATTTCAGGGGAGAACACTCTTCCACTTCTTGTTATTTTACTGGTTCCGACAATATTGACGATGTCGGAATCAACATTTTCAGCAATCGTGTCTTTAATGGCTAGCATGTCCTACTTTACGTCGTGGTAATAGACGTCAGCCCCATAGTTCGAAGGAACAACTTTGTTCGAAGAGTATGGGATTAGCCCTGGCATGGTTATGATCAACGGAGTCACCTTCGGAATTGATGTAATCCTGACGGGTCTCTTAGCGGAGGCCCTGGGAGGATTAGAGGAAATGGTTATGATAGAAACGTATTCACAGGAAACTGTCGGAACAGGAGTCTTCTCAAACAGAATCTCTTTGTCATCCATCAGGCGTTGAACACCTGTCTTCAACAAAGGGCAACCAGTCGGTAGAAATGAACAAAGGTGGCAACCTTCATCATATCCCGGAAATAAATCGGCCTTCAACAAATTCCCTTTAATAGTCATGAGTGTGGTCACCAATTCTTCCACAGAAGTCACAAACGTATCTTCTTCAACGACATTAACACCCCGACCATGTTTCGGCATAGAGGCAGTGATAACGATGGGAGTCTCCGGTGGATCAAATTCAATCTCCTTAGTATCAATCAGATCCTGTACTTTATTCTTTAAAGCCCAACAGTCATTGGTATCATGGCCTGGACTTTCCGAATGGTAAGCACAATGAGAATTCAGTTTATAATAGAGAGAGGTGGTGTTCGGATTCTTCGGAGCTTCCCTCAGAGTAACCAGATTGGACTTCAGCAAATGAGGTAAAACCTGAGACAACGTCATGTTGATATGAGTGAACTGTCTAGCTGGTCTTTCTGCTCTTGGTTGATTGTTTCTTTGCTGAGCAGGTGCAGGTTTGGGAATCATAACACCCCTACCTCTGGACGGTGCTCAGTTTGATTCTAATTATTTTGATTATAGATGACACTAACTTCCTTTTTACCTGCAAACGGCTTCCTTGCAGCACTAGAAGAGGCATCCTTTTGAATTTTTCCACTTCAGATTCTATCTTCCACTCTTTCTCCTGTTAAGATCAGTTCAGTAAAACCCACCGATGAACTTCCAATCAGATGGTTGAAGAATGGCCCAGTCAAAGTTCCCAGAAACATATCCACGAGATCCCTGTCATCCAAGGGAGGTTGAACTCTTTGAGCCAAATCTCTCCACTTCTGAGCATAATCCTTGAAACCCTCGTTCGAACCCATAGACAGATTTTAGAGTTGCGTATGGGTGGGAGCAAGGTATGCATTATACTGATACTGCTTATAAAATGCAGCAGCAAGGTCTTCCCAGTTACAAACATTAGCTATTTCCAGCTGATAGAATGAATCCAGTTGTGTTCTAGACAGACTGTCATGGAAGAAGTGAACCCACAAGTCTTTGTCAGCAGTATGAGGTTGTATCTTCCTCACATAGGAACGAAGATTCATTTTAGGACAAGAGACCCCATCATACTTAGCAAATACCGGTGCCTTGAATTTTGGGGGGATGACAACCTTGGAGACCAGACCCAACTTTTCAAAATCCATCCCAAGAACCTTCTGGATTTCCATAGCACCCATACGCTCTTCTAACTGCTTATACTTTTCATCAACCGTAGGGTACTGCTCCTCATTATAATCAGTTTCATTGTCAGACTCTTTAGGACTAGGGTCCTCTTCTATGGCTTCACCCTCTTGATTCTCTCCCTCTTTAAATGAAGAAGCTAAATCAACAACCCGTCTTGGAGACCCTCTGAACCTTCTACTCATATGTGCCACACCGGCTGTCCTCTTAGTCTTTAGTGTTCTTCTTAACAATCATAGCCTTCAGCTCTTCCTGTCTTTTGGCCAGAGCCATAATCATTTGCTGGAACTGCGTGTTCTGAGTCTGAAGATCTTTCACAGTTTGTTCAAGAGCCATTGCTGAAATAAATAGCGAAGGAGATGAGAAACCTGTTATGAATCCGGTTATGAAATGATATGTATGATATGTATGCAATGTTTTCAAGGGTTCTTAAAGGCTCAAATTTTCTTAAACAAAAAGGAACAAATGCGAATTGTATTAGTAAACTTGAATTGTTACAAAGAATGTATTTTGAGAGTACAATTAAGAAAAATAAAACAAAAAGAAGACTAGGTTTCCCATGAGCGCATCCTCTTTGGCGTGATATAGGCGTTGATATTCCTCTCTTCATGAAGTAGCCTACTAGGTTCCAAGACCTTCTTCTCGCTGGCGTAGAATTGGGCTTCAAACGTATCCCGCTCCTCTTTAAGCTGAAGCCAGGTCTTTTGTAACTCTTCGTGATCAGTTGGCATGTCTGGATGAAGAACAAGATGAGGAGTGTCTCCCTTGGCAACTAGTTCCATAATCATAGGTCGGATATCAGATAAGGAATCATAAGAGTTTGAGCGCGGGCTCGTACCCATATCAGATAAGGCTTGAGAGGTATGGAATTTTTATGCCCGAGTGTCTTGCTGTCAACCCTATGTACCATACTCCAAGCTTGTATGAACCTTTTGCGGTAACCCAAGACATCATTCTCATAGTTGAAGGCGATTCCTTGAATAAGTGTATCATGAGTACCATCCCTTCTCGCATAACCAAACTGTCGTAATGCTAAGCAAGGGTTATAAGTGATTCCTCCCCTAATTCCTAAGAGAGGGACATTAGGGAATTCACCACAGCGATTGATGATAGTAACATCTTCCGAGAATCGTGAACACCAATGAATGTATGAATGCGTAAGGGACATCAGTCGATGATACCATCTTTTACCATGTTCATTCTTCAAAGTAGATCTGGGTAGGTGCAAAATAAACCACCTAGCCAATAGAGGAGTGCGACACTAGAGGGTCCCCCTTCTTTTTAGAGTGCGAGCATGTAGAGAGTGTAGAATATCCTCGAGTAATGTAGGTATCGGATTCCGAGACAGAAAAACCTGGATTGTGCTCACATCTACGAGTTGATCCGCATTAGGGAACAATACCATCTCGTAGGAAAGGAGCTCCAAAACCTCTTCAAAATCTTGTAGAACCAGGGTATCCCAAAAATAGTAAGCCTTATCGAACATAAATTTAACCAGAATTCCTTGAACACTCCCTATGGTTTCGTAATTTGTCACTATGTCGGACCATTGTAAGGATAGAGCTTTATCAATTTCTTCAGGTTTGGGATGTCTTTTCGTACCACTGAAAGGTAGCTGATCAAGAATGGGTATCCCTAATAACAGAGAAAATTCCTCCATAGTAGGCACTAACTAGTAATCCGGGAATGTGAAACAGTGATGCAGAGGATCGAAGAACTGAAACAACATTTTCAACATTTCTTCATCAGGTTTTGCAGTAACCAAGTTGAGCAACCGACCATGCTTTTCAGTGAAATGAGAGATTTCGGGAATCCTTATTGCCAAGTCCATTAATTAGGGAGATACTTTCACTAGGTTAATCTGAATAGTGTTCCTGCGGGCGGATGCCATATCCTACAAAACAGAGAAAAGATGAGCCCTAGAAACCCTTGAAATCGTTAGTATGATATGCTATGGTATGATGTTTATGATGTCATGATAAATCACAAGTATAGAAAACACAGACAAATCACACCAAGTCCTTAGGTTTAAGGCCTGCTTGAGTTTTAAGGTCATACCCTCTTGAAGCTAGATTGGTTAAACCTGTCCTATAAATATGTAACCGGGTTCTAAAGGGATCTCAATATCACCGATCTTTCCCCAAGCCTTGTTCAATCGATGATTGAATCATAATCAAACAAAATTCAGAAGTCAAATCTCAATGAGTGTAGCATCGAGTATTTGTCGACCTTGGCCATACACCAAAGTCGGCCATCTCGCTACATCCTACTGGACAAGTTGTGAATTAAAAGTTCTAAGGTCAGTTGATGCTTTATGACACCACGCGGCGGCCCCGTACATCTCCCTAATTGACTCAAGGGTTACGGGTACCAACCAGTTCCACATTAACGTAGCTACTGCTTCAACCGTGTCAGTATACCCCAGCACAGCTCCCTCATAGTTTATTGCTACTTACCTAAAATGTGTTTCCCGATCCGAGTGTAGGATCAAATAACCCAAACAGTTCCATAAATATAAAGCAAGCAAGACAATAAAGAGAAAGCAATTAAATATGACCTAGATCCTAAGGTTTACCCCACTTTATATTTTATTCCCCAGCTGAGTCGCCAATTCTGTGATACGGTGGCAGAACCGACTATTAATATTGGTTTGCGTTTTTTGTTGGCAAATGTCGCAGTAAGCAAGAGTTGCCACCGACTTTTATTTTATCCAATCAGGAAAAGGAAAAAGAACAGAAAAAACCTTTTTTGAGATGTTTCTGAGTACGGGGGGTAGATTATAGAAAGGGAAGGTGTTAGCATCCTTTCTATCTGTGGTTTTCCAAGGGCTCTTAGGTACTTGCTCATTTTGAAAACTGCTTGTGTGTGCTTGTTTTGAAATGTTTTGTTTTACTTCGTATTAACCCTTGTTTCTGTCCTCAAGAGTGTTACGAAGTTGTTTTTGAAAACTTTGTTTGGAAAATATTGGTGTGAAAAAGTTTTTGTTTGTTTGAGCAAGTACCTAGGAACTAATCTACCTACTCGAAAAAGGTCTATTCGTTTTCCTTTTAGACAATGATATCCCATTATTGAGAAATAGGTAGCATCGTCGTTGGAGTTTTTTAGGAAAATTCAAAGGGACAAATACGATCACAAAAGAAATGTTAGGAAATGTTAGTAATCATCCTAAAACCTTAAAGATCTTTTTCCGACACAACATCCGAATGGGTCATTTTAGATCTTTCGGGGCTAGAGGACAACCACTAACAAACCCTATACTTCATGACCGTTTACCGAAGACAACCGGAGTGGAGTAAACCCTAAGAGTGAGCATGTGAGAGTGTAATTTTCAGTTAATTTATCTTTGCACATTTAGGGCTTTCTACCGTATTAATTTTCAGTTTGTCTTTCCATACAATCCTATTAACATACATCTAAGCAGTTTATAGTTTGCGAAAATTAAAGTGAGAAAGTTAAAGTCCTAGCTATTACAGGGCTTTTGCAGATACATAATTATTTTGACCGAAAATAAAGATGCGGAATTGAAACCCTAATTACTATTACAAACTCGGAGCAGTTACAATAATAATAAAAAGGAAATTAAAAAATGCGCGCAGCGAATTAAATGCGAGAATAATTAGCAAAACCTAAAAGATCTAATTAAAAAAAATGTTTAGGTTAGTTTTTTTGAGAAAAAATCAGATTATATACAAAATTAAACCATAAGTCTTATTATTTTAAATTATGACAAAAGAAAGAATTATATTGCCTTAATTTAATTAAACTAATTAATTAATTAAAGAGAAAAAATATTTTTTTATGAAAAATGATTTGGGATGTTTTTTATGAATTTTTTATTAAATGAAAAAAGTAATGATTTTTGTGTTATTTTTAAAAAATAAAATAATTAAAAGAATTAAAATAAAAAAGATAGAATGGGCCTGTTAGAAGCTGAATAAGGGGGTATGAGGCTGAATTGCTTAGGCTTCAGGAAGTTGAGCCCATTCCATACGTGTGATTCCCTGTTGTGCCAGTCTGGGAGTGCACCATAGTCCTTCCTTGGTTGAGGTGTTGAATCTGGCTAGCAATGAATCCAATGGCAAGATGGTGACAGCGCATGGGAGGCGCTTGGAAAGGCAATGCATATAATCTGTAGAAACAAAGTGAGAAAATAAAATTTTTTAGAACTTGGGATCGAACCCAGGTCCTCCCACTCAAATCAATACACGTCTTGCCATATGGGTAAAAACAAAACGCGCGCCAGCATTTAAATGGACTAGACCTTGCTCATTCTTCAATACTAATCAGGGAAGGTGCGAAATAAACCACCTAGACAGAAAATGCAAGAAACACATAAGAGTCCCACGCATCCTCATAATGTGAGTATGAAGAGAGTGAAAAATGTCTCTAACCAATGTAGTTATAAGGTGTAGAGCACATGTCTTGGACTTGCCTGCACAGAATATGAAAGAAAAAATATGAAAGAAATAAAAAGGGTACCACTGGGGCTTGAACCCAGGTCCCTATAGATCAATGCCTTATGCGCGCTTCCTCTACCAATGAGGTGGCTTTTACATCTGGTAGTAATGCAACTTTCACTAAATTTAAAATAAACTCAGTCCTGATTACACTTCATCTCCTACCTCACGCCAGCCCCTTCATCACCATTTTTGAATTTCTGATCTTGCTCATTTCTCAACCATTTTCAAAAGTGTAAACATGAAACTTGTCCATTTTTTAACATGAATTAAACCATATAAATAACTAAAACTAATTCTCAAAGATAAACATGAATTTCTGTTCGTACCAAATGAAAACTAAAGGTATGGTTAGCTTCAGGGCTATGATGTCTACATTTTTCATTCACAAAGTAACCATTAATGATGCTTGTATGAGAAGTTCAAAGTTGAGAAAACTTATCTCAAAACTGTAAATCATGTATAAATTTTGAGCACCCTTGGAAGTGTGGTGATGATCTGGATAGCTTCACTAGACTCCTAGGAAGCTAATGCAACTCTTACTTTATGCTGAAAATTCTTGAATCGTGTTGGAGAAGTCAAGTTGCAGGTTTCAATTCTGAAAATTCTTTGTGATTGATTAAAAGTGAAAACACACGAGTGGATTGTGAGATTGGTGTTTAAAGTCAGAAATGACAAGTTATAGTGATTTTTGTGCAAATTATGGCTTCAGGGAGTTAGAGAGGGTTAAAGGGCTTGTAAACTCGTGGTTGGCTTGAAAATAGTTCCTCTATTTATAGAGAAAAGGCTGGAAGGAAAGGGCTGATCAATTTTGAAAGATCACATGTTATGGTTTTTTGAAACACAACATGTGATTTTTGAGAAATCAAAGTCCTAATGTGTAGTACCATTGCTCATAGAGTGGTTGAATACTTTAAACACAGTTTTTGACCTTGTAGATGGAGTGTAATCAGAATAAACAAGTTAGAGGCTCAAGACAAGTTGACTTTGTTATTAAAGTCACTTTTCCAAAATGGAAGTGTGAACTTTGTTCCTTAAATGGTAAGGTAACTTGGACAATGCTTGAACCACTTGGATAATGGATCAAAAGTTTGTGTAATCAACTGATTATGGATAGATTTAAAGGTTAAGGGGCATGAATAGCAAGATTATGCAGCATGCTTGAAGATTGATCATAATGTTCTTCATGAAAATGACCTAAAATTGAAGAATGGATGCCCAACTTCTTCTCTTAGAATCTCTTAGCTCAAGCATGATCTCTTCAAATTCTTGGACATTTTGGAAAGCTTGAAACATTTTATGCAAACTTCATGTTGACCAATTTGGCTAAATCAACTTCGAACTTGGTGAAAAATTTCCAAGAAGTTGGGACAAAAAATCTGTCTAACTTGGTGAAAATTTCACTAAGTGTTTTAGTAAAAATTCTGAATTTTGTGTTACCACCACTTCCTTATTTCCTAGAGGTGTTATTCTCATTTCCAATCTCTGATTTGTTGTGATATTTTCTTTTTTCACTCAACCTCTGTTTTGGGTAACTTATTTTCTGGACTAACACTTTGACATATTTGATAGCTTCCACTGGCTTTAGACCTTCGACAGTCTTTACAGTTTCCATGTTCTTAAAAATTTCGAGATCCTTCATATGTGACATCAAGGCTTCTTTCGCAGCTTTCTTATTTCTCTGATAACGCCTCCACTGTGCTCTGGTCATCAGGTTCTTCCCTTTATAGTTAGGAGACACCTGATATCCCTTGGACTCTGGTTTCTTCTCCTAAGCTTCATCCTCTTGGACAACTACTCTCCACTTTGGCCTTTTCCCTTATTTTTAATTTACTGATTCCATCCATTTTTCTTGTGGGATATCTGACGGAAGACGGAAGATTTTCTTCCGAGGTTGTTAAAATATCCTTTTATATTCTTCATTGCGTCGAGGTATTCTCTCTTTGTTGAACACAAATCTTGGTAATGGAGGCTTCTCTTCCTTGAAATCCTCTTTTCTTGCAGTTTCGTATCTCTTAGCTGCTTTTTCGTCATACACAACATTACAACTTGGGCACAATTTGGCTTTTCATCCGTTCACTTTTCATTTTTCCTGGAAATCAACCAAAATTTTCTCAGGTTGATGATAAACTGCTGGTAAGTCATCTTTCACCTTCATGTTAAAGCCTTCAGTAGCTTCAACCATCAGAACTCCTTCGTCGAAACCTTCAGTAGCTTTGACCATCATGCACTCGAAATGCTCTACATATATGGCCTCTTCGACCTTCAACGGATCAGTGTCGACTTTCTTCTTTGGCTTTTCGCCAAATTGAAGTCGGGCTTCCTTCAAAGCTTTCTGCACCAAATCCCTAAAAAGAGCATATTGAGATGTTTTATGACCAAGAAAATTATGAAATTTGCATAATCCCCTTTTCTTCTTTTGATTAAATGGGAGATTCTTTAGGCCATGAGGCACAATGATTTTACCATCAGCTACTAATAACTCAAATATTTCATCACACTTATTTGTATTGAAAGTGTATGCTTTTGTAATGGCTTTGCCACTTTTCTTGGTTTTGACGAGATTCTTCCCGTTCGATGGCCTCAATAATTTACAAGCATAAGCAGGCCCAGGATGGAGTTCATCCACATTAACCTCAGTTTCTTCAATTGACTCATCATCGTTAGAAGAATACTCTTCAGTGGTTACATATGAAACTTTCCCTTTCTTTTGATACTAGCTGACTTTGGCTTTATCCGCTTTCAAGAGTTCGATTTTTCAAACCTTAATAGCTAACTGCGCCATATCTCTCAAGTATTGAGTATCCAACTTTTTCCTAATCGAATCTAGGCCATTTGCAGCCATTTTGCCTAATTTGTGTTCAGGGGCTTAAGTAAAACATCTTGTTTTCAAAAGTCTGAACATGTTTAAGTACTGGTTAATGGACTCAATAGCTTTTTGTTTGATGCCAACAAGCTCAGTTAGACCTATTTTTTATTGCCCGATGTAAAATTGTTCATGGAACAATTTCTCTAATTGATTCCATGTATGGATCGACTAGGAGGTAGCATTGTAAACCAAGTAAACCCATTTTTTGACAGAGATCTTGGGAAATATTTCAGTTTCAAATCCTCATTTTTGGCTATATCGCCAGCTTCGCTTTGATACCTGGAAATATGCTCAAAAATGGACTCTTCTGTATCCCTTACAAACTTAGCGAATTTAGGGACTTTCCAACCCCTAGGTAATTCTATTTACAAAACAAAATCTGGTAATGAAGAAGAATATATAGGCCACTGAGAGCCAGTATTCATTCTATTTCGAACCATGATCCGTTCGACAATGGTTTCTAGGTCTTATTCTCTAGCTACTGCATCTCGTCTAACCTACCTGACCACTTGGTCAGTGTTCTGGTTTCGATTTACTATCACCACTAGGGGATGTTCAACAACCCTCAGTATAGGCTTGACTCGTTGGGGAATCTCTTGCTCCCGGTTGATTGTCTCGTCGTCTGTTTCTTCATACTGCATTGGCTCTTCAAGTGGAGGTGGTGCAACATGTCTAACTGGCGCTCCAGGGGCACCAAGAAAATCACCAATAAAAGTCATTTGATTTGCTAACATTTGGTAACTCTACATCGAACTCTCAATCAATGGTCTCAATATGACACTCATCTATAGAGTGAGCATGTTGACCATTTCATGTTTATTTTCATCCATATGTTTCCCCATAACTACAATGGAACTTGAAGTGAAAGTGCGTATTACTTGGTGTGAAAAACTCAATCCAGTCGAATCACCAAACTGACTTCCCATAGGCCCTGATGCATGATAAGGGGAAAATCATGATGCTGCATTTTCACCAAATATTGAAACTCTATTATACAAGCCTTCCATCATTGTTGTTGGAATTCCATACACTCGTTCCCCACCCATGCACTGGCATTGTGAAACTAGGCACATATTTCTCAGTAGTTTTGACCATGTTTGGTCTTGAAGTCACTGGCTGATTCGTAGTGATTAGTGTGCTTGGGTCGGCAAAGATACAACCACATAGCTTGAACCAACACTTGATGCAGCACTGGTATTCCCTCCTGGGGGTTGCTCCCCATCTAGATTTCTAGGATCTACCTTTTTTTACCACTTCTCAATCTCATGCACAAATTAAACTAACTTGAGATGCACTTAACACAAACGTGTCCGACCAGGTGTGACAATTTGTTCGCACGGGTTTCTCACGAACAATCTCTAGCCTCGTACTTAAAGGTTTCTTACAGGGCCGACTACAAGAGTCCTAGACTTAGTGTTAAGTTTGGTACGGTGTTTTGGGATTAGAAAGCATAAAAAAGTTAAAAGACAAAGATAAAGATAAATTTTCAAGAATGATAAACAAGACAGAAAACTTGAGGTAAATTTCTTTGAATTTAAATGTGGGCGCAAGCATACATTTTTCAAAAGTGACTCGTTTCTCTCTTTGACACGGATACTTTGAGTGTTTTCTTACAATGTTACAAAATGTGACCTCTAATACGAATGAAAAACTTGCTTAAATAAACAAACAAAAGTAACCACTATCCTACACATTCAACGGTTATTATAACTATGTTTGGAGTTTGTAATAAAATATCCTTTTTGAACCTTCCCATGTTCTATTGGTAACCATCAATAAAAACTGCTTCTATGTAGCTTACGTACTTGATTTAGCTTTTAAACCCTTCATCGATTTGGCTTCCAGTCGAATCACTTCAGACCATTACGTCGACCCAACTTTAAAACTTTAAATTTTGTTAAGTCTCAAAGGGACTTTTTCCCTTGGTATCATGTCGAGGCCTCTTACCTCACCATGAGTTATGTCGAAAATACTTTCCTCTTGGTGATGACCCTTAGCTTATAATCACTTACATTTATCGAAAATTTATAGTTAACGACATGACAAGTGAAATATCAATCATGGTATCTGGACTCTGGTTGTTCGTGCCACATGACATGAAGAAGGCGCATGTTTAAAATCTTGGATCTCAAACTTGGAGGTGTCGTGGGATTTGGAGGCAATCAAAAAGGAAAAATATCATCGACTATGAAATAGTTGGTAATGGTTATGTTCCCTATATAACTAATGTTTTTCTTGTTGTTGGATTAATGCATAATTTGTTATCTATAAGTCAATTAAGTAATAATGGTTATGATATTATTTTTAATCAAAATTCTTGTAAAGTTGTTAGTCAGAAGAATGATTATATTCTATCCAATGGTAAGAGGAAAAATAACACCTATAAGATTATACTTTCTGATCTTAAAGAATAACACATAACATGTCTTATGTCTGTTAATGAAGAGCAATGCAGTTGGCATATACGATTGGGCCGTGTTAGCATGAGAAGAATATCTCAGCTAAACAAACTCAATTTAGTCAGAGGCCTTCCCAATATAAAATTATCTATAGAAGCTCTTTGTGAAGCATGTCAGAAGGGAAATTTTCAAAAACCTCTTTTAAAGAAAAAATGTTGTTTCTACCTCCAGACCATTGGAACTTCTGCATGTTGATCGGTTTGGTCCTGTAAAGACTGCATCAATCAATGGAAAGAAGTATGAATTAGTCATTGTCGACGACTATAGCAGATGGACTTGGGTAAAATTTCTTAGACTAAAGGATGCGTCACACTCTGTATTCACCTCATTCTGTAATCAAGTACAAAATGAGACGAGTCTCATAATTGTTAAGGTTAGAAGTGATCATGGAGGAGAATTCGAGAACAAACACTTTGTAAAAACTGTTTGATGAAAATGATATTTCTCATGATTTCTCCTGCCCTAGAACTCCAGAACAAAATGGATTCGTAGAAAGGAAGAATAATACTTTTGTAAGAAATGGCTAGAACTATGATAAATGAAACCAATATGGAAAAACACTTCTAGGCAAAAGCTATAAACATAGTGTAAGAACAAGAAGTGTTTGCTACACCTGGCTTTGAGATTTTGATGATAACTTTACATGTTATCTTATAGAAATATTGTATACACTAATGGTATCATCTAGTGTGTAGCTGCTGCTATAATATTCTAACTCTGGTACAAGGCGTGTGATGTCATCAGGTTCTGAACATACACTCTGGAAAAAAATTTGGTTACATGTTTCATCAAGTCAAGGTCCTGAACCGATCTTCTGCAACGTGTCTTAGGAATGTTAGTACAAGAAGTTATGATCTTTACTTTGTGGTTTAGCTTTAGAGGCCTTCTAAAGCTTTACTTCTATGTGACAAGTTCTGAAGACTCCAAGACTTAGGTTCTAAGGCTTAAGAAAGTTTCTTCTACAACAAGCTTCAACATTCATTATTCAAATATTTGAAGCCTCTGTAGATCAAGAATAAAAGTTCAAAATGGTTATTGTGTGATAGTGTGCAAAAGGTACATAAAGTGACTATGACCTCTACTCTTCTAGAGTGGCGCAAGGACAATTCTTTTGTACTTGAAAAAGACTACTCTCATTATAATTATTGAGAACCAACAACTAGATTTCTGATTTACCTTTCTACCCATTCAACAGATCTCTTTTACAAGCTATAAAAGGAAGACTCGGAAGCTGAAGAAAAGTAAAAAATGCACTACAACAACAAATCTATCGGTTCAAATTAAGCTCAACAAAACTACACCAAAGCATTATGCAAACTATGTAGAGAACTCATATGTGTATAGTTTTGTCATAAGAAAGGAGCTGTTGCTCGTATCTTGCAGTAAAACACTTAGGTGTTCTTCATTGTACTGAAAAGTCTGTGTAATCTTCTTCCAAGAAGCAAATTTGTAATATACTAAAAATACTCAATTATTGTTGAATGATACCTTGAGAGACTGAGTGAAAGTATGATCTTAAGAAAACTCCTGCTGCGGCTTGAGTGGATTTATAGTAAGGATCGACGAACTTATTGGGGGTGCTAATTACGTTGATCAGACATACTGTGGGTTGTTCTGTAATTAGTTTGTTATAGTGGATTAAGTCCTTCTTGAAGGCGAAATCATCCTCGCTAGGGTGGACTGGAGTAACTTAGTTAACAGCGAACCATGCTAAAAATCATTGTGTTCATTTACTATTTAATGTTCTAAGCTTATTTTGTTCGTCACCATGAAAAGAATTAATTTGTTGAAAACCAATTCAAACCCCCCTTTCTTGTGTTTCTCACACCTTAAATTGGCATCAGAGCTCTGGTTATGGTATTGATATTTATCAAATACTTAATCATGTTAGATAAAGATCCAGACGAGTTTTTCATAAAAGAAACACAATGGTTGAACCAACACCAGCTGTTACTGCATTAGATTCAAACGATAAAAGTTATAACCTTAAACCTCCCATATTTTATGGAGAAAAGTTTGAATACTGGAAAGATAGACTAGAAA
Organism: Vicia faba; assembly: GCA_948472305.1. NCBI lineage: Eukaryota > Viridiplantae > Streptophyta > Magnoliopsida > Fabales > Fabaceae > Vicia > Vicia faba. Next base: position 751,483,690 of record OX451740.1, on the reverse strand, counting down.
GTTTCTTTCTAGGTCATGATATTGATCTTTGGGATATGGTAGTCGATGGCTACTTACCTCCCATAGATAATACTGGAAGAGAGATAGCCAAAAGAGTTATGACTAATCAACAAAAGAAAGATTGTAAGAATAATTATAAAGCAAGAACCATCTTGCTGAATGTGATTTCTTATATTGAGTGTAGCGGTAGAAACGTTGAGACAAAGCCATTGGATTGACTTGACTCGCATAAATCAAAATAAAAATTGCCATCGTGCTTTATTGTTTCCAAAGGAATGGGAAAAGAGCGAATATCCCAAAAAGAAGGGAGGAAAGAATCTAGGTAAGAAGGTTGGTTATGCAAAGAGAAAGTATTAGCACCCTAAACATCTATGATACTCCGCATGAACCTCTTTGAAAATATGTATATTTTGGATATAAAATATTGTAAATATAAAATAGATTGTGGAGATGAGAAAAGAAGTATTTACATATTTTTTTATGATTTTTCCACCCTCCACAGTTGCGTACCTTTAGTGCCTACGCACCTCCTTCCGTGTAATAGGGGATCAGGGTACTCGTAGTTCGCCTTTAATTTAAAAAAAAAAAACAAGTGTGTTGGTTAATTTTAAGAGACAAGACATCACCATCACTGTCCGAGTGGAAGAACATACTTACTACCCACGATTATGAGAAAAGAGAATTTGTGTCATCTCAAAGTAGAGGATATGGCTTGGATTTTTAAATCAACAAAGCCTTGCTCAACACCGAAGTGGAAATATCTCACTTTACTACATATCGTAGAAGTATAGTAGCTCACATCACTACAAGGATTGACAAGAGTCTAATCTTTTTGAGAAAAAATTTAAAGATAAAAGCCAAAATGGAAAAAATAGTTTGAGTGATATTGATTGACTTTTAGTCTTCTCACAAAAATGTCCAGGTATTATTAAATTTATTAAAGTTTGATTAAGAAAAGATTTTTGAAAATGCATGGACCTAAATCTAAGTTTATTATGAAAGTGGTTCAAGTTTTAAAACAAGAATAATTTTCAAAAAGGAGGGAGAAGATTTTGAAATTAATGAAGATGGGAGGAGATGAAGAGACTACCCTAAAGCATAAGATAAAAGCTAGAGAAAAGAACTGTCTAACCAACAAGAAGCAAACACTTGACACAATGAGTCAATGTAGAACTCCCATCCTTTGGATTTGAGACCAAACAAACAAAGATAATAAACCTCTTAAGAGAACAAAACTTCAATTGCATTAATCATCAAAAAAATTGGACAGAGTAACAATTGTATACAGATGAATTCTAGATCACAGACAAAGCATGTAACGACAATAACCTGCACACAAAACAAACAAACAACCCAATGTCTTAGGGTAAACCCCAAGAACTCCAGACAAAATAACAGTTGAGATCACAAAGTCTCCAGAATAGATCAAGGCTTCTAATCCTAAGTCAAAGAGGTTCATGTCTCCAAAATGCCAAGGATAGTAACCAAGTAGCCCCAATAACATTAAAGTTATTTAGGGTTCAAGTTGATTAATAAGTATCTCCAAAAAGAAATGAAAAGCTAAAGTGAGCAAAATAAGAAAGACATAAAAGATAAATGCTCAAATGAGCAAAGATGAAAATAGCATGAAATGTAAATGCTAAAGTAAATGGTTCATAAAGTAAAAAGCATAAGGTAAAAGACATAAAATAAAGTCAATTGTTAGAAATTAGTGGTTAGTTGAATGACCATCTTGAAACTTACATTTGGAACTGATTAGAGGATTGGTAGAACCAAAGCCTCTCAACAACAAGTTGCATTTGCTTTTTGTCAAGTATATCATCCATTTAAGAATTCCCAAGGCATCATTAAATGATCAATGATGTTTAAGTGATCCACTTTGACCAAAGTTAATAAAAAATCATTAGAGGATTGGTAGGACCAAAGCCTCCTAACAATGAATCTCAATGTTATTGTAGCAAAGGGTTCAAATTAACATACTTGGGATTGCAAACATGGGTTTGGGCTACGAATGATCATTTTCTCAAATCGGGACCAAATTTAGCGCTATGTTAAGCAATCGTAAGTGGACTTATATAGAAGTCGCACCTATTTTGAGGTCGATCAATAGCAATCTATGTACCATATATTTTGGGACATGATATATGAATCATGCTCCAATAAAACATAGTACAATAAGAATGAGATAAGATGAAGAGGGATGGGGTGAGAAATAAACCATATTTGAACTAAAAATTTAATCAAACTATTATTAAAATCATTCATCCACTTTTATGGAGTTAGACTTAATACCATGGATCTAATGATGTTAATACAATTTATGATCCATATATATATATATATATATATATATATATATATATATATATATATATATATATATATATATATATATATATATATATATATATATATATATATATATATATATATATATATATATATATATATATATATATATATATATATAATAAAATTGTATTTAAAATAAGAAAATAAGATTTTAAAAATGAAATAAAGAAGAAAAATAGCAATCATATTCAAAATAATCAAGAAAAGTATTTTTTAACAATTAAAACAATTCAAATAAAGTCAAAAATTATAAAAAATATCAAAACACAAAATAAAAATATGAAAAAAATAAAAATTAGAAAGAGAAAAATCAAAAGTATTTTTCATAATTTTTTTCAGATTTTTTGAAGTTGAAATGGATTTTTTATGATTTTTTGAAGTTTAAAACAATTTAAATATAAAAATCAGAAAATAAAATAAATTCAAAAAAATATGGACCAATGGATGAGAGTCAAAACGCGTTAGTAAGATAATCCAATGGATCAGACACGTTGTGCGTATCATGGTCATTATTGAATAAAGTACCGAATCAAATATTAAATCAGATTTTTGAAAATTCTAAATGGCACACTTTCATTGGTTGAAGGATGACACGTTGGTCATCTTCAACCTTCAGCCAATCTCAAAACTAGGTCCCTCAAACTGTAAAATTAGAGCTCAAGACCAGTACCATTCGCTTCCTCTCATCAAGACGAAGACCAGCACACCTTCGCGAAAAATTTATATAAATTATAGCTCAGTCGTTTTGGAAGAGAAGTTTTGAAAAGGGATTTGAAATTTCAAGGTCAAAACTTGTTTCCAGTTGAAAACAAATGTTGCGTCAAGAATCAGGATGATGAGAGCTTCACGATAGTATCAAAGTTTGAGAGAATTGGTGAAGGAATCTACCTATTAAAGTTAAGTTGCAGAGCTGTAAAATTGGACTTGGCTAGCACGATTCAGGGAGTTTTAGAACTTAATTCTTCTTCTGTTAGCTTTAGTGAGGATCAAGGAAGGTGAATTGACAAAGAAAAATGATTGAGAAAGGCTGTAAGAGAAAATTCAAAGTTGAAGAATATTATGTTCAAGAGAGAGTTTGGCAGGGTGATTTTGGCTTTCCAAGCTTGAGAAAGTGAATGAGGGATGATCCTTTATTTACAGGGAAGTGAATGGAATGCTCAAGCGTGTGAAATGATGAAGTTTGGAGGGAAATCGTGTGAAGTTGAAAACAAGAAAAGTGTGACTTGTAATTTGATCAAAACTCATCTAATCCTTGTGTTTTATCATTCTAATCACTTCTGGAGGTTCACTAAACGTGATTATAAGAAAAAACATGCATCATTTTTGTGTTTAGAAGCTAAAACAAGTACTTCAAATTCTGACTTTTGGAGAAATTTCAGTTTCAAGTTACCAAATTCAAATCAATGGAATTCTCAACTCAAGGGGTCTTAAGACATGATTCTTGAAGGTTTAGAAAGATGAGGTTACCAACTTTATAATGTGCAAAGAATGAGATCAAATGGATTCTTGAGCTGAAAGTTTTAATGAGTCAAAGTTGAGAAAAAGAAGTTGACTTTCTATACTTAGAAAATTTCTATGTTTTTCTTCAAAAATGATTTATAATCTATTGCACCCAAACATGGCCTTCCACTTGAAATTTGATCTTGACCAAAAAAGATGGCATGAAGTAGATCTCTTGAATGACATTTTGAGATTTGAACAATTCAAAATCTCCAAAAATTGAGAAAGTTATGACTTGTTGAAGTTGACAAAAATTCATGAAATGACCTATAATCTTTTGCATCCTTAGGGCATCTTCCGTCCATTTTCACACTTTGCACTTAAAAGATAGGTTAAAGTTCATATATTTAAGATCATAGTGGAAAAATAATATGCTCAAGGTGATAAAAATTGACTAATTTATGATCATTTGAAATCACCTAATGGAATTTGAGGGTTCATCTGGAGGACTTGTAATCTTTCTTCATCATCAAGTTTCTTCCACAAAAAATTTCCTTGAAACTTTTGGAGTAATTTTATAATAACCTATTTGAAGAGAAGCATGTATTTAGAATCATTCAAAAATACCAATGGATGAGTAAGATATGTCCTTTTGGAGTTCAAAACCCTAGCTCCTAGAGCAAGAAAATTCCTTGGGAAACCTTTGCAATTTTTATCTACCTCCTCAGACAAATACTTTTGTCATGTGAATGTGAGTTATTGAGGATGATAAGGAGAAACCATAGCAACCAAAAACACTTTAAAATCTTGTGAATTTAAGGAGATGTGCATTTGTGATCAATGAATCAAGGATTTTCCCAATTGAGTCAAAATTCTTCACTCAATCCTTGTACCTTTGAACCATCTTTGACAACTCGAAGTATGATGAATCATAATAGACTTTGTCATGATATTGATTCAAATTATCTTCAACGTTGATGATTGATTCTCAATGAAGCTTTGTTGAGGAAGGCATAAAAATGAACTCATGAATCTATAGATCAATCTTGATGGAATGTGTTGTGCTTTCTCCTACAATCAGCGTCAACCATGGCAAACACTTATTGTATTCATTAGTTAAAGGATAATCAAAACATAGATGATCACAAAATACAAGTCAAAGTGCTTGGTGATTCCCCATAGAGCAAATCTAAAGATATGGAGAAGAACCAAAACCTAGTGTGTGATCTTGTTGTGATTAAGTTGATATGATGTGATAGAGGGATCTTAGGGTCAAAAATTGGGGTAAAACAGCTGCCCTTATTTAAGTGTCTTCTACCAAAGATGCAAAGGTTAAAAATCTTTGTGTCGACGCGATTGAGGATACGTAAATATAAAATAAGCACTATTTTTTGGCCCTAAGATTGCATGAAATTCTTATTATTATGAATGCAGATGAACAAATCTAAAAAGGGCGCAAAACTCCATTGAGGATGTAGCACATAAAATAGGGATCAAAAGAGAAACCCGGCCAGGAAAATAAATCACTGGTGAATAAAAGACAAAACTATGTTGGGGTAGAGCCCCAAGATGAGATAAAGCATCGCCAACTCAAAAAATTGAGGAGAGAAAGTGAAGGATAATGGCTACCAACAGATGACTACAAACCATCCACTCACTTAGGAGATAGAAAAAAGGTAACGTCGACCCACTGTGGAAAGAAATTGTAAAATAATACTAGTAAATTTCAATAAGTAGTCAGTACTCATAACTGAAAACAAATGAACTTCTTCGGAGCAATAAAATCTCAATGACGAACTACCTTCCATAATGACAAGGCTACCATTCATCGGAAAAATATCTCAACAACGAACAACCTTCCAAAACGACAAGGATACCATTCATTGGAGTAACAAATCTCAACAATAAACTACCTTACATAATGACAAGGCTACCATTCATTGGAGTAACAAATCTAAAAAACAAACTAACTTCCATAATGACAAGGCTACCATTCATTGGAGTAACAAATCTCAACAATAAACTACCTTCCATAATGACAAGGCTACCATTCATTGGAGTAACAAATCTAAAAAACAAACTACCTTCCATAATGACAAGGCTACATTTACTAGGGTAACAAATTTGAATCTTCTTTGGGAGCTATCAGATTCACTGGGGAAATACAGATTACTCAAATAAAGAGACCTGCTATTTTCTATTATGAGTAGGAATTGCAATAATGATTCCCTAGGGAAAGAAATACGACTTTCTAGGGAAGAAATAAGACCTCCTGGGGAAATGCCAATATATTCCTACTGAGGAGATAAAGTTTTCACGTGAAAAATAAACTCACATTCTCACACAGGTACTCAAAGCTTGCCGAAATCAAAATAATAATACTGTTGGGGACCACACATTTAAACCAGAAATAAACCAAAGTGAAACAGTCAACCAAAATAAATCCTCATGAGAAATAAACTCAAGAGGGATACACGTTTTATCAAGACAAAGAGTTGAACGGGAAGGCCAAAGCAGAATTCTTCCATGAGAGCCAAACTCAATGGGGAAATTGAAATAATATACACCTTCTACTTAAGGTTGACAATCTATTGGAGAGAGGATAGCACAACTTTGCAAAGCGGGGTAATATGCCAACAAGATATTAAGGAATGCAAATGAGCGATGATTTTCTAAATTCGGATAGGCATGATGTATGTATGAATGTGTAAGTGTTATTATGTATATGCTGACAAAACAGACATATAGCACTAGGAACAAACGATAAAAAATAAGTATAGGTATAGTAAATACTCAGCTAAATCACATCCAAGATGGAATTTCCATAAGAAAGTAAGCACCAACCGAGGAAACAAATTCCTATTTCACAGCTTAACTTTATTGAGAAGGAACACAATCGTAATAATAAATCAACACGAACATAATGATATAACATCTTCCTCCAGGCTCCATCGAGGAATAACACACAAACTTCAACGGGGAAAACAAAAGTTTCAAGGTCTGTACTTATGTTGGGGACTACGATACTGATTTCACTAGGGAAAATAATGCCACATTGTCGAGACATTAGCTAGGGATACTGTATTGTCTTCATCGGGGAGGGAAACACCACATCATCAAGGGGAACCCAAGATACATTCTTCAATACTGAGAGTGAGGATTGCACCAACTTCTTTGGGGAGAAATTATGAAACCTTATGGGGATGATAATTTTTAGAAAGACACGTTACCTCAGTCTTACTTGGGGATTTAAGAAAGTCAAACATTACAGCAAGAAATCAAATGTATGGGGATTTTAAATCAAACCCAGCACTACATGGGAGAAAACCCAAAAAAGTTGACAACTGTTTCTAGACTTCTTAGGAAAGATATTGCCCTTGTTTGGTTGTTTGGGAAACAAACAACAATAATAATTATGATATTGCAAAGGACATTGTTTTGAAAATGGTTCCATTTCAGCACGCAAAGGGGAAGAGACTTTTCGTCACGTGAGTAAAGATTTTACTGGGGAATTCGGGATAGAGACTTCATATCAGGCAAACCCGAGATCACAATGTACCAAAACTTGACTGGTGAAGATGGGATTACAAACCCAACATTGCAGTATACACCAATTGGTCATGTCTTCAACTAACTAGGCAACACATGAATATCATAATCATTCCAGCAGAGGTGCCTTGGGAGAATTTTCTTGGAGAAATCAGACTTTCAAAAATTCTTGAATCTGTCCGTCACTGGAGTCACTATTTTTGTTCTCCTTGAGTCTCAAAATATAAAGAAATAAGTAATTTGTAAATTCTTTTCGAAAAAATATTTTTTTTATTTAACCTGTTTGCTTTGATCATTACTAACAAAAATAAATAAAGTCTTTGTAAGCTGAATAAAATAAGAATTGCAAGGTATTGGATAAAGGCTCAAACTTTATTAATAGGATGGTATTCTGCAAATGGATAGACTCCATAGATGATTACAAAGTTTGGGAAATGGTAATATATATTGAAAAAGATACATTGAAATACAATGACCACTATTCTCCCTAACAACTTTGAATTCCTTAGCAACGACTTCAGCTAAAGAGTGGTGAGGATCTAAGAAGATTGTTGCTTCAATGATCAAGTCTTGTCTGATGTAGTTACTTGCCAAGAAATCCCTAAGTTTTGCCTAGGTTTCCCTTGTGGGTTTTCAACCTACTTGGAAAAATTTATTGTGTTTTATGTCTCTAATTTTTTCCTAGACCGCCCTTTCGGGTTTTCGGCCTACCGAGACGCTTCTTTTTGCCTAAGGCGCCCTTTCGGGTTTTCGTCTTAGCGAGCTGTTCTTTTATTTCTTTAGGCGAAGTATTTCTTGACTACATCACCATTCACATGACGTGGGAACTCCTCACCATCCATTGTTTCAAGAACCAATGCACCACCAGAGAAGGATTTCTTGACAACATATGGGCCTTCAAAATTAGGAGTCCATTTGCCCCTAAAATCAGCGTTAAAGGACATGATCTTCCTGAGTACGAGGTCTCCTTCTATGAATACGCGAGGTTTGACCTTCTTATCAAAAGCTTTCTTCATTCTATTTTTGTATAACTGACCATGACACAAGGCCGTCATTCTTTTCTCTTCAATTAGATTCAGCAGGTCAAACCTGTTCTGGACCCATTCAGCCTCTGACAACTTGGCTTTCGTTATCACGCACAAGAGGGAATCTCAATCTCAACGGGGAGCACTGCTTCCATTCCATACACAAGAGAGAATGGGGTTCCCCTATTGAAGTGCGTAAAAATCTTCGATACCCATGCAAAGCAAAATGGAGCATCTCATACCAGTCTTTTTAATTGACAACCATTTTCTGGATGATCTTCTTGATATTCTTATTAGCAGTTTCAACAGACCCATTCATCTTTGGCCTTTAGGGAGATGAATTGTGGTGGATAATCTTGAATTCTTTGCAAAGTTTCGTCATTATCTTGTTATTCAAGTTTTAGCCGTTGTCGGTGATAATCCTACTGGAACACCATACCGACAAATTAAATTATTCTTGATAAAGCGCACTACCACTTGATACCAAAATAAAACGATGTCCATTCGACGCATTTGGTTCAATCATTCCAATCATGTCAATAACCCATATAGAGAAAGGCCATGGGGAATAAATAACATTAAGAATCATATGAGGCACATGAATTTTGTCGGCATAAATCTGGCACTTATGTCACTTCTTTGCAAATTTGTAACAGTCAGATTCCATTGTCAACCAATAATAACCTGCCCTAAGCGTCTTTTTTGCCATCGAGTGTCTATTGGCATGAGTACTGAAGGAACCTTCATGGACTTCATGCATCAACATGTCTGCTTTATGTTTATCCATGCATCTGAGTAAGATCATGTCATAATTTATTTTATACAGCACATCTTCATTGAGGAAAAATCTGCATGCCAACCTTCTCAATGTCTTTCTATCTTTTTTTAATGCGCCGGCAGGGTATTCCTAAGTCTAGAGGAAGTGCTTGATATCATAATACCAAGGTTTTTCATCTGTTATTTCCTCCGCCGCAAACACATGATCCGGTCTATCCAAGCATCACACTGTGATATGAAGCACATTGTTCTAAGTATTCACTTGATACATAGAAGCCAGAGTCGCCAAAGCATCTGCCATATGATTTTCATCGCTGGGAATATGATGGAATTCAACTTTGTTAAAGAAGGGTAATAGTTTTCTAGCATAATCTTTGTAATGGATCAAGCCAGGGTGACGAGTATCCCATTCTCCTTCAATCTGATTCATTACCAAAGCTGAATCACCATAAACATCTAGAACTTTGATTCTAAGATCAATGGCTTCCTCGAGCCCCATGATACAAGCCTCATACTCTGCCATATTATTAGTACAATCAAACGTCAGCCTTGCGGTAAAAGGAATGTGTGATCCATGAGGAGTGATAATCACAACACTAATTCCTTTTTTATAAGCATTTACAGCTCCATCAAATACTATACCCCACCGAGATTTCGGATCAGGACCTTCCTCAGGCAAAGGTTCATCGTAATCATTCGCTTTCAAGAACATCACATCCTCATCAAGGAAATCAAACTTGACAGGTTGACAATCATCTACCTGTTGGTGAGCAAGATAATCTTCCAGAACACTGCTTTTTATGGCATTTTGAGTGTGGTACTCAATATCGTATTCTGGCAATAACATCTTCCAACGGGTAATTCTCCCAATAAGAGTAGGATTTTCAAAAATATACTTAATTGGATCCATTTTAGAAATCAACCAAGTGGTATGATTCAATATATATTTCCACAACCGCTTTGCCGCCCAGGACAGAGCACAATATGTCTTTTCAAGCATAGAATTCCGCGACTCAGTCAGTAAATTTCTTACTGAGATAATTGATGGCATATTCTTTATTTCCGGTTTCATCCTGCTATCCCAAAATACAACCCATAGAACTATCCAACACTGTTAGATACATGACCAATGGTCTTCCTTCAACGAGATGGGGCAAGATGGGAGGTTCAAGAAAATATTCTTTGATACTTTCAAATGCCTTTTGGCAATAATTTGTCCACACATAACTCTGATCTTTCTTTAACAACTTAAAGATCGGTTCACACGTTGCAGTCATGTGGGAAATGAATCTAGAAATGTAATTCAACCATCCAAGGAAGCCTCTAACTTGCTTTTTGATTCTTGTCATATGCATTTCTTAAATTGATTTGACTTTATCTGGGTCAACTTCAATTCCTTTTTGGCTGACAATGAAACCTAACAACTTCTCTGATCGGACACCAAAGGTGCATTTATTTGGATTCAAGCGGAGTCGATACTTCCTCTAACACTGAAATAACTTCAACAAATCTTCTACGTGCCCTTCTTTGGTATGTGATTTGGTAATCATATCATCAACATATACCTCAATTTGTTTGTGCATTAGATCATGGAATATGGTTGTAATAGCCCTCTGGTACGTTGCACCAGCATTCTTCAACCCAAAGGGCATTACTCTAACAGAATGTTCCCCAGGTTATGATAAACCTTGTTTTTTCGATGTCCTCAAGAGCCATTCTGATTTGATTATATCCGAGAAAATCCGTCCATGAATGAGAATAATTTGATTTTTTTGGTACTATCAACCAACATATCAATATGCGGCAATGGAAAATCATCTTTCAAATTAGCTTTATTTAGATCTCTGTAATCTACGCACATGCAAACTTTTCCGTCTTTCTTTGGTAGAGGGACAATATTGGCAATCCACTGAGGATACACTGATGTCACGAGAAAAATGGAATTAATCTGCTTTAAAACTTCTTCTTTGATTTTTTACTGCCATATCAGGGTGAGTTCTTCTCAACTTCTGCTTGACCAGCGGGACTTCTGGCTTCAAAGGCAAATGATGCTCCACAATATCAATTTCTAGACAAGGCATATCTTGGTACGACCAAGTAAAGATGTCCACATACTCTTTTAATAGTTCAGTCAACCTGCTCTTCACATTAGGATGCAATAGTGCTCCAATTTTGACTTCCTTTGGCTCCTCCTCTAAACCCAAATTGATGGTCTCCAACGGATATTTATACGGTTGAATGGCATTTTCCTCGTGCTCGAGCAACCGTAAAACCTCTTCTCGAATCTCATCATATTCTTCTTCTTCCGTCCCAAACACAAGATATTCAAAGTTAGGAGAGGGTGCAGGGTCATTGTATTCAACAAGTTTATTAATTAATCTGCACATGTGATTTATGATTGCTTTTTAGAAACAGACACATATATCATGCAGATTTATTTACAGTTAATATTTATTCCAAAATGGTTTTTTCTGATTACCATTTTTCCAAGAAACAACAGGAAAATAAAAACACAATTTGAGAATCAAAGACAACTTGTATTAATGATTTTAATGATCAAAGCAAATAGATAAGCCCATACAATATCAACTTTCACCTTGGGCAGAGTGAAAGCTTTTTGAAAAGATAAACAAAAACAAATTACTTTGAGACATGGATACAAGAGGGAACATCATGAGTGACCCAGTTTTGGATTTTGACTCCGGGCGTCACATGATTTGGCATCTCCTGTTCTTCTTCATCCTCTACAATGGCATTAACTTCAGAAGCAGTTGGATGGAGGTAGCCTCCACTGCGGAAAATATCTCGATAGCTGCTTTCAGTAGAATTTGACTTCAAACTCTTAACTTTGCCATTCTTTGCAGAGAATCCCAGACCCGCCATGTTCTTGTTTACCAGAGGATCAAAAATCTGTCCCCATACTTTACTTGGACCATTTCACACAACCTGTTGAGCATCTTTGAATGAAGCCATAAAATTCTTATTCTCTCTTACGTTATCAACGGACAGAGCTTGGAACTGCGTCCCTACAACAACTTCTTCTGCCTCAACAACACTGAAATATGATAGATGAGATATCAACAATGCTTGCTCTCCATTTATAATAACCACTTTGCTTTCGCACACGAACTTCAGGTTTTGGTGTAAAGTGGAAGTGATGGCCCCTGCTTCATGTATCCATGGCCTTCCTAGTAGACAACTGTATGCGGGCACAATATCCATGACTTGGAAAGTTATCTGGAACAAGTGCGAGCCTATATGAATAGGCAGATCGACTTCCCCAATAACTGACTTCCTTGATCCATTGAAAGCTTTGACAATAATACCACTTGGGCGCATGGGAGCCCCTTGATATTTCAACTTCATTAGTGTACTCCTCAGTATAACATTTAAGGCGGACCTATTATCAATCAGCACATTTGATAATGAAACATTTTTACAGTTCATGGAGATATGGAAGGCTAGATTGTGATTCCTTCCTTTATCAGGAAATTCGTCATCACATAAGCTTATGTTATTACAGGACGTAATATTTCCTACCACACTGCTGAATTGGTCTAAAGGCATATCACTTTCCACGAAGGCTTCATCAAACACTCTCATTAAAGATTCTCTATGGGCAGCAGAATTCATCAACAATGTTAAGATAGATATCTTTGAAGGAGTCAACAATAGCTGATCTACTATACTGTAGCCGCTAATTTTGATAATCTTCAAAATATCATCCATATCTTTTTCCAGGGTAGCACCACTAGACTCTCCTACAACTTTCTTATTCTCAACACCTTCTGTAACTTTCTTCTCAGCACTGGCATTTCCCCTAATAACTGGTGTGAACACACGACCACTATGGGTCACCTTGCTAGTTTCAACAATATTCTCGATACTAGACAAAGGATGGATGGGAACTTCCACACCATCCTCTAAAATAAAAGCATTGTACTTGTATGACACAACTTTATCTGACTTGTAAGGAGCGGGCCCTAGCAAGAAAATCACCACAGGGGAAACAACTGGCTTACTACAATATTCAATTTCAACAGGGGCTGAATCATTGAAACAAGGCACAATTAAGTTCACACCTTCTTCCGAAAATTTGGACATCAAATAATCACCTCTGGAGAACATATCCTCATATGAGGAAAAGAATTAAACCGCAGAAGCATATTCATCATCAGATTCATCCTCAACCAAGCAAACCTTGATCATATTAACCTCCTGGTAATCATCTCTTTGGGATGACACCTTGATAGTGTCATTGTCCAATAACAACTGAATACCTTTTCTAACAATGGAACATCCTCGAGAATCTCTACAGCATACCATGCAAGATCCATAGTGGTGCTCTACCTGACCCTCCATATGGAAGAAGGTAGCGTGCAATTGCACCAGATCATCATTCATATGGTTCACATCAAAGATCCGAAACTCTCCCGGACACTCAAAGGCCATGTTCACTTCCTCCTCATATTCTTCCCTAGGCCTGATTATATGGATGAGGCCCTCATCCATCATATCCTGTAAGTCAGCCTTTATCTTGTCACAACCTTGTATATTAGTGCTACAGATACCACAACCAACATGTTCTTGAGTGTAGTAACTAAACTCGCAAAGGTCTACATGCATCTTTAATGAGTCTCCTCTAACCAAATTAATATCATAAATGCGGAAGTCCCTTGGACAACCAGCAACCATGTTGACAACATTCGTTCCTCCATGCTTTGGAAGAGGATTATCTTTTACATTAGGAATTACATCTTAGATGGATAAAAGGCCAGATCTAACCATTTTATGTACCTCTGATTTTAGAGGATAAAAGTTTTCCACATTATGCCCTGGTGCACCCTGATGGAAGCCGCACGTCTAATCTGCCTTATAATACCAAGGCAAAGGGGATGGTATAGCAGGGGGTGGCCTAGTCTGGACCATCTTTTTTTGGATCAATGCTGGGAGTAACTCTACATAACTCATAGGAATAGCGTCAAAAGTTTCTCTTCTCTGATTCTTCCCTTGACTTCCTTGAGGGGCTGGTCTTTGATAAGCGATTGTAGTCGGAGCAACATTAACAACTGGAGTTACCGAGGCAACCTGTTGATGGCGCTAATGATTTATTCTAGGAGGATTAATCCTTCTTTAGTGAATAATAACATTTGTTTCTCCTTACTTCTTCTTAACAAATCCAAATGATGGTTTTTTCGCATTGCCGAAATTTTCACTCTTTGTCAGACGACCTTCTCTTATAGCTTCTTCTAAACGGACGCCCATTCCCACCATTTAGGTAAAATCACTGGGTGCACTTGTCACCATTCTTTCATAATAGAATGCACCTAGTGTCTTCAGAAAAATCTTTGTCATCTCTTTTTCTTCCATTGGAGGAATCACCTGGGCGGCTACTTCACGCCATCTCTGTGCATATTCTTTAAATGACTCCTTGTCCTTCTGGACCATGGCCATGAGTTGATCACGATCGGGCGCCATGTCCATATTGTATTTGTACTATCTGATAAACGCTTCACCTAAGTCGTTGAAAGAATAAATATTGGTACTATCCAGGCTCATGTACCATTTCAATGTTGCACCGGTCAAACAATCTTGAAAGAAATGAATTAACAGGCGTTGATCATCTATATGGGCAGACATTCTCCTTACATACATTACTAAGTGAGCACGAGGGAAAGTGTTTCCCTTATACTTTTCTAACTCCAGCACTTTGAACTTTGCAGGTATCTTCACATTTGGTACGAAATACATATCATTCACATTCTTCCCAAACAACTCTTTTCCTCTGAGGGCCTTCAACTCTTTCTGCATCTTATCAAACTAGTCTTGAAAATCATCCCTTCGATCATAGAAACCCAGGCTTTCACTTGGTGGAGGAATAGGGCGATACACTTCATCATTAGCAAACAAGACCATATTCATCGTGGGAGGTGCAACATAGCGAGTCTCATTTCTAGTAGCAGAGGTGGTATGCACCACAGGAGGTGAAGGAATAGAAGTAGTCTAAGCAAGTGGAGCAACTTAAGAATCCTGATTATAACCCTATGGCATAAAATTCACTTGCATTCCCTAAGGGTATCCCGGAGGCATACGATTGTGAATAACAACAGGTGGAGTAGTAGAAACAAGAACAGTCGTAACTTCAGTATCAACCATTGTGTGTTGAGGCTAAGCAATTGGTGGATGATTCTGAGTAGCCACCAAAGATTCCATTAGAGCAGTGAGATTTCCCATACCGGCCTTCAGAGCAGAAACTTCTTCGCACAGCTCACGATTTTCTTGTTCTAGATTATCCATCTTCCTCTTGAAATTGGCTCGAGTGTTGTACTAGTGAAACAACTTGCTGAAGGAAGTAAAGAAGCTTAGTAAGGCACCTGGATATGTATAAAAAATGCAAGAAGTATGTGAAATATGATGCATGATATGAAATGGACATGATTTATTTTATTATTTAACATTTTAAGGGACTCAAAGATTTATAGACAATTTGCAAATATCAAAGTAATAACATATCTGAAATACTAAAAAATCTCATTATAATAATCTCAACAGATTACACTTTTTAGTACAAGTTTCAATAATCCCAAGTACAAGATGAATATCTAAAACCCTAAAAAAACAAAGTTGATGGATATCACTCTACACGCTGACGCTTCCCTGTGAGTCTGGAAACCTGAGCCTTCAACCTCTGGTTTTCTTTCGCATACCTGGTGGCAACCTCCTTCCAATCATCAGAGTCAGGGAGTGAACAACTAGGTTCTGACTGAGGCTTAGAGGAAAATAAATCCCCTTGCCTCTTCATTGTCTCTACAACATGTCTCTCAAGAATATCGATCAAGTCGTCTTTTTCCTTCAGGTCTGCTCGGTAGTATACCTCTAAAGTCTGGTACTTATTTTTCCAAGCTTCCTTTTGCCGTTGCATCCTGACTAGGGAAAGCTAAAGCTATTCCACGTCATCTAATAGGGGAGGAGTGGTTTTCAAAAACATATCAGGCATGGGTGCTTCACGGGAATACGACATCTTCAACTGGATGGCTATTGCTTAAACCCACTAGAGATAAGGTTCCAAAGAAACAACCCCTCTAGGTCCCAAGTCCTTTCTACCCTTCCTGTGAATGTGACGCCAAGCATTCGCAATCTCCTCTTTAACTTCCTTATGAACCTCTCCATCTTTAAGGAAGAAACCGCTCACATGAATACTATTTGGCTTATCCCTCACAGGATATTCGAGCTCTCGTCGTGCAAGAACAGGATTGTAGTTAATTCCTTCCTTTGTACCAAGAAGAGGTACATTGGGGAAACTACCATAACTATCAACAATCTCTACATCATGGTAAGCCTGCTGATACTAAATAATATCTAAATGAGTAAGGGCCATAATCTTTGGAGCCCACCGAGGCTCCTTCCTCATATCCCAGAAAGCATTAGACTTAGGCAAGTGAGAAGTAAACCACTGATACAACTAAGGCCTGCATTAAATGATCATCCCTCCATGGTAAGAATTTCGAAGATGAATAGAGTAATAGGCATCACCCAATAATGTAGGGATTGGGTTCCCAAACATAACGATCCTAATGGAATTGATATCCACAAACTTGTCGACATTGAGAAATAAGAACAACCCATAAGAAAGTAGAGCAAAGATGGCCTCAAAAGCAACCATACTCTTTATCCTAGCAAAGTAGCAAGCTTTATCCAATAAGAACTGAGCTGGTAACCCTATAATCCGTCCTTTGGTAGTTATGTGGGCTTCGACCTCAGACTTTCCCATATGGATCAAAGCAGCAATCTCATGATATTTTAGCTCCCCCTCTAAACCAGTAAAAGGAACACGATCGGTAATAGAAAAACCCAGCAGACAAGAATACTCCTCCAATGTAAGCATCAACTGATAATCAGGGAAAGTAAAGCATCAATACATCGGATATATAACTGGACCAAAGTCAAGAGAATACCCTCCTTCATCCTGAGCTTCATAAGAGAAATGATGGACCCATAATTCCTCCGAAAATCGGTATAACTCTCGATCTCGGGTATCAGACTCATCAACTCATCTATCTTGGGATCTTTGGAACTGTATTTCCCGGTCTTTCTTTTTCCAGAATCCATAGTCAAAAAGTACTTGAGATATTCACAAAGAGTCAACTTTTAAGTCCCTTGAAACAAAATTCCTTTAGGAGATGCTTATGGGTGCATGTATGCATGATGCAACAACCACACACAAGATCACAAACATGAGGTTCATAGGTTCAACGTCACGAGCATGAGATTGAAGGTACTACCCATAGGGTATGATCTTGAAGTTTATCACCTGCTGAACAAGGTTCTAAGAGGTTCCCAGAGTCTACATCCTTCCTTCAGATATTACCAAATTCCCAATTAACTCGATAATTAGTAATATTCAAAAGAACAACTCGTCCGAACATAGTATCGTGTGGAAAATATTTCCAGATTACTATGTCATAGCTTTCGCACTAAACCTAAAAGGCCAAGATGGGTTAGGGGTTCTACGGTCCTCAGTTTCAGAAGGCTCCCAGGTTGAAAGCAGCACGTCTTTTGATTACTCGGTAAACGACACTACAGTCAACGGGGCCTCCACTGAGTGGGGGATCTCATGTCTCATTTTTTTGGATTACTCACTCAAACTTAACATGACTATACCGCCCCTCATATCTTAAGTTTGCCCAAGTCTGGGTATAGGACTTATGAGAAATCACCAAGCACCCTGAAAATCAGGAAAATCTAGACAAACATATATACAACAAATAAGGTATAACACATAATATCACATATACAGATATAAACAAAGGTAGGCTCAACCCACTTAGGGATGGACCAATAAAAGGTGAATAATTCCCTAGTGAACTCGCCATTTTTATGTAGCGGTAGAAATGTTGAGACAAAGCTATTGGATTAACTTGACTCGTACAAATCAAAATAAAAATCGCCACGACGCTTTATTGTTTCCAAAGGATTAGGGAAAGAGGGAATAACCCAAAAAGAAGTGGGGAAATAATCTAGGTAAGGGGGTTGGTTATGCAAAGGGAATGTATTAGCACCCTAAACATCTACGGTACTCCATCATTTTTAAGTGATATCTATCATTTGATTAAGGTTTGATCATGATTCCTCAAGGAATGCCCTGAATTCATCAAAACCCAAAAGTTTCTAAATTAGGGTTTCTTAGGAAAAGTCAACCAAACTTTGACCAAGCATAACTTCCACATACTTTATCAGAAATTTTCCATCCAAGGTTCATTTTGAAGAGGATGAAATTACCTACAATTCATCTTCATCCCCCAAGTTCAAAATATGCACTCACAAAGATATGAATTTCTACATTATGGGTCCTATTGAAAAGTCAACAAAAACACATTTTGGGTCAAATCTTATTACATAAATATGGAATACCCAATTGGGATGAGACAAAAAGGCTGCTTAGGGTTAATCCTAAGCTTTCTAAAAAGTCTAAGAACACCTCTCTAGGATTAAAATTGGAAGAGATATGTCTTGTCAAAGTTGACCCTTTTTTCAAGATTGCCAAAAGTCAAATATGCTCAAAAGTGCATTTTTTACCAAATGGGCCTAGCATCTCATGATTGCACCTCACATGTAGCATGGTCCACGGCCCAAATATCCATCCACATGTTATTTGCTTCATTTTCCATTTTATTTTGATTTTTTATTAATTAAAATTTCAATTAAATCAAATAATTGGTAAATAATAGCAAAGATATGTTTTGATTTGATTTTTGGACAGGATTTCAATCAAAATATGCTGAGATATCAAGACCAAAACGAATCAAGCATGATTGGTACAAAAATGGGATGATTTGGCTCAATTTAGCAAGTTGGTATATGGCATGAAAATCAAATCAAATCTTCAAAACTTTCAAAGATACCAATCAGTTTTATAACCCTAATTCGTTCTAGGATATGTATTGAACATGTACAAGGCATAAGACAAGGGTTGGCAGCAGAGAAATCACAAGAATAAATTCCAAATTTCTTGTAAAAAAGTGTGATTTGGTTTTCATTCTAGAGGACCTTTCAAAATAATTTAAGGCCAGCAATCGCATCCTAAGACATTGCTGAAGCTAGCTAGATCAATTCCAAGTCCCTTCACGCCCAGAAACACTTGTTATGAACATCACGGTTTGCAATATTTTTGAAATTCGATTTCCATGATTTATGCATTATAAACATATTTTGATCATGTATTTCCGTTTGTTATCATGTTTACAATGTTTTAGCATACTTTGATTGAAGTTTGGATGCAGATATGGACATATGCCATAGTTAGGGTTTGAGGTTCCAAATAAAGAACTTCATATACAGGCCAAATTGGATCATATAAAGGGTGGATTTGCATTCAGGAGGTCATGAGCAATTGACCCATGCCCTTGGTATCAATTATTATTGCTTGTACTTAATTTTTAAAACGCGCAGGGTTTTAGCTACAGACATGGTCCGTAGGTATAGGTCTGATGTCTAAAATGACGGAAGAAGGAAGAAGAAGATCATGTGGCAGCCAACCATTTGGCCATTTGAAATTCTGCGCATTTTTGTCCACTAACCATTTGTTTTCCATATTATGTTTTGTTTTCAGTATAATAACAACTAAGCAAGTTGGCCTAGTGGAAAAGCGCGTTGGTGGAGGGTATAAGGACATGGGTTCGATCCCAGGTCCCAGCAAAACTTTATTTTCTTTTCCATTTGCAGATCCTGTGCATCACCTGCCCTAGCGTTCACCATGCGCTATCAACCATCCATCCTTCAGATTCATAGTCAACCAGATCCAACTCATAGCAATGAAGGACCCATGGTACACCCTTAGGTCAACACAACATGGAACCAAGCGATGACTGGGCTTGGATGGCTAATAGGCCTGGGAAATTCAACATTGCACCCCCCCATTCAGCACAACACAGGCCCAATTCCCCTCTTTCTCTATTTTTTTAATTTATTTTATTTATTTTCTTAATTACTTTTCTTTTCACAAATAATATCTAAAATAATTTTTTTATTTAATAAAAAAATCACAAAAAAACACCAAAAATCATTTTTTTCATAAAAGAATATTTTTATTTCTTAATTAACTTAGTTTAATTAACTTAGGGCACTTTAATCTTTTTTTTTCATATATAATTAAAAATAATTAGAATTAGGGTTTTAATTGTACATAACTTAATTAATTTTTTCCTCAAAAAATAACTTAAATATTTTTTTTTCAATTAGATTTTTAGGGTTTTCAATTTTTCTCGCATTTAATTTTCCGCGCGCATTTTATTTCTTTTATTATTATTGTAACTGCTCCGGGATTGTAATAGTAATTAGGGTTTTAAACTTCCGCAATTTTATTTTCAGTCAAGATGATTACGTAACTGCCAAATCCCTGTAATAGCTCAGTTTATTTGATCACACTTTAAATTCTTGCAAATCTTTAACTGTCTAGATGCATGGCTAATAGGTTTGTATGGAAATAATGCTTGAAATTAAAATGGTAGATCACCTAATGTGAAAAGACTAAATTAACTGAAAAATTCACATGCGCATGTTCACTGCTAGGGTTTGCCTCACTTCGGTTGCCTTCGGTAAAATAGTCATTTAAGCATAGGAGATTTTAGTGATTGCCCTCATGTCTAAGAGATCAAATGCCCCATTCAAATGTTGCCTCGGAAATGTTGCCTCGAAAATGTTTCCTCAGAAAGATCTTAAGACTCTAGGGTTACTACTAAAGTTTCCAACCCATTGCTTTGGTGGTTGTACTTGTCCCTTTCCAACGTCCCTAACAAACTCCAACGACGGGGCTACCTACTCCTTAATAGTAGGATAGCGTTGTCTAAAGGAAACGAGAACGAACAAATTTTTTTGAGTAGGTAGAATCTTAATTACTTGCTCAACAAAACTTTTCACACAAACACCTTTCAAAACAATTTTCAAAAACATTTTATCACACCCTTGAGGACTGATACAAGGGTTACCATAAAGTGAAACGCCGCACTAAGGTAGATTTCAAAACTTTTTTTTCAAAACAAGCACACACACAAGCAATTTTAAAAAGATGAGCAAGTACCTAAGAGCCCATGGAAAACCATGTATAGAAAGGGTGCTAACACTTTCCCTTTCTATAATCTACCCCCCGTACTCAAAAATCTCGAAAAAAGGTTTTTTTTGTTCTTTTTCCTTTTCCATGATTGGATGAAATAAAAGTCGGTGGCGACTCTTGCTTACCGCGACATTTTGCAAACAAAAAAAATGCAAAACACAAACCAGTATAACAGTCGGTTATGCCACTGTATCATAGAACTGGCGACTCTGTTGGGGAGTAAATAAAGTGGGGTTTACCTTAGGATCTAGGTCATTTTTAAAATTGCTTTCTTGTTTATTTTGCTTGCTTTATTCTTAAAGGGTTATTGCTTGGGTTACTGTAGATCCTACACCCGGATCTGAGGGCACTTATTAGGTAAATAACAATAGATCGTGGAGATTGTACGGTGTAAACCGATATGGTTTAAGTGATGGCTATGTTGGTGTGTCACTTTGGTTGGTAGCGGTATCCCTCGTGGGGAAACGAGGAGAATACGGGTCCTCCGTGTGGTGTCGTGAAGCACTAACGGACCTTAGAACCTTAGTTGAACAAACTTGGCCATTAGAAAGTAGTGAGATAGCCGGCCTCGGTGTAGTGCTGAGGATTGGTTGATACTCGATGCTACACTCATTAAGATCATACTTTCAGTATATTTCGACCGCAAGAAAAGATTGCTTGAGTTGAGGCAATGCCCGATAAAGGATGGTCAATGATATTGAGATCCCTTAGAACCCGATTACTTTTTAAGACAGGTTTGAAACCAACTAAACTTTAAGAGGGTATGACCTTTAACTTCATGCAGGCCTTAAACCTGAGGAATTGGTATGATTTGTTTGTGTTTGCTATACCTGTGGTTTATCATGACATCATGCATCATAACATATCATCCATTCTTATTGCACTAACCATTTCAAAGACTAAGGGAATTTATCTTTGTTCTGTTTTGCAGATCATGGCCTCCATTCGTAGAAACACTATCTGAATCAGCTTTGTGAAGATACCTTCCAAACTCAAAGACCTAGTATCAAGGGTTTCTGAACCTTCTACGTTCACCAAGAGACATGGTCAACTTCTCAACCTGGTTACTTCAAACTTTGATGAAAAGATGATGAGTGTACTCTTTCAGATCTTTGATCCCAAGCACCACTGCTTCACCTTTCCAGAATATCAGTTGGTGCCTACCTTGAAAGAATTCTCTCAGCTGTTGGATATACCCATTCTTGAATAGTTGCTCTTCACATGTATAGAAGAAGTTCCTAAGCCAAAAGTCATTGCCTCAACTTTGCATCTAAAATGGGCCGACGTAGTATCCAATTGGGAAACAAGAAGCGGAGTCAAAGGTTTTCTAACTATGTTTCTGATAGACAAGGCCCAGCTTTTTGGGGATGATATGGATTTTTAGGCTTTTGAGGAAGTCTTGGCTCTTCTAATCTATGGGTTAGTTCTATTCCCTAATCCAGACTCATTCATAGATGTGAATGCTATCAAGATTTTCCTCTCTCACAACTCCGTGCCTACCTTGCTCAGAGATATTTTGCACACTCTCCATACTCGTACCATGAAGAGAAGAGGGGATATTATGTGTTGTATGACATTTCTATCGAGGTGGTTTATTTATCACCTCCCTAAGTCCGTACTGAAGAATGAAGAAGGTTTGGGTTGGTCGCAAAGGATAATGTCACTCGCTCACATGGATATTCTCTGGTGTTCCCGAGTTATGGAAAACACTGCTATTATTGACCGCTATGGGGAGTACCCTAATGTTCCATTACTTGGTATCAGAGGGGGTATAACCTACAATCCTTGTTTAGCTCTGCGAAAATTTGGTTACGCTCGAAGAGATGGTCCCCACGAGTTACTTATTGAGGGAATTGTATTCAACTATGAGGATGATGTTCAGGAGTATCGTTGGAGGTTCATACGAGCTTAGGGCATAGTAAACAGATATGGCGCCAAGGATTTGGAGTCAAAGGCTTCCATTCCTATGGAAACTTACCTCCAATGGGTACGAACTCGCGCCCAGAATCTTATGTGGCCATTTTACCAGTGATTGTGGAACCCACTACTGAAGGGGGTATTCCTTATACGATTCTCTATCCTTATATGCCCATTGATCTTGGGGAATTACATAGGTCTTGGATTCAGTTGATGAAGGAGCGGGATACTTACAGGAATCAGTTACATGCTCAGGAGAGGAAGGTTTTAGAGCTCACAAAGCATCTCCAGGAAGAAAAAGGACTCAATGATTATCTCGGCACAAAAAGGAAGCATCCATGGGAATTTTGATGTCTTTTATAATTTTAGATTTGTTTTAATTGTAACGCCTAAAAGGCATTCGAACTTTGAATTCAACTAATAAAATCTTTGTTTATTTTGGTTTGAAAATTTAAATTTCCTAAAGTCTTTAAAATCATTGCATGCACATCCCATTCATAACATTGTATGTACAGGTACCATTACAGGTTTCTCATCTTCTTCGCTGTTTATTTCAGCAGAAATGTCTTCCGAACAAAGCATCAAGGACCTTCAGGCACAGAACGCCCAGTTCCAACAAATGTTCATAAGTCTCGCAAAAGGGCAGGAGGATCTGAAAGCCCTCATCCTAAAAGAGCAGAAGAAAAAGAAGAAGGCTGTCGGTATTCTGAATATGGGCAGAAGGTTTGGAGAGTGTTTGAAGCGACAAGTCGATCTGACTTCTTCATCTAAGGAGGGGGAGAATCAAGAAGAAGAGAAGGACCCCAGTCCTGCAGTTTTTGACAATGATACCGACTACAATGATGAGAAATATCCTCATGCTGAGGATATATACAAGCAGTTGGAAGATCGTTTGAGTGCCATGGAAGTTCAGAGGATACCTGGGCTGGATTTCGAAGAATTGGGATTGGTGTCAGGAGTGGTCATCCCGCAGAAGTTCAAGGCTCTAGTTTTTTCTAAGTATGCTGGGGTGTCCTGCCAAAAACCCCATCTCCGTTGTTATGTTAGAAAGATCCAGCCCACACTGCTGATAGAAATTTGTGGGTTCATTTCTTTCAAGATAGTCTGTCAGGGACTCAACTTGAATGGTTCTACCAACTGGAGGGAGCCATTGTCCGAAATTGGGAAGATATGGCTGCTGCTTTCTACCAGCGGTATCAATACAACACTGACCTTGCTCCTACTCGTACTCAACTCCAGAGTATGTCCATGGGGGCGAGTGAAGGCTTTAAAGACTATGCACAGAAATGGAGAGACTTGGCTGGAAGAGTTCAACCCCCGTTGTCTGATAGGAAGTTGGTTGATATGTTTCTGGGGATGCTATTTGGTCCATTTTTCAATCATTTGATCGGCAGCTCGTCGGCTGGTTTCACTGAGCTGATTCTAACTGGAGAACGAATAGAAGTTGAGATTCAGAGCGGCAAGATACAGAAGGATTCCTCTTCGAGTTCGGTAAAGAAGCCTTTTACTGGTAAGAAGGAAGACAATGCCATTTATAGCCCGAGGGGCCAAAACAGGGTTGAACATCGTCAGACAGTAAGTGCCGTAATGATACCTAGGCCTGCAGTTGCTCCACAACACAACAATCACCAAAGATTGGAAAGACCACAACGACACTTTACCCGAATCAACATGACATTGGTTGAAGTTCTACCTCATCTGCTGAGATCCAACTTGGCAACCTTGAAAGAGGCTCCCAAGAATCCAAATACTACATCTCCCCGATATAATCCAAATGCTCGGTGTGCCTATCATTCTGGGAGTCCTGGCCACGATACAAATGACTGCTGGGCTCTGAGGAACAAGGTACAAGACTTGATTGAAGCCAAGGAAATAGAGTTTGATGCTCTAGAGAAGCCAAATGTCATAACTACTCTCATGCCTAAGCACAGTCGTGGAATTAATGTTGTTGATACTGACTTGTTTGTGACCTTGGTGGATGAAGTTTCTACTCCTCTCATGACTGTGAAGAAGAATTTGCTATTGGCCAGTTTATTTTCGGGTTGTGGTGAAGGTTGCCACATGTGTTCATTTATACCTTCTGGTTGCCATTTGCTGAAGTCAGGTGTTCAACGCTTGATGGATAGAAAGAAATTTTGTTCGAGAAAACTTTGGTTCCTGTTGTCCTATCTGAAGACATTGCCATTATAACCATTTCCGCCAATCCTTCCAAGGTATCCTCGAGAAGACCTGTTAGGATTACATCTGCTCCAAGAATCGCTCCGCTGATAATCATTGTTCCTGGTCCTGCCCCATATGTCTCGGACAAACCTGTCCCCTGGCATTATGGTACCGATGTGTACTATCGTGGCATCAAACAAGTTTTGAAAGATGAAGAGGCTGATCCTGATATTGGTAACATTGTCGGAACCATCAAAATCACCCAAAGTGGAAGGGTTTTATCTCCCGAGATTTCCCCTAAGACTATCAACAAGCCTATTGTCATTCCATTTGTTATTCCTACTAGTACATCAATTACTGCTCCTGTTCTTACTCCAGTCATTACCCCTGTCGGCGAATCGTCTGATACCCGCGACAAAGAAATTATAGGTGAGCCTACCCGGACGGAGGCACCTAGGAAAATTGTTGTGGAAGCCTCTAAGCAAGAGATAGAGGAAATACTGAAAATAATTAAGAAGAGCGACTATAATGTGGTCGAGAAGCTGGGGCATAACCCATCAAAGATATCCATGTTGTCTTTACTGTTGTGTTCCAAAGCCCATGTGAAGGCTTTGATTGCATTCCTCAAGACTGCGCATGTTCCGTAGGAAACTTCAGCTGATCAGTTCAAAGATTGTGTGGCCAGCCTGACTGCTGATAATGGGCTGGGTTTTTTAGATGCAGACTTAACACCGAAGGGAAGGAAGCATAATGATGCTCTACATGTCTCGATTGAATGCAGGGGCACCACTATGGCTCATGTGCTGGTAGATACTAGGTCTTCGCTGAATGTCTTGCCTAAGAAGGCGTTAGACCGGTTGGATTACGAGGGTTTGACTCTAAAGCCTAGTAACATTGTGGTAAGGGCTTTTGACGAATCAAAGAGAATGGTGCACGGGGAGGTGGACATCCTTATCAAAGTGGGTTCTCAGACTTTTGGGTCCACCTTCTACGTGATGGATATCAGGCCTTTGTATTCTTGTTTGCTGGGTCGTCCTTGGATCCACGAGGCTGGGGCGGTTACTTCCACACTCCACCAAATGCTGAAGTATCGGTGAAAGGGAATATTGTCACAGTGCGGGGTGAGGAGGAGTATATGGTGAGCCACCTCAATTCCTTCCGCTACGTAGAGATGGACGGGGAATTCATAGAAACTCCTTGTCAGACTTTCGAAGAGGTCCCTCAGATCTTGGCGTTGACTGAGACTACTACCAGCAGCAAACCTCCTCTGAAGATGGCTTCCCTCAAGGACACTAGGGCCGTGGTTGAAGAAGGTGGGTGTGCCAATTGGGGTCAGCTCCCTGATTTCACTCACAAATGGGACAAATTTGGTTTAGGCTTTACTACAGGGGCTCAAAGGGCTGTTAGACACGCTCGGGCTGGAAGACCTCCCCTACACATCAATAATCGGGGAATTAATGCAATTGAAGACATCAATGAGGACTCAGACATTAACACCTGGATCTACCCGACTACCGATGGTGGACCGAGTAACTGGACGACTAGGGACTTTATACCAATTTCTTTTATTCTGCAGTAATTGACTTACTTTATTTGAGTTTTGTAATAAACAATTTAAAACTTTACGACCTTGTGCCTTGCCCGAGGCACATGGCTTTGCTTGTGAGGGCCGTTATTTGTCATTTCATATATCATTAATAAAGCATTGGACGTTTCTTGCATACAAATTTTGCGCTCTCTGTTTTTCTTTTCTGTTTTCACTTTATCAAAACAACTATTCTCTTACACACACTCACGTATCTTACTGCAGATCCATATCCACTCTGGATCCCATTGATAACAGCTCTGATATTGCCAGTTATGACTTCGAAAATCCGATCAACTAAGCCGAGGACGAAGGTGAGGATGATTGTGAGGTTCCTGGAGAACTTGCTAGACTATTACAGCAGGAAGAAAGGGCCATACAGCCTCATGAAAATCCAGTGGAGACAGTGAATTTGGGTACTGAGGAAGACATAAAAGAGGTTAAAATAGGTGCAAATCTGGAGCTTAGTGTCAAACAGAAGTTGATACAGATGTTGCACGACTATGTTGAGATTTTCGCCTAGTCCTATGAATACATGCCTGGTTTGGACACTGATATTGTGGTACATCGCCTGCCGACTAAAGAAGACTGTCCTCTGGTTAAGAAGAAGGTATGTCGTATTCGTCTCGAAATGTCAGAGAAGATCAAGGCAGAGGTCATGAAACAGTTCGACGCAGGATTCTTAGTTGTCACTTCTTATCCACAGTGGGTTACTAACGTTGTTCCGGTACCTAAGAAAGATGGTAAGGTACGGATGTGTGTAGATTACAGAGATTTGAACAGGGCAAGCCCCAAGGATGACTTCCCACTTCCTCACATTGACGTTCTGGTCGACAACACCGCGCAACAAAAAATCTTCTCCTTCATGGATGGTTTCTCTAGCTACAACCAGATCAAGATGGCTCCGGAAGACATGGAGAAGACAACCTTCGTTACACAGTGGGGCACCTTCTGCTACAAGGTGATTCCTTTTGGGTTGAAGAATGATGGTGCAACTTATCAGCATTCCATGGTCGCTTTGTTCCACGATATGATTCACCATGAGATAGAGGTTTATGTTGATGACATGATAGCTAGGTCTCAGATGGAGGAAGAGCACCTTGATCATCTCCAAAAGATGTTCGACAGGTTGAAGATATATAAGCTGAGGTTGAATCTGAACAAGTGCACCTTCAAGGTAAGGTCTGGTAAACTTCTGGGTTTTATTGTCAGCGACAAAGGCATCCAAGTAGATCCTGCAAAGGTAAAAGCTATACAAGAAATGCCATCTCCCCGTACAGAGAAGGAAGTTAGAGGTTTCTTGGGACGCCAGAATTATATCGCCAGGTTCATTTCACATCTGATTGCTACTTGTGAGCCAATCTTCAAGCTTCTGAAGAAAGATCAAGTGGTAAAGTGGAATGATAAATGCCAGACAGATTTCGAAAGAATCAAGTAGTACCTTTAAGAACCACCAATTCTGATGCCTCCAGTTGAAAGAAGACCTTTGATATTGTACTTGACAGTGCTAGAAAATTCAATGGGGTGTGTGCTGGGGCAGCATGACGAGTCTGGTCGAAAAGAGAATGCAATATACTATCTTAGAAAAAAGTTTACCAACTGTGAGACACGATACTCATTGCTCGAGAAAACTTGTTGCGCTTTAGCATGGGCTGCTCGCCGACTGAGACAGTATATGCTGACTCACACTACCTTGTTGATATCAAAGATAGATCCGATCAAGTATATTTTTGAAAAGCCCGCTCTCTCCGGAAGGATAGCAAGTTGGAAAATGATCTTGACTGAGTACAACATACAATATACAACCCAAAAAGCAATAAAAGGGAGTGTATTGGCTGATCATTTGGCTCATCAGGCCGTGGATGACTACCAGTCCATGAATTTTGAGTTCCCGGATGAGAATATCATGTTGGTGACTGACTACGAAGAACCTGGACCGGATGAAGGACCTGAGGAGGGATCTCGATTGTATATGTATTTTGATGGAGCCTTAAACACACTGGGTAACGAAATTGGCGTTGTAATCATATCCCCCGAGGGCTGTCATACTCTGTTTATTGCCCGATTATGTTTTAACTGCACCAACAACATGGTCTCCGAGCTGCTATTGACCTAAGGATCAAGTTCTTGAGTGTATTTGGGGATTCCGCTTTGGTGATAAGTCAGATCAAAGGCGAGTGGGATACGAAACACCTGAATCTCATCATGTACAAAGAGTATGTACTGACATTGCTCCCACACTTTGAGGAGGTAACCTTTGAACATTTCCCACGAGAGGAGAATTAGTTAGCTGACGCGCTAGCTACCATGTCTTCTATGTTCAAGGTTAGGTGGGACAATGAAGCTCCCCAAATTACCATTAAGAGGTTGGATGAGCCAGCACACTGCTGTGAAATCGACACCGAAAAAACGGCAGACACACCCTGGTTTCACGAAGTCAAAAGGTATCTTGAGGCTCAAGAGTATCCCGAAGGCGCATCTGTCAATGATAAGAAGTTTCTGAGAAGGTTCGCTGCAAAGTTCTTCCTCAGTAATGGAATCCTCTATAAGCGCAACCATGACTCCACACTACTACGGTGTGTAGACAAGAGCGAAGTAGAGAGGATCATGACAGATCTACATGAAGGCACCTTTGGAACCCATTCTAGTGGACACACCATGGCTAAGAAGATCTTACGGGCAGGATACTACTGGTCCACTATGGAAGCCGATTGCTATCAGCACTCTCGAACTTGTCATAAGTGCCAAATCTACACTGATAAGGTGCATGTGCCTCCAGTCCCCTTAAACGTCTTGACAGCCCTGTGGCCCTTTGCAATGTGGGGCATCGACATGATCGGAGAAATCAGGCCCACCGCTTCTAATGGACATCGCTTCATCCTAGTAGCCATTGATTACTTCACGAAGTGGGTTGAGGCAACTTCCTTTGCTACAGTAACCAAGAACGTCGTAGCGCGATTTATCCGACATAATCTGATATGTCGATATGGTGTGCCAGAGAGAATTATCACTGACAATGGTATGAATCTCAACAACACGATGATCACTGAGCTCTGTAAGAAATTCAAGATACAAAATCATAACTCTTCTCCCTACCGGCCGAAGATGAATGGCGCAGTCGAAGCGGCTAACAAGAACATCAAGAAGATTGTACAGAAGATGACGGTGACATATAAAGACTGACATGAGATGTTACCATTTGCTCTTCATGGGTACCGTACCTCAGCCCGGACGTCGACAGGGGAAACACCCAACTCTCTAGTATATGGCATGGAGGCAGTCTTACCCATCGAAGTCCAGATACCTTCTCTCAGGATTATGAAGGATGCGGGTTTGAATAAAGACGACTGGATCCAAACCCGACTTGATCAGTTAAATCTAATCAATGAAAAGAGACTTACTGCTATCTGTCATGGTCAGACGTACCAAAAGCGAATGGTCAAGGCTTTTAACAAGAAAATCAGGCGTCAAGAATATAAATTCAGGGATCTAGTGATCAAACGCATCATACTTCCGTAAGGAGATCCCAGGGGAAAATGGTTCCCCACGTACGAAGGGCCATTTGTGGTTAAAAACATTTTCTCGGGAGGAGCTATGATTCTAGCCACCATGGATGGTGATGACCTTCCTCACCCTGTCAATGCAGAGATAGTGAAAAGATACTACGCCTAACTAAAAGACCCGCTAGGTTGACTGGGATAGGAAAAAATAAGGGCTTCCCGGTGAACCAAAAGGGTTCAGGAAAAAGTAAGGGATGAAAATGAAAAAAAATATGTACACCCGGCAAGTCGAAAACCCAAAAGGGCGGCTTGGGATAAAAAGGGTATCCCGATGGACTGAAAACCCGAAAGGGCAGTCCAGGCAAAAGTTAGGGATTAAAGAATATCACTATGTCTTAGTGGATCATCTTGTGACCATACTTTGGTATCAACTATCAAGCTCGGATGGCGCCAATCAATCTGATCAACTTTCGGGCAAGAAGCAAAGTGATGAGACGCTTGAAGATATAAAGGCAATAGCAGAGTTAGAACCCAATGGGGTTGTTTCACATAACTGTTTTTATTTCTTTTACACAAATTGTATAATTTCTATCTTTCGGCGGCGTTCTCTTACTAGAGCGTCATCCCCTTTGTACAAAAACGCCTATTATAGGCCAACTTCAAAAATCAATACAAATCATTTTCACAAGAAACTTCAATATGTTTTTTTCTTTTTCTGTTTTGTTTTGCAAGAACGTTCAATGACTTATTTTTGATATATGCATTTGAAAATGATTGCTTCTCATAAACATTTACATAAGAAATAAAAAACAATTACTCGTAATTCTAGAAACAGGGGCAAAAACAAGAAGTGCCAAACCCTATAGTTACTCTGCCCAGCAGGTACCGGGATAGAGCCAGCTTGGGAACATAATTATTGGTTCATACGCTCCCCACTGAGTAAAAAATATCCAAAGGAATTTGATGTCAGCTTTCCCGAAACAGGACGTAACCACCCCCAACTGAGGTTCATAATCGCGGGCGAGTCAGTAAAATTCATCCCCCAAGTAGAGTTTATTTCTCCAGATAGAGAGGCTCAATCCCCGACAGAGTTCATCACTCCAGCTAACAAAAATTAATTTTCTAAGTTCATTCCCCGCAGAGTTTATTCTCAAGCAGTATCTCTTCCCGACAGAATATTTACAAATCTCCTGCAACTGTCAGGGATTTATTTTCCCAGACGCGAGCATACCCCGATAGCATTTCATGAACATACATCATGATATACGCATACATATCATATACAACATAATCTCATTTATTTTGAGAACATCATCTCACCGTGCATTTCATGCATTGCATATAACTAACCCTGATATCTTTCCAGGAAAAGAGGATAAGCTTCAACAAATTCAGCAGTTATGCAGATCACATCTACAAATGACTAATGGAAACTCAGTTCCCGAAACTAAACGGGTCAACTAATCTATACTATCACTTTGAAGTAACCCTACTACCCAGGTTCCTTCTCACAGCCCTACTATCCAGGCTTTCATTTCGAAGTAACCCTACGACCCAGGTTCCTTCTCACAACCCTACTATCCAGGCTTTCATTTCGAAGTAACCCTACTATCCAGGTTCCTTCTCACAACCCTACTATCCAGGCTTTCATATCGAAGTAACCCTACTATCCAGGTTCCTTCTCACAGCCCTACTATCCAGGCTTTCATTTAGAAGTAACCCTACTATACAGGTTCCTTCTCACAGCCCTACTATCCAGGCTTTCATTTCGAAGTAACCCTACTATCCAGGTTCCTTCTCATAGCCCTACTATCCAGGCTTTCATTTCGAAGTAACGCTACTATCTAGGTTCCTTCTCATAACTCTACTATCTAGGGTTTTATATCGAAGTAACCCTACTATCCAAGTTCCTTCTCACAACTCTACTATCCAGGCTTTCATATCAAAGTAACCCTACTATCAAGGTTCCTTCTCACGACCCTACTATCCAGGCTTTCATTTCGAAGTAACCCTACTATCCAGGTTCCTTATCACAGCCCTACTATCCAGGCTTTCATTTCGAAGTAACCCTACTATCTAAGTTCCTTCTCACAACCCTACTATCCAGGCTTTCATATCGAAGTAACCCTACTGTCCAAGTTCCTTCTCACAGCCCTACTATCAAGGCTTTTATTTCGAAGTAACCCTACTATCCAGGTTCCTTCTGACAACCCTACTATCCAGGCTTTTATTTCGAAGTAACCCTACTATCCAGGTTCCTTCTCACAGCCCTACTATCCAGGCTTCCATACCGAAGTAACCCTACTATCCAGGTTCCTTCTCATAGCCCTGCTATCCAGGCTTTCATTTCGAAGAAACCCTACTATTCAGGTTCCTTCTCATAACCTTACCATCCAGGTCGTCTTTTCTCTTACCTTCAGACAGCAGTCCACAACACTGTAAGACCTGGACCTAGTTAAACACGATTGGTTTCGCATTTCCCCATTAAGTCGCGATGCAACCCGTACACTGACCAGATATGCAGTCCACCTCCGAAGTTAATTCCCCAGTAGAGTAACATACAACTAAAGCTCCTAAAATTCTATTTCTCCCAAGACAGATACCAACATTCCTCAGCATATTCCTCCTCAACGATAGGAGCAGGGACTCTCATCAAAGGACTATCTCAGGAAATCAACATCCTCTAGATGGCATCTTTAAGCTCATCTCCGACGGTACTCTATCACATCTTGGATGGAATCTTTAAGCCCATCTCCGACAATTCTCTAGAAACTTCTAAATGGCATCTATAAGCCCATTTCTGATATCACAAATCAAGTATCACTTCATGTGAGCGCAAATTTATGGGCACTCTAGTGTTCAATCATCTTCTACCTTCAGATCACGAAAGGCAGACAAGCCAATCTACATCCTCAGGTTTAAGAATATTGAATAGGGGCAACTGTTGTACCCCAAAATTTTCCCTCTCATTTTACTCAAAACATACTCCTAGAGATCCGCAAGTTGCTCAAGTTTGCCCAAGAGTTGACCAGACAAACTCTCTCCTAAGGCAGTGTGTCTCAAATTAGGGTTTCCATTTTCATCAAGATGAGTGAACCCCAAAGACCTCATACTCTCTCCATGGTCCTAATATGTTCTCAAGACCCTCCATGTCAAATTTCAAGCAGTGCACAAGTTGGCTCAGTCAACTGCTCAGATGCTTGAGAATCGACTGTATTAGGTCAAAAGTCAATTGTGGCCCACATACAGTCAAACTTCAAGATTTTTGGTCAACGTAAACATTTTGAAGTGATATCCATCATTTTATAAAGGGTTGATCATGATTCCTCAAGGAATGCCCTAAATTCATCAAAACCCAAAAGTTTCTAAATTAGGGTTTCTTAGGAAAAGTCAACCAAACTTTGACCAAGCATAACTTCCACATACTTTATCAGAAATTTTCCATCCAAGGCTCATTTTGAAGAGGATGAAATTCCCTACAATTCATCTTCACCCCCCAAGTTCAAAATATGCACTCACAAAGAAAAATGAATTTCTACATTATGGGTCCTTTTGAAAAGTCAACAAAAACACATTTTGGGTCAAAGATTCTTACATAAACATGGAAGACCCAATTGAGATGATACCAAATAGGTTGCTTAGGGGAAATCCTAAGATTTCTAAAAAGTCCAAGAACACCTTTCTAGGGTTAAAATTGGAAAAGATATGCCTTGTCAAAGTTGACCCTTTTTTCAAGATTGCCAAAAGTCAAATATGCTCAAAAGTGCATTTTTTACCAAATGGGCCTAGCATCTCATCATTGCACCTCACTTGTAGCATGGTCCACGACCCAAATATCCATCAACATGTTATTTTCTTCATTTTGCATTTTATTTTGATTTTTTATTAATTAAAATTTCAATTAAATCAAATAATTGGTAAATAATAGCAAAGATATGTTTTGATTTGATTTTTGGACAGGATCTCAATCAAAATATGCTGAGATATCAATACCAAAACGAATCAAGCATGATTGGTACAAAAATGGGATGATTTGGATCAATTTAGCAAGTTTGTATATGGCATGAAAATCAAATCAAATCTTCAAAACTTTCAAAGATACCAATCAGTTTTATAACCCTAATTCGTTCTAGGATATATATTGAACATGTACAAGGCATAAGACAAGGGTTGGAAGCAGAGAAAGCACAAGAACAAATTCCAAATTTCTTGCAAAAAAGTGTGATTCGGTTTTCATTCTAGAGGACCTTCCAAAACAATTTAAGGCCAGCAATCGCATCCTAAGACGTTGTTGAAGCTAACTGGATCAATTCCAAGTCCATTCACGCCAATAAACACCCGGTATGAACATCATGGTTTGCAACATTTATGAAATTCGATTTCCACGATTTATGCATTATAAACATATTTTGATCATGTATTACCGTTTGTTATCATGTTTACAACTTTTTAGTATACTTTGATTGAAGTTTGGATGCAGATTTAGACATATGCCATAGTTAGGGTTTGAGGTTCCAAATTAGGAACTTTATATACAGGCCAAATTTGATCATATAAAGGGTGGATTTGCATTCAGGAGGTCATGAGCAATTGACCCATGCCCTTGGTATCAATTATTATTGCTTGTACTTAATTTTGAAAATGCATAGAGTTTTAGCTACAGACATGGTCCGTAGGTATAGGTATGATGTCTAAAACGATAGAAGAAGGAAGAAGAAGATCATGTGGTAGCCAACCATTGGGCCATTTAAAATTCCGCGTGTTTTTTTTCCACTAACCATTTGTTTTTTCATATTATGTTTTGTTTTCAGTAAAATAACAACTAGGAAAGTCGGCCTAGTGGAAGAGCGCGTTGGTGGAGGGTATAAGGACCTGGGTTCGATCCCAGGTCCCAACAAAACATTATTTTCTTTTCCATTTGCAGATCCTGTGCATCACCTGCCCTAGTGTTCACCATGCGCTATCAACCATCCATCCTTCAGATTCATAGTCAACCAGATCCAACGCATAGCAACGAAGGACCCATGGTACACCCTCAGGTCAACGCCACATGGAACCAAGCGCTGACTAGGCTTGGATGGCTAATGGGCCTGGGAAATTCAACATTGCACCCCCCATTCAGCACAACACATGCCCAATTCCTCTCTTTCTCTATTTTTTAAATTTATTTTATTTATTTTCTTAATTACTTTTCTTTTCACAAATAATATCTAAAATCATTTTTTTATTTAATCAAAAAATCACAAAAAAACACCAAAAATCATTTTTTTCATAAAAGAATATTTTTTATTTCTTAATTAATTTAATTTAATTAACTTAGGGAAATTTAATCTTTTTTTTATATATAATTAAAAATAATTAGAATTAGGGTTTTAATTATACATAACTTAATTAAGTTTTTCCTCAAAAAATAACTTAAATATTTTTTTCAATTAGATTTTTAGGGTTTTCAATTTTTCTCGCATTTAATTTGCCGCGCGCATTTTAGTTCTTTTATTATTAGTGTAACTGCTCTGGGATTGTAATAGTAATTAGGGTTTTAAACTTCCACATTTTTATTTTCAGTCAAGATGATTATGTAACTGCCAAAGCCCTGTAATAGCTAGGTTTATTTTCTCGCACTTTAAATTCTTGCAAATATTTAACTGTCTAGATGCATGGCTAATAGGTTTGTATGGAAATAATGCTTAAAATTAAAATGGTAGATCACCTAATGTGCAAAGACTAAATTAACTAAAAAATTCACATGCACATGTTCACTCCTAGGGTTTGCCTCACTTCGGTTGCCTTCGGTAAAATAGTCATTTAAGCATAGGAGATTTTAGTGATTTCCCTTCTGTCTAAGAGATCAAATGTCCCATTCAAATGTTGCCTCAGAAATGTTGCCTCAGAAAGATCTTAAGACTTTAGGGTTACTACTAAAGTTTCCAACCCATTTCTTTGGTGGTTGTACTTTTCCCTTTCGAATGTCCCTTACAAACTCCAACGACAGGGCTACCTACTCCTTAATAGTAGGATAGCGCTGTCTAAAGGAAACGAGAAAGAACAATTTTTTTCGAGTAGGTAGAATCTTAAGTACTTGCTCAACAAAACTTTTCACACAAACACCTTTCAAAACAATTTTTAAAAACATTTTATCACACCCTTGAGGACTAATACAAGGGTTACCATAAAGTGAAACGCCGCACTAAGGCAGATTTCAAAACTTTTTTTTCAAAACAAGCACACACACAAGCAATTT
This sequence comes from Vicia faba, assembly GCA_948472305.1. NCBI lineage: Eukaryota > Viridiplantae > Streptophyta > Magnoliopsida > Fabales > Fabaceae > Vicia > Vicia faba. The sequence goes on along the minus strand of OX451740.1, from coordinate 751,447,035 downwards.
TAAAAAATGAGCAAGTACCTAAGAGCCCATGGAAAACCATGGATAGAAAGGGTGCTAACACCTTCCCTTTCACAATCTACCCCCCGTACTCAGAAATCTCGAAAAAAGGTTTTTTCTGTTCTTTTTCCTTTTCCATGATTGGATGAAATAAAAGTCGGTGGCGACTCTTGCTTACCACGACATTTTGCAAACAAAAAAACGCAAAACAAAAACCAGTATAACAGTCGGTTCTGCCACCGTATTGCAGCAACCCACTGAGGATAGGACATAACAGCTAAGAAACCTGCATTGAACTGCTTCATAACCTCAGCTTTGATCTTTTCAGACATCTCAGGACGCATACGATGAAACTTCTTCTTTATGGGAGGATAACCTTCCTTCATCGGTGGACGGTGAACCACAACGTTAGTATCAATCCCTGGCATGTCTTCGTACGACCAAGCGAAGATCTCAACATAGTCATGCAACATCTGGATTAATCTCTTTTTGACACTGTCTTCTAGGTTGGCACCTATCTTGATTTCTTTATTATCCTCTTCAGTACCCAATTTCATAACCTCGACTGGATCTTCATGTCGTCATATGGATATTTCTTCTTGCATTAACAACCTATCAAGCTCTCCAGGTATTTCACAATTTTCCTCACCTTCGTCCTCGGCTTGGAAGATTGGATTTTCGAAGTCATAGCTGACAATAGCAGAATTGTTATCAATGGGATCCAGGGTGGATATGGATCTACAATTTGTTGTGTGGGTGTGTGTAAGAACACATAGCTATTTTGAAAGCAATAAAGTAAAAGAGTGCAAAATTTTAATGCAAATGTCCAATGATTTATTAAATGAAAATATGTTGATGAATAATGGAAACCCTAACAAATGAACCATTATGCCCCGGGTAAGGCATAAGGCTTAAAGTTATTGTTTAAATTACATAACCAAAAACTTGAAAGTAAGAAAACAGAAAATAACATTTACTTCTGACTAAAGGATATTGGTATAAAGTCTTCAGTATTCCAATTATTGAGCTCACTGCCGGTGGTAGGGAAGATCCATTTGTCTATGTCATAGTCTCTATCAGCTTCTTCCATAATGTTGACTTGATTGTTTTGAACTCCATGGTTGTTAATGCAGAATGGCGGTCTCCCAGAATTAGCACGAGCACGACTGACAGCCCTATGAGCCTGTGAGGTGAAACTCAAACCAAATTTGTTGAACTTGTAAGAAATGTCGGGGATTTTCCCAAAACAGTGCTACCACCTTCTTCAACCATAACCTTAGCGTCTTTTAGAGAAGCCATTTTTGGTGGAATCTTGGTAACCTTAGAACAGCAGGAGCAGCTTTATCAACGGGGGTTGTCTGAGGAATAACTTCAAAGGTCTAGCAAAGAGTCTCGACAAATTCACCATCCATCTCAACATACCTGAAGGAGTTCAAATGGAACACCATTTATTCTTCTTCGCCACAAACTATAACGATCTTCCCCTTAACGGGATACTTCAACTTTTGGTGTAAGGTAGAAGTAATAGCATCTGCCCCATGAATCCAAGGGAGTCCAAGCAAACAAGAATAGGTTGGAAGAATGTCTATCACATAGAAAGTAGAGTCGAAGACTTGGGAACCCACTTTGACTAGAAGATCGACCTCTCCATGCACCATTCTCTTTGAACCATCAAAAGCTCTTACAACAATGTCATTGGGTTTTAGAACAATCCCCTCACAGTCAAGTTTGTCTAAAGCAACTTTCGACAATACGTTCAATGAGGAACCCGTGTCCACCAATACATGAGATAAGGTAGTGCCCCTACACTCAATATAGACATGCAGGGCCTTATTATGGTTCCTTCCTGCGGGAGTCAAATCAGCATTAGAAAAGCCTAGCCCATTATCATTTTCAGGTTAGCAACACAATTTTCGAACTAATCAACAGATATTTCCTGCGGTACATGAGCACTTTTTAGGATTTTTACTAAAGCTTGAGCATGGGCTTCAGAGCATAACAACAGAGATAGCATAGATATTTTGGAGGGGGTCAACCCTAACTGTTCAACTATTTTATAGTCAATCTTTTGAATAATCTTCAGTACCTCCTCCATCTCTTGCTTGGAGGTATCTTCAACAGTAACCTCTTTCAGTGCCTCAGTCTGGGTAGGTTCAGCTATCTGTTCTTCGCTTTAAGTCTCAATAGTTAATTCAGTAGTAGTGATTCAAACTGGTGTAGTAACAACCTTTGTCGAGATCTCTAGAGAGAAAACCCTTCTAATTCTAGTAACCTTACTAGTCCCAACAATATTTCCCACATTGGGATCAATAACTTCAGTATTTTCATGTTCAACAATCAATGGTTATTGCTTGACGCCATGGTAGTAGACATCAAATCCTTAATTCCAAGGGATAGCCTTATCAGAAGAATATGGAATTGGCCCAGGTGTAGTAATGATTAGAGGAGAAACCCTAGGTTCAGTAGTAATCTTGATAGGACTCTTAGAAGTGATCCTTACAGGAGTACCAGAAATTGTAGACACATCTTCAATCTTCAGGTCTTGGGACATACTCTCTACAGAAGGAGTCTTCTCAAAAGGAATCTTCTCAAATAGAATCACATGGTCATCCATCAAACATTAAATACCTTCTTTTATCAGCACACAACCGTTGGATTAGGATGCATCGTAAAAGCATTTTTCAACGCAACCCAGAAGCAAACCGAATTGCAATAGATTCTTCTTAACAATCATCAAAGGAGTAGTCAAGTCATTCACATTAGAAACATAAGAAACATCATCAATAGCATTGGCGCCCTTGTCATGATTAGGCATAGGTGCAGTAATCACATTAGGAGTTTTAGGAGGATCAAATTCAATCTCCTTAGCGTCAATTATGTCTTGGATCTTATTTTTCAACGTCCAATAGTTGTTAGTGTCATGTCCAGGACTGTTGGAGTGACATGCACCCTTCCATTGGGATTGTAATGAGGATTAGAAGTATTGAGATTCTAAGGAGGATCCTTCAATGTAATTAGCTCTTCCTTCAACATATGTTATAATGCTTGAGACAACTACATGTTGATCTTTGTAAACTGCCTCCTGGGTGCATCCTGCCTACCCTGATTATTTTGTTGTTGTTGTTGTTGCACAGGCGCAAGATTAGAGATCAAAAATTCCCCCACATATTGGTTGTGGTCACTCTTATTACGACTCTTCTAGTTGTACACAACATTGGATTCTCTCTTACCATTATAAGATTTATTCACAGTATTTGAAGATATAGCCACCTGAATTTTTCCATTCCTGATTCCATTCTCAATATGTTCCCCTGTGAATTTCAGTTCAGTGAAATCGGCTGAAGAATTTCCAAGTTAGTGATTATAGAAAGGACCCGTTAGCATACTCAAGAACATGTCAACCAATTCCCTATCATCCAAATGAGGTTAAACTCTACCTGCAAGATCTCTCCATTTCTATGCATACTCTTTGAATCCTTCCTCAGAACCCATGGACTTACTCTGTAGTTGCACGCGGGTTGGTGCCAAATCATGATTATATTGATATTGCTTGTAGAAAGTTGCAGCAAAATCTTCCCAGGTATGAATATGGGCACCCTCAAGTTGATAATACCACTCTAGTTGTGTTCCAGACAAACTCCCTTGAAAGAAATGCAACCATAATTTCTTGTTAACAGTGTGTGGTTGAATTTTTTGAACATATGATCTCAAGTGCAACTTCGGGCAGGAAACTCCATCATACTTGGAAAAGGTAGGAGTTTTGAATTTAGGAGGAATGACGACTCCTGAAATCAAACCCAAATCATCAAAGTTCAATCCCGGCACCTTCTGGATCTTCATAGCTTTCACACGCTCTTCTAATAGCTTGTACTTCTCGTCGGCAGAGGGATATTTCTCATCTAGGTAATCATCTTCCTCTTCATCAGGAAACTTATTAGAACCAAGGTTTCTTCTTTCAGTTTTAACACTTTTACCGTCTTCCTCCTGTTTCTCATCTTCATCCAATGGGATATCAAGATCGCAAACTTTCTTGAATGGACATGTGAACCTTCTCCCTATATTAAGGACACCGATTGGTTTATTTGTCTTCTTCTTATTCCCATTGGAGATCTTTGACTGTTTGTTAAAGAGCCATTTCTGCTGAAATAAACAACAAGAAGATGAGAAAACTTGTCTTTATAACACCTGTTATGTAATGATATGCATGACATGTAGATGCCTATGCAATGTTTTCAAGGATCTCGTGGGATTTAAATTTGAAATATTAGAAAACTTAATCTGGTCACAGCTTTGTCTGAAGAACTTTTAGTCTTCATCTTTGAACGCCTTTCTATGAGAATCAAGCCCACCATATCAAATGGGTCATAACCTCTGACTCAATAGAATATACTTTGATCTTGACGACATCTGGATAGAGGAAAGTAAATCCTCTTTCCCCTTGCTAGAAATTTGGCTTATGATAATATTGCACCATAAATCCCTAAGATCCTTTAAATGGTTAGTAAAAATGATATGTCATGATGGTATGATGTTATGTTCATGTTAGATAAGTATCAAACACAAACAATTCACATAAGAGCCTTACATTTAAATGCTTGCATGAAGTCTATAGGTAAATACCCTTCCCCATTGAAGTTAAGTTGACTCAACCTGTCCTAAAGTAGTAACCGCGTTCTAGGAATCTCATATCACCGATCTTTCTTGCAGGCTTTATTTTAGCACGGCAACTGGCTTGCCACCAAAACATCCCAAAAGTTGAATCTCAATGAGCGTAGCTTCAAGTATCAACCAACTTTGGACTGCACCAAAGTCGTCCATCTCACTACTTTCTAATGGCCAAGATGGGTCGATTAAGATTCTAAAAGTAAGTTAGTGTTAACGACACCACGTGGAAGCCTAATGTTATCCTTGACTGACTCAAGGAACATCAGTACAAAAAAATGCTACACTAACTGTAGCAATCATTTTAACCACATCTGTCTACGCCGTGCAGTCTTCATGATCTATTGTTACTTACCTAAGGAGTTCCTAGATCCGGGTGTAGGATCTTACAAGAAATTATACCCAAACAAACCCTTAAAGTAAAGCCAGCAAAGCATATAATTAAAGAAAGTAAAGTGATTTAACCCTAAGGTAACCCCTCTTTTTTAAGTACTCCCCAGTAGAGTCTTCAGTTCTGTAACACGGTGGGAGAATTGACTTTTTTGGTTTTATCCAAATGTGCGGATAGCAAGAGTCTCCATTGACTTTTCTTTTATCCAATATTTAGGAAAGGTGAAAAGAACAAGAAAGACCTTTGGTAGATTTTGAGTTCAGGGGTAAGTTATGAAAAGGGAAGGTGTTAGCACCCTTTTCATCCGTAGTAATCTATGGGCTCTTAATTGCTAGCTCATTTTTGAAAATCTTGCTTTGTGTGTGTGTGTGTGATTTGTTTGAAAATATTTTGAAATTGCCAATGTAAGGGTGACTTTGTAATGATTCTTGTATCAGTCCTCAAGAATGCGTACAAAGTGTTTGAAAATATTTGTTTGAAAGTGTGATATGTAAAAAATGTGTTTTTTAGAAAGTTGTGAGCAAGAGATTAGGAGTTCCTTACCCACTAAAGGTTGTTCTTATTCTTTTCCTTCTCCAATAGAGATTGTGCTATACGTACCATTAGTTGGTAGGTAGCCTCATGTGAGCAACCCCTTCATAGATTGATTTTGAATGATTGCAAATATATATATGAAACACTAAATACATGTGTGCACTATAAAAATATAATATAACATGTTTGAATAAGCCAAAATCACATTTCTCTCATAATGCATTATTATGAGTTAACACATCAAGTTTTGTATCGATAGATAGCTTTCTGAAGTCCCTGGAATTGTATCTCAAAACTATTATGTATCGATACAAAAGCTTATGAGTCGATACATAACTCTTTGATGACCCTGGAATGTAAATCTAAAAACTGCATGCATCGATACATAAATTTCATGCATCGACATATAATATTTTGATGCCCCTATAGTACTTGTATGAATCGACACAAAACCTTATGTATTAACACAATACATTCTGATGATCCTGGAAAACATTTTTAAACTTATATGTATCGATACATAATATCATGTATCGACTCATACTATGTTTTAAATTCAAAAGTTAAATTTACAATCAGTATGTATCGACACATACGCATTATGTGTCGACGGGTATAAAAGTGTTGGTTCTGTAAAACGCTATAACATGATTTTGTATTGCTCAAAACATAACGTATCAACTCATCCTGTTACATATAAATAACATGTGTCGACACATGACCAACATGCATCGACTCATATCACTTTCTTTTTGACTAACCGTTTTCTGTTATAAATATAAGCAAGCATTTCTTCAGAAGCAAGATAGCAACATAGAAGATTATGTGCAAAACAATTGTGAGCAACCAAATGCTTTTCATTCCTTCATCTTCATCATCTTCTCAACCATCTTACATTCAACAACAACAAAGAAAATCAAACATCCTTGTTAAATTGAATCAAGCGGTTTGAGATAACGTTCAGCTGTGTATTGAAGAAGTCTAGCTGAGTTGAAGGTTGAAGAGGAAGCTTCAAGAAATAAACCAGAGGGTTTGTCCTTCAAGAACGGGTGTGTTCTTAAGGGTTTTGTCATCCACGGTCGCACGAGTCGGATTCAGCTGTAGCGAGGGTTTGTAAATCGGAAGGATTTGAACAAACAGGTCGTGGAAGCGGAGGATCATTCGGTGACTTTGCAGGAAATCTTGATACAACTCATATCAAGTGGTGGTTCTTACAAGAAGAAGAAGATCATAGGGATTTCTTTCTTTCTGTGTAGTGTAACCTTGCTATCAAACATTCATCATATTGATATAAAAGTTCTCAGTTTCGATTGTGAAATTGAGAGGGAGACGTACCCACACGCGAGGACGACAGTGGGGAACTTCCTTACCAAATTGCCTGTGTATCATTCTCTCTTTCTTTCTCTTTACAATTTTACATATTCTATAATTTTGCAATTCAATTGACGTGCTAAGTTTTACAGTCTAATGATAAACATAGTGGCTCAAACATTTTCACCAAACCACCACTATTAAATCATTATACAAGCATACGCCAAGTGTTTGACAAAATTCCTATCAAATTTCTAAATTCATTGGAAATACTGTTTTATGATAAGTGCATTGAAACGTCAAGATTTCTGAGTTGTACATTCATCCATTTCATTTAATAAAAATCCAACAAAGTTTTCACATGTTAAGTTTTCTAGTAGTCGGTTCAAAGTAGACGGAATTGATTCAGGACATTGATTTTCGTTGCTTTCAACTCGCTTTGATAAAACAATTTTAAATCCTTGAAAAAGTAAGAAGTGATCTATTCACCCCCCTCTCGATCACTTGCCACACTGTCTAACACCCCATCTGTTGGATATGAAGGGACAGGCGTAGGGTCATCGAATGGTCAATAAAGGCAATAAATAAGGATACTTTAGCAATTTGTATCGGAGGGACTAAATGATTTTCGTAGGCAACTTCGAAGGTTCATCGAGGGATTATGATCTTTATGATGATTTAATTGAGGGTCTTTTGCTAAAGTATCCCTACTTTCGAGGAAAATGACCATGTATTCGCAAGGCAACAAGAGAGGGTACCCTAGAGGTGCAAGTGTGAAGAGTGTTTGTTTTCAGTTATTCATCTTTAGATTAGGGTTTTTCTATGTTTGTTTTTAGTCTTGCCATGCAAACCCTAATTACTAGCAATTAAATATGTACAGAAAAATAAAGGTGCAGAAAGTAAAATTCCTACGCTATAACATCGCTTTGGGAAAGTTACATAATAGGAGAGTGCGAGAAATTTAACTTATAACTATTACATCCTCGGAGCAGATACATAATTTATAAAAACGCGAGAAAATAAACCTAAGCTATTACAATCGAATAATACGACCTATACATTTTATCTAAGAATTTAAATACTAAGAAAAGAAAATATGAGAAAAAAGTTTTGAAGAAAGAAAATATTTTGGTATTTTAGAAAATAATTTTAAGTCATAAACCTAAATCTCTAATTGATTTTAATATTTTAAAAAAATGTTAGTTAATTTAATTAATTAATTAATAAAAATAAAAGATAAAATTTAATTATTGATTAAAACCCTAATCCTAGTTTATTAGTAATAAGAAAAAAATTAGGTTAATTGATTGTTAAAGAAATGATTAGGGTTTAATAAAATAGTTAGGGTTAATTTTAAAAAAAAAAGGTTAGAAAAGAAATAAGGTGAAAAAGCATGGGGTGGGTGTTGAACCCACGCCCTTAAGGTTCACATATTGCATTGCACGCCCCTAAGCCAAGCACCTGTTGGTGTTAGGAAAATAGGTGTTGGATAATATATATGATACTTGCATGTAAGTTGAGAAAATCACAAAAAATAAACACAGAACGCAGGGATCGAACCCACACCCTTCCATTCATCATACGCATCCTTCACCAATTGAGATATGCCTTCAATCTATTATCATAGCGCAACAAAAACAATATATAAAAAGAAAAACCAGTGAACCAGAGAAGCCCTAGCTCCAGTCGTCTTCTCCGGCTAGACCTTTTTTCCTCTGTAAAAAACAACGCGTATTAGAGACAAAGAAGTACCCTATCCCCCTAAGTCGACCCTCCTGAATCCAACAGTGATGTAATTTTTGGCTAATTCAACTTGCATAATAAGATATGATTAAAACAAAGTAAAATGACACGATTATGGTGATGCAGTAATCTAACATTATGGGCCTCATGCAAGGGGTCAAACCTGCACTAATTGGTCTCAGGAACACATTAGAATCGTTAGTTTCAAGCAAAATGTGGCAAATATCAAAATATAAATTTCAAAGAATAATGCAAAACAACGATGGATGGATGAGAATTTCAGACATCTTTGATCATCAAGAATGATCAAAACATACCCTATGATACCTCAGGGGTTGATTGGGATGGTTGAATACCCTTGAGGATGCTTGCAAATAGGATTACGAATTCCACCTTCTTCTTACAAATTTTTTATTAGCAACCCTTCTTTCTTGTAGTCTACTTCCGTGTATGCTTTGGTCTGAATATAAAAGGTATATATAGATGAAGAGATTAGGAAATAGGTTAAAAAGTGACAAAACAATGGAGATTTGGTTGGAAAATAAGTATACACAGTTTCTATCATGATCTTGGGCCTCCAAAATAATAAAATCACAAGCCTTTTATGCCTTACATATTTATCTAATATTTATTTGATTTAATTTTGAATTTAAATGAATAAAAATCAAAATAAATGAAATAAAAATTAAAATAATGCATGAAGGGACTTATAGGTCTTCTAAGGTGTTATGAACATGTTTAGACCTTAAAATATAGGTCCATTAGCCCAATACTCAAGTTTGCTTCAAATTGAATTTCATGTACTTTCTCAAAATTGCCCAACTTGCACAAATCATATCTCACTCAATTTTCATCATATGAAAGTGATCTTAGACTTTTTGTAAACCTCAAGATTCCTCCTACAACTATCACGTTGGTCATTTTCTTATTTGAAAATTTTATCTTGATGTAAATTGCTTTGGAAAAAAATGTCTTTTTGTTGACTTTTAAAATGACTTGTAATATTTTGCCTCATATCTCTCAAATGAAGCATTTTTGGCCTTGAGGTTAGAGAGAAAAAGTTGTAAAGAATTTAATTTCCATCAAAATGGGCTTTGGTTGAGAATTTTCTGATGAAGTATGTGAAAGTTATGCTTGGTCAAAGTTTAGTTGACTTCTCCTATAGAAAACCCTAATTTAGTAACTTTTAACTTTTGATGAATCTTGAGGTTTCTTCCTGAATCATGATCAACCCTTGATCAAATAATGAATTTTACTTCAAAATATTAATGTTGACCAAAAATCTTGAAGTTTGATTGTAAATAAGTCAAAGTTGACTTTTGTCCAATACAGTTGATTTTTAATCATCTGAGTAGTTGACTGAACAAACTTGTGTTGCAAGGCTTGAAACTTAGCATGAGGATACTTTGAAGCATATGAGAAACCATGAAATCCACTTGAGGCATTATAAGTCCAATTTTCCTTGATAAAACAAAAACCCTAGTTGTAGGCCACTACTTAGGAGGAGGATTCATCTGATCATTCTTTAAGTAGTCTTGAGTACTTGAGAACCTTAGGAGCACGAGAAGGTATCTTGAATCATGTTGTCTTGAAAAATGAGAGGGCAAATTTTATGGTACAACAAAGTTCAACAGTGAATCTTAGGATTAAAACTTTTTTCTTAAAACTTAAGATTTATTATTTTTTGTTTCTAAAACAATTGTACCTTTTAAACTTTTTGGTTATAAATCAAAGTTGATTTCTCTATCCTTAATTACATTTTTTTTATTTCTGAAAAAGGGGGAGAGAGTAAAATGATTTTGATAATGTTTACTCTTAGAGTAATAAACTCAAACATATAAAATGGTTTTGCTACTAACTATTTGTTTGTTGTTTTCTCTCCAGGAACTCTAAACAAGTTCACTAAGTTTATCCTAAGACAGGTTGAAGATTAAGATCCCAATTCTAAGGTTGAAAACCTTATGGATAAAACCCACTATGGTTTTATACAAAATAAGTTGTACACTTTTTTAATATATGAATATTCAAATAGATGTACCAAACACAATTCAGAAGTTATAACTTACTGAAAGCAAGGTAATATTGCTTGATATCAGTGTTCAGAAGTTGATAACTTTCTTAAAGTATGAAATCCAGACTGATTGAAGAAGAAGATCCTGGTGCATGGATGAGGTCAACTCTGATTTTATATCAAAGATGTCGTACATCTTATGAATATATGAATATTCAAACAGATGTACCAAACACAATTCAGAAGTTATAAGCTTACTGAAAGCAAGGTAATCTTGTTTGATACCATAGTATTTAGAAGTTGTTAACTTTATGAAAGTATGAAATTCAAACTCAAAGCTCAGAAGTTGTGCTCTCCTGAAGGTAATACAAGTCAACATTCTAATTCATGCTCTTATATAGAGATTCCACTCAGAATATATGCTCATATATGCCTCAGTAACGTACACTTTATTCAGAATTTCTGAACTGTCTGAAAGTCTGATACAATGGAAAATATCAGACCAATTGCTGATGCTTGAGAAGTATAGTGTTTTGGTTGTGATATTATAATCATGGAACAGAAGCGCTGATACATAATGTGTGTCATTATTCAATCAGGCTCAAATTAAGTTTTGATTCTTCATCAAGTTCTGATAGAAACCAGGAGGTTTTGAGATGAAGACTAGGCGTTCTAGTCAGACTATGATGAGTTGCTGTAGGGAAGTGATACTTATCTATTCTTATGTTCTAAATGCTAAAATTTTATTTTGTGAGTCTTGGGCTCACGAGGAAACTCTGAACATCCTTAAATGAATTTTTAGGTTTAACATATTTAGGGAGAGCTGTGAGCTTAACTCTGCATTTGTCGGCTACAGTGATTACCCTGTATAAATTGCTCTATTAAAATACATGGTTTTGTTATCATCAAAAAGGGGGAGATTTTAAGAACAAGAAGTGTTTCCTACATCTGGCCTTGAGATTTTTATGATAACTTTACATGTTATCTTAGAGAACAATTGTATACACTAATGGTTTCATCTAGTGTGTAGTTGCTTCTAAAAATTATGACTCTGCTACAAGGTGCGCGACGTCATCAGGTTCTGAACATACACTCTAGAAGAAAACATGTGGTTACATGTTTTGTCAAGTCAAGGTTCTAAATTAATCTTCTGCAACGTGTCTTAGGAACGTTAGTACAAAAAGTTCTAATCGTGACTTTATGGTTTAGCTTTGGAGGCCTTCTAAAGTTTTACTTCTGTGTTACAAGTTTTGAAGATTATGAAGACAAGGTTCTGCTGAACATGTTTTGATGATCTAAATAAAAGCAAGTTCTTACAACCAAGTGATGAAGACTCTAAAGACTCCAGGACTTAGGTTCTTAGGCTTAAGAAAGATTCTTCTACAACAAGCTTCATCGTTCAACATTCAAATATCTGAAGCCTCTGTAGATAAAGAATAAAAGTTCAAAATGGTTAACGTGTGATAGTGTACAAAAGGTACATAAAGGGACTATGATCTCTACTCTTCTAGAGTGGCGTAAGGACAAGTCTTTTGTACTTGACAATGACTACTCTCTTTATAATTATTGAGAAACAATAGCTAGATTTTCGATTTACCTTTCTACCCTTTCAATGGATCTCTTTTACAAAATATAAAAGGAAGACTTGGAAGCTGAAGAAAATTAACAAACTACACTGCAACGACAAATCTATTGGTTCAAACCAAGCTCAACAAAACTACACTCAAGAATTGCGCAAACTCTATAGAGAAATCATATGTGTATAGTTTTGTAAACAAGCAAGGAGTTGTTGCTTGTATCTTGTGGTAGAACACTTAGGTTTTCTTCATTATACTGAAAAAATTGTGTAATATGCTTACAAGAAGCAAATCTGTAATACACTGAAAGTACTCAACTATTGTTGAATGATACCTTGAGAGACTGAGTGAAGGTTTGATCTCAAGAAGACTTCTGATGCGGCTTGAGTGGAATTACAATAAGGATCAATGGACTTATTGGGGGTGCCAATAAGGTTGATCAGACTTATTATGGGTTATTCTATAATCAATTTGTTTATAGTGGATTAAGTCCTTGTTGAAAATGAAATCATCCTTGCGAGGGTGGAGTAGAGTAGCTTAGTTAACAATGAAACAGGATAAAAATCATTGTGTTCATTTAGTGTTTTATGTTCTAAGCTTATTTGGTTCATCACCATGCAAAGAATTAATTTGGTGAAACCCAATTCAAACCCCCCTTTATTTTTTTCTCACACCTTCACGTAGCATGTTACATTCAAAACAGAGCCTCTATAAGACCCATTTTGGGTAATACTCCCTATGAATTATGGAAGAAAAATAAGCCCAATATATCTTATTTTCATCCTTTTGCATGTTCTTGTTTTATATTAAATACTAAAGAGAATCCGAACAAGTTTAATTATAAACTCAAAGCGGTATCATGTTAGGATATTCTGAACGCTCAAAAGGTTACGAAGTATATAACAATAAAACACTTATTGTTGAAGAATCAATTCAGTTAGATTCGATGATAAGCTTGACCTTGAAAAGTTAAAGCTAGTTGAAGAACTTGCAAATTTAGAGATTACCTACTCAGGTGTTAAAGGTAATGAACTTGGTTCAGAAGAACAGAAAGTCAAAGAGCCAGAAGACGCTCAACCAGAAGCAGTCGAAGCAAAAACACCCTGTAGGAAGCCCAAACAAAGATTATCACACTCTGAAGAATTAATTCTAGGAGAAAAAAATGAACATGTTAGAACCAAATCATTTATTAAACCCAATGAAGATTCACTTCTTGGTTTGGTGAACCTGGTAGAGCCTACATCCATTGATGAAGCACTTCTAGACAATGATTAGATTCTAGCCATTCAGGAAGAACTCGGTAAATTCTCAGTAAACAATGTATGGGATGTAGTACCTAGACCCAAAGAAAGTCACGTTATTGGAACTAAGTGGGTCTTTAGAAACAAGCTAAATGAGAAGGTAGATGTGGTAAGAAACAAAGCTCAGTTGCTTGCACAAGGATATAGTCAGCAAGAAGGAATTGACTATATAGAAACGTTTGCACCAGTTTCCAGGTTAGACTCTATTCGTCTCTTAATTTCTATTATTGTTAATGATAATATCATCCATTATCAGATGGATGTTAAATGTACATTTCTGAATGGCTACATAACTAAGGAAATGTATGTTCACCAACCTCCTGGTTTTGAAGATATTAAAAACCTAAACTCGATGTTTAAACTTAAAAAATCATTGTACGGTCTGAAACAAGCACCTAAAGCTTGGTATGAAAGATTAAGCAGTTTCCTTTTAGAAAAGGGTTTCACCAGAGGAAAGGTTCATACCACCTTATTTAGCAAGTCATTCAAAAATTATATTCTAGTAGTTCAAATCTATGTTGATGATATCATATTTGGTTCTGCAAATTCTACTATGTGCAAAGAATTTGCTAAGACTACACAGGCTGAGTTTGAAATGAGCTTGATGGGAGAACTCAAGTTTTTTCTTAGGATCTAGATAAATCAAGGATCACGAGAGACATTTATTCATCAGAGCAAATATACCAAAGTAATTCTGAAATTTTTTAACTTATCTGAATGCAAGATCGCCAAAACTCCAATGTATCCCACATGTATTCTGGAAAAAGACGAAGTAAGCAGTAAGGTAGATCAGAAGTTATACAGAGGTATTATAGGCTCTCTACTATACTTAACTTCTTCTAGACCTGATATTCAGATAAGTGTGTGTTTGTGTGCTTGCTTCCAATCAGATCCTAGAGAATCTCACTTAACTACTATTAAAAGGATTTTCAAGTATCTGAAAGGTACTACTAATCTTGGTTTACCTTATAAAAAAATCAAGTGAATATAAATTATGAGATTTTTGTGATGCTGACTACGCTGGGGATAGACTCAAGAGGAAAATTACTTATGGAAACTGTCATTTTCTTGGAGAAAATTTGATCTCATTGTCTAGCAAAAGGAAATCCACAATAGCGCTCTACCCTGCAGAAGCCAAATATATATCTGCTTTGGGATGTAGTACACAAATTCTCTGGATGAAGAGTCTGCTTAAGGATTATCAAATTTTTGAAAATAACATTCCTATATTTTGTGATAATAATTTTTCTATCTGTTTATCTAAATATCCAATTTTACATTCTAGGACAAAACATATTGAGATAAAACATCATTATATCAGAGACTATGTTCAGAAGGCAATTTTATCTTTAAAACTCATAGGTACAAGCCATCAATGGGCTGACATTATTACAAAATCCCTTGCTGATGATATATTGGTCTTCATTTTGAAACATTTAAAAATGGTTTCTTGCCCAGATTGAAAAGGTGTTATATCAAATCAATGTTTGATCAAACATACACATTTACTCATCCATTTGGCGCCTGTCAGTTACTGAGTACGATATATTGTTGATTGACATATTAGGTAAACAAATACCTTGGAAATTAATCTTGTTATCACATTTTATCCCACTCTTATATTTCATTTGTCTTGAAAATTTGACTTTATCTGCTCTCTTAATTTCTTACTCCTTACGTCTCCTCTCTATATTTTAATCATTCACTTCTCTTTAAAATTCTTCATCTCTTGCATCCTCTTGTCAAAAATCTCTCAATATTGACTTCATGTCTCTAATAACCTTTCATGGAGATGAGAACCTTCTTGAAGTCATCTCTAAAGAACAAATCAATCTTCTTTGTCTTAGAGAAAGAGAGGCTACTTCAAGTATCACCTTAACCATGCACTGACAAGACTGGTCAAAATACTTTACAATGCTGCATGGACCCATATACACAAATCTTGTAATATATTTATGGAAATATGCTTTTTTCAGGTGTGAAAGGTGTTCTATTGCATCTCGTGTCTTCGGTGTCCCCATCATTATCACTCCCTTCTTCATCGTTGTTGCTATGGGATGTGAGAACACTGGCTTCACTCTCGAATAGGTCAAGTTTCAGTATTCCCTTGTTGAGGAGCTTGTTTCTCTCCATTATACGTCATCCAATTATGAACCTACCAATCCTGAAAATCTTCTCCCCATCCCCAAAGTTTGGTTTAAGTTGTTATTAACCAATTTTCGTCCTTGATAAGTGAACAAAGACATCCTATCTCACGATGATCAACTTTTCCTTTTCCTCATGGTCAATCATACCCGGATAAATGTTCCTCAGACTATCTTCAATTTTTTGCAGAAATCAATTACTATCTCCAGAGGTCATAACAAGTCCTACATACCTTTTGGAAGAGTTTTGTTTGAAGTCTTCTTTAAAGAAGGGTTTGTTGAATTTGTCCAAAGAAATGGACTAAAGAATGGTCTTTTGAGAAAAGAAGTAAAGTCTTTGATGGTTGATTGGAAGTTGTTACTTATTTTGTATATGTGTTTCTCTTAACTGTATCGTGTTTGTACTCTTTTTTCCTTTCAATGAATAAAAGTTCGTTTTGTGTTATCTAACTTTCTCATTCTGGTATAATGTGTGCTAACATTCGATAATGTTTGTGATACGGTGGGAGAACTGAATTGAGGTTTTGCGTTTTGTGTTCGCAATTGTGTGGTTTAGCAAGAGTCGCCACCGACTTTTTATTTTATCCAAAGGAAAGGTCAAAAAGCATAGGAAAGACCTTTGAGATGTTTTCTTGGGTTCGGGGGTAGATTATGAAAAGGGAAGGTGCAAGCACCCTTTTCATCCATGGATATCCATGGGCTCTTAGTTACTTGTTTAGATCACTTGCTTTTGCTTTTCAATTGTTTGAAATGGTGCTTTGTGTGTTGTTTTTGAAAATGCTTTTGAAAAAGAGGCCATCGTTGTGGCAACCTTTGTAATGATTCTTGTTTGAATATATACAAAGGTGTTTGTCTTTTGAAAAGATATTTCAATGTTTTAAAGTTTGATTTGGGAAATGTTTTAAAATTGTGTTGTGAGGTGTGTTTTGAAAATAGCAAGGATGTTTTGCAAGTTTTGATCAAGTAACTAAGAGTTATCTACCCTATTTTACTCAAAGATCTTTCCTATATGTTTTTAACCCTTTTTGACAGTGTTGTTATACCATTGCATTTGGTAAACAACCTTGTATTAGGATGTTAAACGGGACAGGCGCGGGTCATCGCATACAATCATTGAAAGAAACTTGTGAGACGTTCAAGCAATTTTGTAAGGGACGAGATCGTTTTATCGAAGGAAACATCGAGGGTCATCGAGGGACTACTATCTTTGTTTATCGAAGGGGCATTTGCTAGAGTGTCTCATATTCGAGGGACATGATTGCATTTCCGAGGCAACAAGCGAGATTACCCTAGAGGTGCACGTGTGAATTGTGTTTGTCATTTTCATGCATTTAGGTCTTGTATTAGGTCATCTAGCGATTGATTTTGGATTTTTGCATACAAACCCTAATCTCTAGTCATGGCATATTTGAAAGCATAAAGTGCGAGAATTAAAAGTCTAAGCTATTACAAAAGTATCCGGGGATAGGGGTACAATTATTTACAAATGGGGATGAGTCTCATAAGAATAACAATGTCCAAATATTAAGTATTACAACCAAATCGAATTGTCGCAATTCAATGTAAAGCCATAACAAATTATAAAAGAAAAATCAATCAATTATGAAATGCATGTATTTACTTGAAAATGAAATCTATTCTAAAAAAGATTAAATATTATTATTATTTTTCTTTTTGTATTTGTTTTTTATTAATTATGTAAATAAAAGGTTTAAAGTAAAAAAATTTAATTAAACAAAATCTCTATCATTTTTAGTATTTTTATTAAATGTAAGAAAAATAATGAAAAGAAAAATAATTAAAACTAGTTAAGAAAAAAAATCAAATTTATTTTACAAAAAAATGAAACGTTAACATCTTACTAGTATATTTTTAACAAAAAGAAAAAAAAGATAAATTAAAAAAAAAAAGAAAATTAACTAAGATGTTAATTTATATAAAAAAGAAATGTATTGAGTTTTTATGAATTTTATTAAAAAAAGGGTGAACTAAAACAAAATAAAAATGGGCCTAAGGGGTTGAAGTGTGTTTGAGGCCCAAGACAAAGATAAGAGAAGGGAAAGAGAGTCAGAATGAGGGGGGGGGGGGTGCACTAGCCAAATCGTTGTGGGCTTATGTTTGGGGTTTGGGCGGACAGGCCCAATGCATTGTGCAGCGTTTTTTGTTAGGGTCCTCTGATTTTTAGGGTTTGTGAACAATTTAGGGTTTGTGTGTTTTACAGCGGCGCCGCTCTCGTTCTCCCTCTTCATCTTTCTCACTCAAAAGCGCTCTGACCTTCCCCTCACCTAAGCCGCCGGAGCGCTGTCTCCCGCTCTCATTTCCTCACAAAGATCCATGGCTTTGATTGGACGGTATAAATCGTCTCTTTTTTTTAGCATTTTACAGTTTCGTTGTTTGATTTACTTCACTCATGTTTATTTGTTTAACCTATGGTGCTATGCCTAAAACGCAATAAGGGTTTGAGAAGCATCTTACCTGTGAGATTTTCTGGAAAATGGAGGGAGAGAGGTTTGACTGGCGGTGCTCCCTTAGATTTTGTTATTTTTAGACTTATTATTGATGTTGCTTCTGAAACTCTTTTCCTTTCTCTTGGAGTTTGAATGTTGATGATGATGCTTGTTGCAAGTTTCTGAAACTTTGTTTTGGTTTGTTGATTTTGTTGAAACTGAGTTTGGTTGTTTGTAAGATGGTGGCTCTGGTTTGGAGATTGGTTGTGCAGTTTGGGTTTGGTTATGCTGTTATTGCTGTTACAGGCTTTTTTGGTTTTGTGAGAATTGTAGTTTCAGGTCTGTGGTTGTTTTGGTTGTTCTCTACAATTTTTATGCAGTTTATGGTTGTTGTTCTGTATTGGTTCACAGGGTTTTGGAAGCTTTTTTGGTTGTTTTGGAGTTACAAGCTTGATGCAATTTTTAGGCTTGTGCAGGTTATTGCAGTTTTTGTGGTTCACGGGTTTTTTGAGTATTGGCAGCTTCAGGCTTGGCTGGGTGTTTTTTGGGTTTGAACTGTTATGCAGTTTTTGTTTGTTAAGGGTTTTGTGGTTATTGTTTTAGTTTTTGGCTATGCAGTTTTGGTAGTGCAGTTTGGTTCTGCAGGTTGTGGTTGTTTTTTGGTAGCAGGATGTTGGCTTATTACAGTTTGATAAACAGGTTTGGGATGGTGGTGAAACTGTTAACAGGTTTTTTTTGCTTTGGGAGAGTTGTGCAGTTGCTTTGGTATATTTTTCAGCTTGGTTCTAATTGCTAAAGGTTTTACAGGTTTTTAACTTGTGTCCCCTTTGGCTTGGCTTGGAGTTTTGTCTTATAACAGATCTCTCTACCTTTGGTTAGCAGGCTGGGACTTATGGTTTATGCTTGAAACCGCTGGGCCTTTTTCTTCTTGCTGTTTTTATGGTATTATTTCTTGATCCATTTTTCTAGCCAACTGTACAAATACTAAAAAGGTGCTCCCTTTTCTCTCTTTCTCTCTCAATGACAAAGCAAATTTGCTTTTTCTTATTTTCTGAAAAGTTTGCCCTTTGACTGGAAAATGATGAAAAGTTGTGACAAGTCTTTGACTTGTGATTTTGGTTTCCCTCCTGTCTTTTACTGCTATCCTGCTGCATTTTACTGCTATCCTGCTGCATTGTACTTGCTGCATTTGTACAGTTTGCATCCAATTTGTTTTGTAACTTAGTTTGGCACCTTGCGCTTTGTAGCTCAGTTTGGCACCTTGTTTGTGTTGTTTGTACAGCAGGTTCCAGTTTGCCTACTTTGTTTTGTAATGCAGCTTGACAGTTTGGCCTATGTTTGGCACCTTGCTTGTGCTGTTTGTACAGTTTGGCGCCTGTTGCATTTGAATAATTTTTGCTTTGTTTGCATTCTTCTTTTGCACTTTTGTTTTTCTCTTTGTGAACCAAGAAGAGAAATCTTCTTGTGATTTGCAAACATAAAAATAAAACATGCTGAAAAATAACACTCTGATTCCGGATGGCAAACTTTAATGATGAAAATTTTCCTTTCTTTTTTGTTTGAAAATTCTTTTTAATCAACTGTACTAATTCTCTTTTCTTCGTTTTTCTTTTCATGTGAGCACACATTGGATGATGACAAAGCAGAGGAAGCAGAAGACTTTGAGCACGGGAGCAATGGAGCAATGGAGGCTTAGGCTTAGATTAGATAGATTTTTCATTAATTGTAATCATTTATTTTTTTTAAATACTATAAGTTGTAAAACATACAGTATTCAAATAATAAATTATTTTTGTAACAACATTTGAAATGAATGAAGAAAGCTTTTATGAGATCATCTGATATCCAATAAAACCTTCTACTGTCAATATCTTGTAACTCTTTCCTTGCATCTTCACTTAACCCTTTAAGATTCTCAGATCAAAATAATTGAAATTGCATTCCAATATTTTTAATACAGATAACTCAAATTCCAAGTAATCCAATAACTTTGCAATCTCGTAACCTTGCCACAGCATTCCAATCAAAATACGCATTGTGTATTCCAATAAACAAACAAATGTTTTAACAGATGCACATTATCTGGTTAACCTAGATCAGACAAAACCCGAATATCCCAAATGACCATCTCAGCTCCTATCTCTTATCCCAGATAAACAAGCCTTGATAACAACCAGCAATCTTTCAGTAGGCTTAAAAAGTATGAAAACATGTGACAGTTAATGGAATTTCTGAGAATTCAGTTTCTTCTGAGAAATGCGAGAGAAAACCCTAATTCTCAATTTACTGCTAAAGAAAAGTCTGTTTGATCGATTCTTGAGCCAATCTTGAAAATCTGAAAAAACCCTAGGGTTGTGATTTCTTGTGAAAAGGGGAGGGCAAATTTTGGGGTACAACAATGTTCATTTCCATAAAGTTATCTCGTACATATCTTTTGGTTTTGAATGAAAATTTCTTATTTTGTCTATTAAATCCTTTTTGATTTCTGACAAAGGGTGAGAAAGACTAAATGATTTTGATAGTACTTAATCACAAATCTCAAACCCAAACATGATATAATGCTTTTACTACTAACAATTTGTTTGATGTTTGATTCAGGAACTTTGCAAAAGTTCACTGGTTTTCATAGACAGGTTAAATGGCTATTAGAAGATTACCATTTGCCTACCAGAAGATCAATATACATGAAGAAATGTCTGAGGAGCTAAGCATATAAAAAGATTAAGATGCATGAAGAAAAGCTCTAATGAGGTAATCATCTTTGGACGTGTATTCGTTAGAAGTTGTGAACTGTCTAAAAACGAATCATGAACTGAAATTGTGATTTGGTCAGAAGGCTCTGACTAAGTTAAAGGCTGAAATAGAGGTTGATTTATCTATATTTCAGAAGGAGTGAACATCGTAAAAATATGGTTAAATCAAGCTATGATAATCCTAATGTTCAAAAAGTTGTGAACTAACTTAAAGTAAGGAAATCGTGCATTGATATACCTATTGTTCAGAAGGAGTGACATTCGTGAAAATATGATTAAATCAAGCTCTGATATTCCTACTGTTCAAGAAGTTGTGAACTTTCTTATAGTAAGGAAATTTTATGTTGAAAGTACCTATTGTTCAGAAGTTGTGAACTTTATGAAAATATAGTAATCAAACTTTGTTGCTTCAGAAGTTGTGAACTGTCTGGAAGCTTAACAAAGAAGTTATGTTACTTAGCATTCATTTTAGAAGTCGTGGACTATATGAAAGAATGTCAAAGTGAACTTAGGAAATGTTTGATCCACTCTCACAAGACTGTTCAATAGTTGTTAACTATTTGAAAGTGTTTGTAACTACTAAGTTATGTGTTATTAGATTATGATACTTCAGAAGTTGTGAACTTTCTGGAAGTATAGTAGTTTTTTTGTTAATCAAGTTACTTCAAATATTGTGAACCATCAGAAGACATGGTCTAAGACATATTTGGAAGATGTTGTACCCCAAAATTTTCCCTCCCATATTTCTCAATACATGTCAAGTGAGGTCCTCAAAATTGCTCAAGGAAGTCCAAGAGTTGACCAGACAAACTCTCTCCTAAGGCAGTCTACTTCAAATTAGGGTTTCATTTTTCATCAAGATTCTTGAGTCCAAAGGATACCAAATGCTCACCATTGTCCTAATATGTTCTCAAGATCATCCATGTCATGTTTCAAGCCTTTCAGAAGAAGTTTGCTCAGTCAATTGCTCAAAGGCCTGAAAATCAACTGTACTAGGTCAAAAGTCAACTGTGGCCCACATACAGTCAAACTTCAAGATTTTTGGTCAAAATCCTCATTTTAAAGTATTATCCATAATTTGATTAAGGGTTGATCATGGTTCCTCAAGGATGGCTCACAATTCATCAAAACCCAAAAGTTGCTAAATTAGGGTTTTGCAAGAAAAGTCAACTCAACTTTGACGAGGCATAACTTTCTCATACTTTATCAATAATAACCCATTCAAAGATCATTTGTAAGAGGATGAAATTCCCTACAATTCATCTTCAGCACCCAAGTTCAGAATACGCACTCACAAAAAGATATGAATTTTGACATTATAGGTCATTTTGAAAAGTCAACAAAAACACCTTTTGGGTCAAAGCTTCATACATGAACATGGAAGACTCAATTGAGATGAGACCAAAAGGGTTGCTTAGAGGACATCCTAATATTTATAAAAAGTCCAAGAACACCTCTCTAGAGTCAAAATTGAGAGAGTTATGCATTATCCAAGTTGACATTTTTTTGCAAAATTGCCAAAAGACAAATATGCTCAAATTTTAATTTTTTGTCAAATGGGCCTAGTTTTTCATTATTGAATCTTTCTTATGATGTGGTCCACGACTCAAAGGCTTATCCACCAATTGTTTGCTTCATTTTTAAATTTATTTGGATTTTTTATTAATTAAAAGGTGAATTAAATCAAATAAATGATGAAAATTAGCAAGGATTTGATTTGATTGGTTTTCTTGACAGGTTAGCAACCAAGATTTGATGAGATTGCATGATCAATTCGTATAAATGGTAATTGGAACAAAAAGAGCATGATTAGGCCTAATTTGGAAACAAATCATACAAGGAAGGAATGAGATCAAATCTTCAAAGTTTTCAAAGATACAGGTAGTTTTTATAACCCTAATTCATTCAGGGTTATATATTGAACGTGTCCAAGGCAAGAAAAGGGGTTAAGAGTCGTGCATAGCCAAGGACAAAAACTCAAATTTTGGTAGAAAAGTGGTGATCTGATCTCTACCCTAGAGGAAGATTCAAAGCTTTCCAACACTCCTAATCACATCCTGGAATGTCTCTGAAGCTAACTGGATCAATTGCAAGCCTCCTCGTGCCTAGAATCTACCCATACCAGTCACACGGTTTGCCTAAAAAAGTTGTTTTTGATTTCATTGATTTACTCATCATATGCACGTTTTGATTATATATTCTTGTTCATCATTGAGTTTGCAAGCTAATCATTATATTCAATTGCATTTTTAATGACTGTATGTGAAACTGCCATGGCTAGGGTTTTATTTTCTTGTTTAGGGCTTTGCAGCATAGGCTAAATTGGACGTTGATTCTGGTACCATGATACTCGTGAGGATGAGACGAGTTGATTGGTACCAGCCATGGTCATTTATCTTGCTTGTGGACAATTACTGAGATGCACAGGTCTATACCTACAACAAAATGTCCGTAGGTAAAAGCTTGTTTACCTAAAATGAAGGTTTGATGAAGAAGACGATGCGTGGCACTCCCTGGTTGGGTGGTTTGAATTTTAGCGCGTTTTTCCAATTAACTATCCTGTTTTATATATTATGCATTATTGTTATTATATGAACAGATGAAGCGCGTGGTATAGATGGTTGGGCGTGTTTGGTGTTAAGCATAAGGACCTAGGTTCGATCCCCAGGTCCCCAACTTTGTTCATATTATTTTTCAATAGGTGATCAGGTACACTACAGCCCCCAACGTCCACCATAGGCCATTCAATTTCCACCATCAGATCCATCAGCAATCTGGATCCAACGCTCAAGTAGCAAGAGGTCCATCATGCGCCTCAAGTCAACATGTGCACTGAATCAGGCAAAGTCAAAACGGGTTGAGATTCATTTGGGCCCATAATATCAATAGCACCCCCCATAATTGCAGGCCCATCATTCTTTCTTATTTCTTTTATTTTATTTATTTATTTTATTATTTATTTTATTTACTCTTAATTCACAAATTAATCTTTTTTCATAAAAACCATAAAATCAATAATTCATAAAAAAAATTAGGATTATTTTTTTTATTATTATCAAAATTAATTTAATTTAGTTTAACTTAGGGAAATTGTAATTTATTTTTGCAAATAAAATCAAATAGAAATTAGGTTAAAACTCTTGATTTAATTTTATTTTCTCTTTTTCTCAAATACATAAAAATACAAAAAATAGGTTTTAGAATAAATTAATGTATTTTCATTTAAAATTAATTAGAACTTAAGATTTTCTTTTTTAATTAAATTTTTTCATTATTTTCTTAAAATAACAAAAAAATTACAAAAAAATTTTTTTTAATCGCAATTAGGTTTAGCCAAGGGTCAAAACCCTATTTGTCTCGTATTTAATTCATCGCGCGCGTTTATTAGTTTTGCCAATATTTTTGTAACTGTTCATGGTTTCTAATAGTTTAATCTAGGGCTTTTCACTCATCGCTTTTTCCCGGGTTTTTGGTTATGTAATTAATCCCCCGCCCCGAAGCCTTGTAATAGCGTAGATTTACTTTCTCGCATTTTTAATTCCCGCAAATATTTAACTGTTTAGATGTATGCTAATAGGATTGTATGACAAGAATGCATGACAAATTAATACGTTTAGAAAACCCTAATGTGCAAAGATTAAATAACTGAAAACAGATCACTCGCACATATCACTCTTAGGGTATACTCTCACTTCGGTTGCCTTCGGTAAACGATCATTAAGCATAGGGTGTCTTAGTGGTTGCTCTCCTGTCTAAAAAGATCAAATGTCCCGTTCGAATCTTGCCTCAGAAATGTTGCCTCGAATATGATCTTAAGACTATAGGGTTATTACTAAGGTGTCCTAACATTTCTTTAGTGATCGTATGTCCCTTTCGAATTGACCCTTACAACTCCAACGACGGTGCTACCTACTCACTGATAGTAGGATAGCGCTGTCTAAAGGAAATGAGAATAGAAACATTATTTTTTCGAGTAGGTAGATGCTAGTAGGTACTGGCTCAAATCAAAGCTTTTCACACTCACACTTTTCAAAACAATTTTCAAAACAACTTCGTCACACCTTTGAGGACTGATACAAGGGTTATCACGAAGTCAAACTTTTCAAAAACAAAGCACAAACACAAGCAATTTTTAAAAGATGAGCAAGTACCTAAGAGCCCATGGAAAACCATGGATAGAAAGGGTGCTAACACCTTCCCTTTCTATAATCTACCCCCTGTACTCAGAATATCTCGAAAAAGGATTTTTTTCGGTACTTTTTTCCTTTCCGATTGGATGAAATAAAAGTCGGTGGCGACTCTTGCTTACCGTGACATTTTGCGAACACAAAACGCAAAACGCAAACCAGCGTCAAACAGTCAATTCTGCCACCGTATCACAGAAGACATGGTCTAAGACATGTTCGGAAGACATGACCTAGGACATGTTCGGAAGACATGGTAAAAAGATCTGGTCTAAGACATGTTCTGAAGACATGGTCTAAGACATGTTTTGAAGACGTGGTCTAAAGGACATGTTCTGAGACATGGTCAGAAGACATGTTCAAAAGACATGTTCAGTCAAGAAATGGTTCAAGTGTTGAACTCTCTGATGACATGATGATGTGTGCCTTCTGGTGGCATAATTCTAGTTTCTGGAAGAACCACGTATTAGTTCGGATGTTTGATGCAAGTTAAAATTCTGGTATTCATATCACAGATGTCCTAAGAGATGTCGAGACATTGATCTCTGAATTTTCACACAATGACAAGGTAGACAATAAAATAACAGTGTAGAAAAGTAAAGGACATGCATAATTGTTAACCCAGTCCGGTGTACATAAACACCTACTCTGGGGGCTACCAAGCCAGGGACGAAGTCAACTAGATAATATCAATTTGTAGACTCACAACAAAATTTCACCTAGTTTACAACCTACTCACTTAATCACTACTTGTGCTTAAATTCTACCTAAGACTCATCTAGGTATGAGACCCTTCTCAAATCCTTTCTAGCCACAAACAGTGACAAGAATACAATTCAAAAGAATAACTTAGAAGACACGCTTCAAAAACACACAACCATTCGATACTTAAAAGCTTATGAATGATTGACAAAAATTACAACTCAATAGAGACAGTCCTACTCTTCTATCAATGAGATATTAGAGAGGCTCACAATAAAAAACCTAGTCCTAATACATTCACTAAAACTCAATGTTCGATCAACATACAGGGACCCTTAAAAATCACGTTTTGCAACGCTACACAATGCACTATCTCTTACACACATGTATTATGGTTGAAGCATTCTTTTTATAACTTTGAAAAGACTGGATTTGGGCTTCAAAATGCAGCTGGATATGAAAGAGGCGCTGCATAGTTATCTCTTCAGATATAGGACATGAATCATTAGTTTCCTAAATTATCTCCATAATTAAAAACTAAGAATACTCCTTGAATTCAGCTTGAATCTTTTTAATCTTCAAACTATGTGCGACATAGGTTGCATAATATTTCCAGAATATTTTGCACCTATAACAAATTAAAATATCCAACAATCCAACTGTACAAAATCATGATATCAAAAGAAACTGCATAGGACATCGCATTCGACATGTTTCTCCAGTTTATAGAACATGTTATTTCAACATGTCTATACTAAGTTAGTTTTACCAAACATAATGCCAATCATAACAAAACAGAGAATTAACAATCTCCCCTTTTGGTTTATTTTGGCTATAACAACTTAGTACTTATTCCACACATAAACAACAAAGTAGCTCAGGTTTGACAATAAATCAAAAACACAAATAATCAGAGGCACGACAATAGAAGCCAGTACATTAGAGAAATTTATCAGATTATCGCCTATTGGAAGCTACTCACACAACATAATCAACATTTTAGTACAACATGTCTGACAACTCTTCACAACCAGTCCAACAGAGAATTAGAAGATTCTCCACCCCAATAGCAACAACACTGATTCAACAGAGAATCAAGATTCCTCACATCTTCAAACACAGTGAAGCGGAACACTTCCTCCTGACTCATACTTGATTACACCTCCCAACTTGTTAATCTCAGAAGAAACAAGTCCTGAACAATGTCCTGACATCCAGTTAGACATTGTCTATTTCTCAAAGCAAACTTCTTCAGCCAACAAAAAGGATGTTTCATAGAGGTGTCCAGAATTAACTAAAGATGCACATATTCTGAAGCATAACCATAATGCCTTCCAATGGACTCTAAGCATACTCCTTTTAGTAGAGGAATATGAATTCAACCAATCAGCTTCACATGGCTAGACCCATTCGTAACCTGACATGGATAAATAATGCTTATGCCAAACACACTCCTGGTTTGCTACACCTTGTCTTTTCACATTTCATGATGATTCACTTATAACAATAACCTTCTTCACACTAGTGATCAACCATACTACCTTAGTGAAATTAATTTCTAGACCATGATCACCAACTTAAAATCTTCTTCCCCTCAAGAGAAAAACCCAAAACACAAGAAACTCCAACGTATCACACCTTTATGAATTACCCATTATCTCACGTCAGGAAAGATGTCACAACATTGGATACGACATTAAGAATACACAAATATCACCGTCAGTAGTAGCAGCAGAAGTACACTATAACGTTGGGAGAAAAACAACCTTGATCATCTTCAAATGGTCTTCCACATCTTTCCCATATCAAATAACCTCTTGCACTCCTTGAATTTGTCACATGTTTTAGGAGTGTCACCACCGACCTCCCTTGTCATCACCTCAGAAAATATCTTCTTCAAATCATTCCTTTCCAGAGACCTTTTGTTCCACCCTTTGATAGTTTTAACAACAATGACCTGGAGGAAGGGTACATAATCTATTGCACTCCTTCCCATCTATAATTTCTATAAATCCTTGAAAGCTTCAATACCATGTGATTTTTATTTGATGAAGTTCATCTCGACAGACTTTGAAAAATCCTTAGCAGTTACACCAACAATTCCCATTCTACCAAAGTTGTCAACCTGCACAGGTTTAATCAACTTCATATGATGAGTTTATAATCTTTTGGAAGTTGTTGTACCCCAAAATTTGCCCTCCAATTTTATTCAAGACATTCTGTTGTACCCTAAAATTCTCCCTCTCTTTTCTCAATGCATTTCACAAAGGACCTCTAATGCTCAAGGATTCTCAAGGAATTGATCAGAAAAAATTACCTCCGAAACACTAAGGCCGCAAACTAGGGTTTTTACTAAGAACGACTGATCATTGACTTTTGACCTAATACATGATCTAATGGATTAAAGTAAAATCTCAAGGATTCAAATACAACATGTTGACCTAATTTCACGGCTCAATACATTTCTCAAGATCATTGGATTGATAGATGAAATTTGGTCAACTTATGAAAAATTCAATTTTACACTGAAAAGTCAAACTTTGACTTTTTGAACAAATTTAAGTCTCAAAGATCAAAATTCATCAAGATACTCAAGAATATCAAGCTTGATCATCAATAAGTCAATAAATTCAAAAGTCAATGTGAAAAGTCAAACTATTCAAGACTTAGAAATTTTTTTAAGTGTTTTTATACATGATAATTTCATTAATTCATGCCATTTTTTCACCAAGATGCAAGATGATTCAAAGAAAGATTTCAACATGAAAGTTGTATATTTTGATGATATCTACAACTTTTCTTTGCTGATCAAGTCCTAGAAGTTCTTAGATTTTGAGTTATAAATTTATGAAGTCATGACATTTTTGTATAAACACTTAGAGAAATTTTTAGCATGTTTGGTCGGGTTTTTATCCCAACATCTTGGCCAATTTTCATCAAGTTCCAATTGGATTATTCAAAAATAGAAAACATGAAGGTTGTAGAGGATGCTACAATATTTCAAAATATCAAAGAACTCATTAAGATCATACTTGAGATAAGAGAATCAAAGTCATGAAGTTAGGGTGTCACTCTTGAATTACAAGGCAAATTTTGTGATGAACAAGAACCAAATCCATAGTTATGCTGCATAATCTTTACTTTGCAGGTCTCCAACTTGTATATCACTCCTTAATTAAATGTTTACGCAACTGATTAAACTATGATCCAAGTGTTTGACCCTTTGTCCAATTGATCATACCATGTTTAGAAGAAAGTAACATTACCATTCTTGAAAAGTTCAATTTAATCACAAAGTCAATTTATTGAGTCTCTAACTTGTTGTTTCGATCACACTCAACTTCTTCAAGTCATAAAAAGCATGTTTAAATTGATCTAACACTTTAGATAGCCGGGTACAAACATTAGAAACATGTTCTTCATGTTTGCTTCAAAAAAAAAGCAATATAGTCATAACATGTGATTTAAAAATCTGAGTTGTTTCAAGTCACAAACCTTATCTATAAATAAAGAGGCCATTTGCAAGATAAACAAAAAGAGAGAGAAGTTTTATTGTGTAGACAATCCCTCAAAATCTCATACTCACAAAAAGCCATAACTGTCCATAAAGCCTTCACTCTTGAGTTTTGAAGTCAAAAACTTTGAGCCACTCACACCTTGCAATGTTCTGTCCAAACACTCCACACACATCTTGTAGGAGTTGTTCAAACATAAGAACAAATTTTGTAACATCACTATTACCACTTCATTAGCTCAAAAAGATCCCACACAGCAGTTCAAACTCAAAATACAAATTTCAGCTTCAAGGTAAGTTTTCTTGATTTTAAACTTTTCATTTCAAACATCATCAGTAATCCATTGTTGAAGATAGATGTAGTAACTATTTCCTTTTGAAGCTAACCATTTCATTGCTTTTCATTCTTGTCAAAACTGTGTTGAGAACTGACCCATTCACACAATAGAACAATGTTCAAGGCAAAAAACTACAACATGAGTCGATGCAAACTCACATGTGTCGACTCATTTTAGTGACATAACAGGGTATGAGTCGACGCAAGATATTATGAGTCGATACATACTGCTATCCGAACCCAAAAATAGAAAGACCAAAGGTGTATGAGTCGACACAAAACACGAATGTGTCGACACATGAAAGAAATGAGTCGACACATACCATTATGTATCGACTCATACTAATTTGATTTTGGTTTTATAGGAACAAGAAAATTTATGTGTCGATGCAAAGATGCATGTGTCGACACATAATGGTTAAAAAATGTTTTTTCCTTTCTTTTACACGGTTTTTATATTTTCTATATATTTTCTTTCATTTCTATTCAATATGGTTGTATTAATTAGGACCTTTATCTCTTTCCACCCCCCATTTGTAAATTTGTATACCCCATCCCCAAATGATATAATAGCGCAGGACATTTATTTTCCATAATTTATTGCTTTTATATAAATGCTAGTAATTAGGATTTGCATGAAAAGATAAAAAATAAATACTTAGACAACCCTAATTCAAGAACAACAATGCATGCAAAATAAACACTTGCACACTTTCACCTCTATGGTTAACTCCACATGTTACCTTGAGAAAATGGTCATGTTATGCATGTGAGACACCTTAGCAAAAACAATCAAAATACAAGATCATAGTCCCTCGATGACGCTTCAAATGTTGCCTTCAAAATGATCTTACACCCTTAAGAAAAATGCCAAGATGTCTCACAACATTGCATTTCATGACTATACGATGACCCACGCCTGGCCCTTCACATCCAATGATAAGGCTTATTATGAATCAATGGTAAGATAGAAACATCTAAAGGAGGAGGAGAAGAACAAAGACTTTTTGAGTAGGTAGAACACTCGTAGTTGCTTGCTCAGAATCAATCTTCAAAACATCTTTCAAAAAAACACCAACACTTTCAAACATGAAATATTTTCAAAAGTCAACACTTTGTATGCATTCTTATAGAGACGAGAATCATTACAAAGTTCTCCGAAACAAAGGAACTTTCAAACACCATCACAAACATATTTCAAACAAAGCATTTTCAAAGTGATCAAGCAACTAAGAGCCCGTAGATAACTACTAATGAAAAGGGTGCTAACACCTTCCATTTTCACAACCTACCCCCCGAACTCAAGAAAATTCTCAAAAGGTCTTTCATATTCTTTTCACCCTTTCCTTTATTGGATAAAAGAAAAGTCGGTGGCAACTCTTTCTATCCACATTAATTGCAATAAAACGCAAAACACCCAAGTCAGTTCTCCCACCGTATTACAAAACTGGCGACTTTGGTGGGGATATATACTTAAAAGTGGGGTTACCTTAGAACTAGATCATCTTTAAATGCTTTCATTGGTTGATTTGTTTTATTTACATTCATGGGTCCTTGTTTGGGTTTGCTTTGATCCTCTATCCGGATCTGGGAACATCATTAGGTAAGTAGCAATAGATTTTGGAAATCGTATGGCATAGACCGACATGGTTGAAGAAATGGCTACATTATTGTGACGCATTTTTTGGTACTGGTATCCTTTGTGTTGAATCGAGGAGAAGACGGGACCACTGAGCGGTGTAATGAAGCACTAATTGACCGTAGAACCTTTAATTGAACAACTTGGCCATTAGGAAGTAGTGAGATGGCTGACTTTGGTACAAAGCTGAAGATTGGTTGATACTCGATACTACGCTCATTGAGATCGGTCTTTTAGGATATTTTGGCTGCAAGAAAAGATTGATTATGCTAAAACCATGCCCAATGAATAAAGATCAATGATATTGAGATTCCCTAGAACCCGATTACTTTGTAGGACAGGTTGAACTAACAAAACTTCAAGAGAGTACTTACCTATGAAACCCATGCAAGCCTAAACCTAAGGTCTTTATGTGCTTTGTTTGTGATTATTATTTATGACATCATAAACATCATAACATCATAAGCATTCTCAATAACCATTTCAAGGATTTATGAATTTATCTTTGTTATGTTTTATAGGTCATGACTTCCACTCGTAGGAACACCATCCGAGTTAACTTCGTGAAAGTGCATCCTCAAATTCAAGAGTTAGCATCAATAGTGTCGGGAGATTCTTCCTTCACCAAGAAATATGGTCGAATTCTCAACTTGGCTACCTCAAACTTCGAAGAAGAAATGATGTGTGTGTTTTTCCAATTCTTTGATCCTATGCAGCATTGCTTCACCTTTCCCAACTACTAATTGGTGCCTACATTAGAAGAATTCTCTCAATTGTTAGGAGTGTATGTTCTTGATCAAATACCATTCATAGATTTAGAGGAGACTCCAAATCCTGAAGTTATTGCCAAAGCCTTGCATTTGAAAAGATCTGACATTGTGACAAATTGGGAGACAAGAAGTGGAGTTAAGGGTTTCTTAGCCAAATTTTTGTTGGAGAAGGCTCGTTTGTTCTGGGAAGATATGGATTTTAAAACTTTTGAGGATGTCTTGGCCCTTCTAATCTATGGTTTGGTTCTATTTCTCAATCCGGACCAACTCATAGATGTGAATGCCATCAAGGTTTTTCTCTCTTGTAATCCTGTACCTACCTTGCTTGGAGACATTCTACATTGTTTCCACACTCATACCATGAAGAAAATGGGTACTCCTTTGTGTTACATTCTGTTACTGTCTAGGTGGTTTATTTCTCACCTACCTCGATCAACATTGAAGAACGAGCAAGACTTGACATGGTCTCAAAGGATGATGTCACTCTCGCACTCGGATATCCATTGGTGTTCTCGATATTTGGAGGATATTACCATTATTGACTGTTGTGGGAAGTTCCCTAATGTCCCACTCTTAGGTATTAGGGGAGGTATCACCTATAACCCTTCTCTTCTATTACGACAGTTTGGGTATGCATGAAGAGATGGTCCCCATGATGCGCTCATCCAAGGTTTGGTATTCGACTATGAGGGCGACGACCAAGGCTATCATAAAAGGTTTATACGAGCTTGGAGAATGGTAAAAAAATTGGATAGTGAGACATTGGGGCATAAAAATTCCATCCCCCTTCAGCCTTACCTTAAGTGGGTATGAACTTGTGCTCAAAGTCTCGTGATTCCTTACCCCACCATCCTACCTGTGATTATGGAGCCCGTTGCTGAGGGAGGCACCCCTTACATTCTTATTCATCCTAACATGCCAACTACTCTCGAGGAATTTCAAAGATCATGGATTCAACTCAAAGGAGAGCGAGACACCTTTGTAACCCAGTTCTACGCAAGCGAGAAGAAGGTTTTAGAGCTTACGAGATAGCTTCATGAAGAGCGAAGTTTAAATGCCTACATTGCACCGAAGAGGATGCGCTCATGGGAGGCTTGATTCTTTTTAGGAGTTTATTTTGTGTTATTTTTTATTCCTCCATTGTAAGCCCGAGAGGCATTTGTAATTCCTATCTTTATTAATGAAGTTCATGTTTGTTATTTTCTATTTGTTTAGCAAATTTAAATTTCCTTAAATCCTTGAAAACATTTGCATTTGAATTACATGAATCATGACATAAGCAAGTTTTCGATACAAGTTGCCTCATCTTTCTACTGTTGATTTCAGTAAGATGGATCTCGAGAAGACTGTGAAATACTTGAAGTTATAAAATTCCCAGTTCCAAGAGACCTTATTGACCCTGGCCAAGGGACAACAAAAGCTGATGACACTGCTGGCGGCCAAAAAGAAGACTAAGAAGAAGGCCCTCATCAACATGGGGAAAGGTTTAAAGGCCCAGTTCGTCAGGTGCAGATAGTTGAAGAGTCATCCGATGAAGACGAGAACCAGGATGAAGAGGCAAGGAGCACCCGTGTTGAGGGTGAAAATGATCAAGCTTCTGAGGGCGAAGACTACTTTGATGAAAAATATCCAATGACTAAGGATAAATACAAGAAGTTAAAGGATAGATTGAAATTTATTGAAATTCAAGTCGTACCTGGTTTGGATTTTGGTGATTTGGGCTTAGTACCTGGGGTCATCATTCCCCATAAGTTCAAAATACCAGTCTTAGCTAAGTATGATGGAGTTTCATGCCCAAAACTTCATCTGAGGTCCTACGTCCGCAAGATACAACCATATACTACTGACAAGAAGCTTTGGGTCCATTTCTTCCAAGAGAGTCTGACTGGGACTCCGTTAGAATGGTTTTACCAATTGGAGAGTTCTCACATCCACACATGGGAAGATCTGGCCACTGATTTTTATCATCAATATCAGTATAATGCTGATTTGGAACCAGCTAGAGTTCAACTTCAAGGAATGACAATGGGTACTAATGAAGGGTTTAAAGAGTACGCGCAAAAATGAAGGGATCTTACTGGTAGGGTCCAACCATCACTAACTGACAGAGAACTAGTTGATATGTTAATGGGTACATTAATTTGCCCATTTTTAACTTGTTAATTGGGATATCTTCGTCTGGTTTCACCGAGTTGATCCTAACTGGTGAAAGGGTCGAAAGTGGCATTAAGAGTTGAAAAATTCCCATGACATATGCTTCTGCATCCAACTCTGTAAAAAATTCCTTTACTGGGAAGAAAGAAACCAATGTTGTGTATGGGGAAAGGGCCCGTACCAAGAAGGATCATCGACCCTCTATTAATGCCGTGTTAATCTCCAACCCTCCATCTGCTCAAAGACAATCATCCAACCATCAATGATCTGAAATTCGTCGAAGACAGTTCACAAAGATTAACATGTCGTTGTCCCAAACCTTGCAACACATGTTGAAGGCCAACTTGGTAAAATTGTGTGATCCACCACCAAATCCCAATGTCTCATCACCGAAGTAAAATCCTAATTCCAAATGCGCATATCATTCCAACAACCCTGGACATGAAACTGATCATTGTTGGGCTTTGAAATGCAGAATTCAAGATCTTATCAATAACAAAACTATTAAGTTTGATCCACCTACAACTTCAAATGTGATAACTGCACCAATGTCGAACCATGGCAAAGGTGTCAATGCGATTGATGACACCACTTTTGTTTCCTCCATTGAGGATTTGACTACTCCATTGACTACAATGAAGGGAGATTTGTTGAGAGTTGGGGTGTTCCCTGATTGTTTAAAAGACTGTGATTGTTGTGCTGAACAAATAAATGGATGCAAGTGGCTGAAAGAAGGTGTTCAACGCCTGATAGATAGTCACGAGATCCTGTTTGAAAAAGCTCCGAACATCAATATTTTGACCGATAAAACTGAAGATGTTTCTATCATAACAATTTCTAACAAGCCTCTTAGGATCTCCTCAAAGGGTCCTATTAGGATTTCAAATGAATCAACAATTTATCCTTTAATAATCACTGCCCCTGGGCCATTTCCTTACTCATCCGATAAAGCAGTTCCATGGAACTATGGTGCCGAAGTTTACTATCATGGAATAAAGCAAGATTCATGGATCAACGAAGACAAGACCAACGATGTTACAAATATTACGGGTTCTAGTAAGGTAACAAGAACAGGGAGGATCTTCTCCCCTGATATTTCACCTTCGACTACTACAACAACTCCTGTTCACATAACCAATAACAAGCCTAATGCCAACACTAGAGGCAAAGAAAAAGTAAGTGAGCCTGTTGGGATAGAGGCACCTGCCAAAGATGTCGATGTTGAAGAACCCTCCACTTGAGAGATGAAGGAAATCCTGAAAATTATAAAGAAAAGTGATTTCAAAATAGTCGAACAGTTATGGTAAACCCCCTCCAAAATCTCCAAGTTGTCATTACTACTTTGTTCTGATGCTCATGCCCAAGCTTTAATCAAGTTTTTGAAGAAAGCTCATGTGCCGCAAGAGACTACATCTGACCAGTTTGAGAATTGTGTGGCGAGTTTACCGGCTGACAACAGATTAGGTTTCTCTGACGCTTATTTGACTCCCATTGGAAGGAATCATAACAAGGCTTTGCATGTCTCTATTGAATGAAAGGGAAATACCTTGGCTCATGTCTTAGTTGATACTGGTTTATCTCTAAATGTGTTACCCAAAGGTGCTTTGGATCGGCTAGATTGTGAAGGCCTGGTGTTGAAACCAAGTGATATAGTTGTAAGGGCTTTTGATGGGTTCAAAAGGATGTTGCATGGAGAGGTGGATCTCCCCATTAAAGTTGGGTCACAAAATTTTAATTCTACTTTCTATGTGATGGACATCTGTCCCGCTTACTCTTGTTTACTTGGGCGCCGTTGGATACATAGGGCAGGAGCAGTGGTATCCACCCTTCACCAGAAATTGAAATATCCAGTCAAGGGAAAAAATTATTACTGTTTGTGGCGAAGAGGAATTCATGGTAAGCCACCTCAATTCCTTAAAATATGTGGAGTTGGATGGTGAGTTCATAGAAACTCCATGTCAAGCCTTTGAAGTGGTCTCTCCTATGGTTGCCGCCACCAAAATCTCTTATGACATTCCAAAAGCTGATGAAGTTATGCCAAGGATGGTTTCACTTAAGGAAGCTCATGTCGTGATTGAAGAAGGAAGTAGTACAAATTGGGGACAACTCCTTGACATTCCTTTCAAAGCAGACAAGTTTGGGTTAGGTTTCACTACCAAGGCTCAAAAGGAGGTCAGACGTGCGCGCATAGGAAAACCACCTCTTCACATCGGAAATCATGAAGTAAACAATGTGGAAGAATCTGACGATGAATGTGCTTTTGAAGAATGGATCTACCCTACTTCTGGAGGAAAGCTCAACAACTGGAACACAAAGGACTTCAATCCTATCTCCTTCAATGAGGATTAATTATTGTTTACTATTTTTTGTCAATTCAATAACTTTTGTCTATAATCTTAATTCCAAACAATGACTTTTAATCCTTGTTCCTGGCCCGAGACACCATGGTCCATTTTTAACAGTTTTGTTCATGTTCATCTATCATATGATCATTTAATGAAAAACATTGGACCTTTGCATTCAAATTTTGTGCTCATTGTCTTTCTTTTTCTTTATTGCATTTTTCAAATAGCCATGTATCTTACATGCACACACACACTTGCAGATCCTCATCCACTCCGGATCTTATTGCCAACGACTCTACTATTGCCAGTTATGACTTAGAACATCCAATTAACCAGGCCGAAGACAAAGGCGAGGAAGATTGTTAAATACCAGGGGAACTAGCCATACTTCTAATGCAAGATAAGAAAGTTATTCATCCTCATGAAGAGCCAGTCGAAGTTATCAACCTAGGTACTGAGACAGACAAGAAAGAGATCAAGATCGGTTCCAAATTAGAAGACGATATCAAGAGCAGGTTGGTCCAGATTCTACATGACTATGTTAAAGTGTTTGCTTGGTCATATGAAGACATGCCAGGTTGGATACTTACATTATGGTTCATCGTCTACCAACAAAGGAAGATTGCCTTCCTGTCAAACAAAAGATTCGTCGGATGCGGCCTGACATGTCTGAAAAGATAAAAGCGGAAGTGATGAAGCAATTCGATGTAGGATTCCTAGTTGTGACATCTTATCCTCAATGGGTTGCAAACGTGGTCCCCGTGCCAAAGAAGGATGGAAAGTTCGTATGTGTGTAGACTATAGAGATTTAAATAGGGCAAGCCCCGAAGATGATTTCCCTCTACCTCATATCGATGTCTTGGTTGACAATACCGCTCAACATAAAGTCTTCTCCTTCATGGATTGATTTTATGGCTACAACCAAATCAAGATGGCTCCTGAAGACATGGAGAAGACCACCTTTGTTACACAATGGGGCACCTTTTATTACAAAGTCATGCCGTTCGGATTGAAGAATGCAGGGGAAACATATCAAAGAGCTATGGTAGCTTTATTTAATGATATGATCCATCATGAAATAGAGGTCTATGTGGATGATATGATTTCAAGGTCGCAGACAAAGGAAGAGCACCTTGATCACTTACACAAGCTATTTGCAAGGTTGAAAAAGTACAAGCTAAGGCTAAATCCTAACAAGTGCACCTTCGGGGTAAGGTCTGGAAAGCTTTTGGGTTTTGTTGTCAGTGGCAAAGGCATTGAAGTCAATCCTGCGAAGATCAAAGCCATTCAATAAATTCCAGTTCCCTGTTCCGAGAAGGAAGTTAGAGGCTTCTTGGGTCGACTTAAACCATACCTAACTGCTACTTGTGAGCCAATCTTCAAACTCATGAAGAAAGATCAAGTAGTCAAATGAAAGGACGACTGCCAAGATGCCTTCGACAAAATCAAGGAATATTTGCAAGAGTCTCCTATCCTTATACCTCCAATTGAAGGAAAACCCTTGATCATTTATTTGATCGTGCTAGAGAATTTTATGGGGTGTGTGTTGGGACAACATGATGAGTCTGGCCGAAAATATAATGCAATATACTACCTGAGAAAAAAGTTTACCGACTGTGAAACTAGATATTCACTACTCGAGAAAACATGTTGTGCTCTAGCATGGGCTGCTCTCCAGCTAAGACAGTATATGTTGGCTCACACCACTTTTTTATTTCTAAGATGGACCATATCAAGTACATCTTCGGGAAGCCAGCTCTCTCCAGACGAATAGCTAGATGGCAAATGATTCTGACCAAATATTACATCCAGTATACCACACAAAAGGCCATAAAAGGAAGTGTATTGGCAGATCATTTGGCCCATCAAGCTGTTAATGATTACCAATTGTTGTACCCCAAAATTTGTCCTCTCGTTTCTCAAAGGATCATCCTGGACCCTCAGGTTTTGCATCTATCAAGTTTCAAGTCTTGAATTACAATTTCCCAAGAAAATCATTCATAAGGGAAAAATGGTCAAAAGCACACTGAAAAGTCAAACTTTAACTTTTAAACCAAAAATTAAGTTTCAACAATTATATTTCATCAAGACATGAAATTAATTCATCAAAATCAAAAGTTAGAAATTGCCTTGAAAAATCAAATTTCTAAACATTTAGAAAATTTTCTAAGTGTTAAGAGAATATGATACTTCAGAACTTCTGGGCCAGCCTTCACGCAAGTGCAATTAGAATTTGCGAACACGGTTCAGAACAGGATTCATCAATCAGAACGTGACTCTTCAGCATATGGAGGCTATGTTATATGCTTCGGTCAGAGCCTCACCCTTCGAATCTCACTCTGGCCTCCTACGATCAGAACATCACCAAATCCTAAAACCTCGTTTAAGAAACCTACTGCACTGCTGTAGTACAATCCTGGCACCAGTTGCCACAACGCTCCAAGGTGCTGCTGATCCAGTCCACGCTTGCGTTTTTCTCAAACCCCATAATTGCACCAAATTAGCATGCAAAAACTGTGTTTAAAAAGCAATGGAACAATATTCCAAAAAGGTTAGAAATCCCATTTGTTTTTCCCTCCAAAACCACAACAAACCCATCTATAAATAAGTTGCTCCATCACACGTTCAAGGGGATGGCTTTTGGAGAGAGAGAGAGAGAGAGAGAGAGAGAGAGAGAGAGAGAGAGAGAGAGAGAGAGAGAGAGAGAATTATCAAAGAGAGAAAAGAAAACAGTAAAACATTTGTGAACCCTGAATTCCTAAACAAAACCAAAACCTTTATTCTTCCCTTTGAATCAAAGAGCGTAGTATTTTCTGCTCTGTTGTTCTTGCTGACTCCAGAACATCTGAAGGCAGTAGCTCAATCCCCAAACACACGTTCAAGATTCAAGGTAAGTCTTTCTGACTTTGAATCTTTTCATTCAGAACATCATTAAATATGTAAATATCATAGTATTGATGTTGTCCATATCATTGCATAACTAAAAAACTGTGGATCAGAACTTCTTGAATAAATCTAGGCTCAGAAGTAGGATTAGAACTTCTATGAACTGTTGTGCTTTTATCTTTCTGATTTGCTGATGAGAACTAATTAGGTTGTAGATGTTCTGACTAATGTAAGGAATGAGATGAAGTGTAACACAATTTCTGGGTTTTCTTTCCCATTATTTTAGCACAGCACATAACTTCTGAGTTCTCCTCACCTTTTTAACACACCATAATTCCTAGGTTTTTACACTGTTATAGCACAGTATCAGAATTTCTGATTTTTCTCACGCACAGAACTTCTAGGTTGTCTTAATGTTTAAACACACTCAGAACTTCTAGGTTTTCTTACTGTTTTAACACGCACAGAACTTCTAGTTTTGCTCACTGTTTAAACACCACATACAAAACTTCTGGTTTCCTCTAACGATTCTTTCAGAACTTCAGCGTGCAGCAACCCAGAGCTTCTGATCCCCTCCAATGTTTCTTTCTGAACTACAACACGTCTAGCACCAGAACTTCTGGTCCCTTTCATTTTGCTTTCAACAATGTGTTGATCCTGTTTTCATTTCTTTTCCTTTTTCTTTCTTATACTCATTATTTTCAGCATTAATATCTTTCTTATTAATATGAAAAAGGGCCTAAAAAATATTTTTTTTTCTTTTATTAACTAATTATTTTTATTTCTTTTAAAGACAAAAACCATTTTTTAAAACAAATATTTTTCTTTCTTATATTGTACAATTCAATATGGTTATAATAGATAATTAGGATTTAAAATTCTTGCAAAACCCCATTTTTAAATTTGTACCCCCATCCCTAAATGATGTAATAGCATAGGACTTTACATTTCCGCAGTTTATCGCTTTCAAATATAAATGCTAGTAATTAGGGTGTGTATGGTAAGACACAAAATCAACAAATAGATAACCCTAATCAAGACTAAATGCATGTAAATCAAACACACTATTCACACTTGCACCCTTAGGGTAGTCCCACTTTGTCGCCTTTCGAAAAATAGTCATGTCCCTCGAATATGGTCATTTTAGCAAAGATCCTCGATAAAAGACCGTAGTCCCTCGATGACCCTCCATGTTTCCTTCAGTAAACGATCTAGTCCCTAAATGACATTGCTAAACGTCCCATAGGTCGCCTTCTATGACTATACAAATGTCCCGCGCGTGTCCCTTCACATCCAACGATGGGGCTTCTTACCAAATCAATATTAAGATAGCAACATCTAAAGGAGGATGAAAAGAACATCTAAGACCTTTTGAGTAGGTAGATTTTCTCCTAGTCACTCACTTGCTCACAACAAAACATTTTTTACACCAACACTTTCATCTTGAAACATTTTTTGAAACACTTTGTACGCGTTCTTATAGAAACGAGAGTCATTACAAAGAAAACACCTTTTCAAAATCAATTTCAAAAACACATTCCACAAACACCTGTTTGAACTATTTTCTAAACAACACTTTGTATGCGTTCTTATAGAAACGAGAGCCATTACAAAGTCACATTTTCTAAATACTTTCAAAAACCCACACCACAAGCATATTCAAACAAAATCAAGTGATCTAGCAAGTAACTAAGATCCCGTAGTTAACTACAGATGAAAAGGGTGCTAATACCTTCCCTTTCATAATCTACCCCCCGAACTCAAGAAAACATCTCTAAAGGTCTTTCCTGTTCTTTTCATCCTTTCCTTATTGGATAAAAGAAAAGTCGGTGGCGACTCTTGCTATCCATACAATTGTAATCAAACGCAAAACTCCCAAGTCAGTTCTCCCACTGTGTTACAGAACTGGCGGCTCTGCTGGTGATAAATCTTAAAAAAGTGGGGTTACCTTAGGGCTAGATAACATTTAATTGCTTTTGTTTGTTTGACTTGCATGCTTTAAATTACGGTTCCTTGTTTGGGCTTGTTTTGATCCTCTACCCAGATCTGGGGCACCTTTTAGATAAGTAGCAATAGATTATGGAAATTGTACGGTGTAGACCGATATGGTTGAAACAATGGCTACGTTAGTGTGACGCATTTGCTGGTACCGATATCCCTTGTGTTGAATCGAGGAGAATATGGGGCCGCTGAGCGGCATCATGAAGCACTAATTGACTTTCGAACATTAATTGAACAAACTTTGCCAATTAGGATGTAGTGAGATAACTGGTTTCGGTGGAAAGCTGAAAATTGGTTGATACTCGATACTACACTCATTGAGACTTGACTTTTGGGATATCTCGGACGCAATAAAAGATTGATTGTGCTGAGACAACACCTAAAGGAAAGTTCAGTGATATTGAGATCCCCTAGAACCCAGTTACTATTACTAGGACAGGTTTGAGCCAACTAAAACTTTAAGAGGGTACTTACCTATAAGACTCCATGCAAGCCTAAACCTAAGGACTTGTTTTGTCTTGTGTGTATATGCTTACTTGTACATAACATCATAAAATTAATAACATCATACGCATTCTCACTAACCATTTCAAGGATTTTAGGAATTTATCTTTGTTTTGTTTTGTAGGCCATGAACTCTGTCCAAAGAAACACCATCTGAATCAGCTTCGTGAAAGCACACCCTCAGCTCCAAGAGTTAGCATCAAGGGTGCCCGAAGATTCTCCTTTTACCAAGAAATATGGTCGACTCCTCAGTTTAGCTACCTCTAATTTCCAAGAAGAGATGATGTGTGTGCTCTTCCAATTCTTTGATCCCATACATCATTGCGTCACCTTTCCTGACTATCAGCTGGTACTTACACTAGAAGAGTTCTCCCTACTATTAGGAGTGCCCGTGCTTGATCAGATACTGTTCACCGGTCTAGAAGGGATTCTGAAACCTGAGATCATGGCCGAAGCTCTGCATCTGAAGAGAGTCAACATCATAGCAAATTGGGAGACAAGAAGCAGAGTCAAGGGGTTCCTAGCCAAGTTTCTATTAGAGAAGGCTCGTTCATTCTAGGAAGATTTGGATTTCAAGCCTTTGAAGACGTCTTGGCTTTTCTCATTTACGGTCTTGTTCTATTCCCCAACTCGGACCAATTCATAGATGTAAATGCCATCAAAGTCTTTCTCTCTCGTAATCCTATACCTACCTTGTTGGGAGACATCTTACATTGCATCCATACCCGCACCATGAAGAAAAGAGGTACTCTCTTGTGTTGTATTCCCCTACTCGCCAAGTGGTTCACTTCACACCTACCTCGATCAACATTGAAGAATGAGAAAAGGTTGACATGGTCTCAAAGGATGATATCCCTCACCCACTCTAATATTCATTGGTGTTCAAGATCCTTGGAAGATACTTCCATCATTGACGGTTGTGGGGAATTCCCTAACATCCTATTGCTTGGTATTAGGGGGGATATCACTTACAACCCTTGATTAGCTTTATGACAGTTTGGCTATGCCCGACGAGATGGTCCTTACGAGATGCTCATCCAAGTTATGGTGTTCGACTACGAAAGCGACGATCAAGGCTACCATCAGAGGTTTGCACGAGCTTGGATGATGTTAAACAAAGTGGATATTAAGACATTGGGACGCAAAAAATATATTCCCCTTGAGCCTTATCTTAGGTGGGTGCAAGCTCGTGCTCAGAGTCTCATAATGCCTTACCCCTCTATCCTTCCTGTTATCATAGAGCTTATTGTTGAAGGAGATGTCTCGTACACTGCCCTTCATCCCAACATGCCCACCTCTCTCGAAGACCTACAAAGGGATTAGATTCAGCTTAAGGAAGAACGAGACACTTTCGAAGCCCAGTTCTACACCAGTGAGAAGAATGTTTTGGAACTCACCAAGCAGCTTCATGAAGAGCGGATTCTGAACGCCTACATCGCACCAAAGAGGATGCGTTTAACTTTTTTTCTTAGAAGTTTTGTATTTTATTTCTTTCATTGTAAGCCCAAAGAGGCGTGATGTACTCAAACTTGGATTTATTAATTTAACGTGTGTTCCTTTTTGTCTAAAGCAAATTTAAATCTCTAATTTCCTTAAAATCATTTGCATATGCATCTTCATTCATCATAACACAAACATGTTTCTTACAGCAGGTCTCCTTATTTCTCTGCTGTTTATTTCAGTGAGATGGATATTGAATAGACAATAAAAGATCTTCAGATGCAGAACGCTCAGTTTCAACAAATGTTCTTGACTCTGGCAAAAGGACAAGAGGAGTTAAAAACTTTGCTGATCAAATAGAAGAAGAAGAAAGCGAAGAAATCTACCAGTGTTTTGAATCTGGGAAGAAGGTTCAAAGGACCAGCTAGATGGACTCTAGACTTTGCAACATCATCAGGTGAAAGGGATAATCAAGAAGGGAAAAACAAGGAAGTGACTGACCATCCCGAATCTGAAGAGGAAGAAGAGGTTGACTACTCTGAAGAGCAGTATCCTCCAATTGACAACAAATAGAAACAGTTGGAAGATCGCCTCAATGCTATGGAGATCCAGAAGGTACCCGGGTTGGATTTT
Source organism: Vicia faba (assembly GCA_948472305.1). NCBI lineage: Eukaryota > Viridiplantae > Streptophyta > Magnoliopsida > Fabales > Fabaceae > Vicia > Vicia faba. Next base: position 751,403,055 of record OX451740.1, on the reverse strand, counting down.
GAAGAGCTAGGACTTGTCTCATGGGTTGTCATCCCACAAAAATTCAAGGTCCCCATTTTCGCTAATTATGACTGTGTCTCTTGTCCAAAGCTGCATTTGAGATCATACGTCAGGAAAATTCAACCCCATATTGCAGATAGGAATATATGGGTGCATTTCTTCCAAGGAAGCTTGTCTGGGACGCAGTTGGATTGGTTCTATCAGTTGGAAGGGACCAACATCTGCAATACCAATATAATGTTGACTTAGCTCCAACACGGACACAGTTTCAAGGCATGTCTATGGGAATAGGTGAAGGTTTCAAAACCTATGCTCAAAAATTGAGAGATCTCGTGGGAAGGGTCCAACCCTATATATCTGACATAGAATTGGTGGATATGTTCTTAGGCACGCTATCTGGTCCATTCTTCAAACATATGATCGGAAGCTCCTCGGTTGGGTTTACCGAATTAATCATGACCGGTGAACGGGTAGAAGCGGGTATAAAAAGTGGCAAAATTCAAAGAGATGCATCCTCGAGCACGATAAAGAAGCCCTTTACCCGAAAGAAGGAGGTCAGTGTTACATAGACCATAGGAATCAGGACAGAATTGAACGCCGTCCAGCGGTAGGGGCTGTCATGATCCCTAAGCCTGCACCTACTCAACAAAGGAATAATCAGTCTAGAACAAAAAGTCCGGTAAGACAGTTTACCCGGATAAATATGACGTTGTCTCAAGTCTTGCCGCATTTGTTGAAATCTAATCTGGTAACCTTGCGGGAAGCTCCGAAGAATCCCAACACTGCCTCTCCCCGTTATAACCCAAATGCTCGTTGTGCTTACCATTCAGGAAGTCCAGGTCATGATACAAATGATTAATGGGATTTGAAAAACATGGTGCAAGACCTTCTTGAGACAGGGGGAATTGAATTTGACGCCCTTGAGATCCCAAACATTATCACTGCTCCTATGCCCAAGCACGGTCATGGTGTTAACGTTGTTGAAGATGATATGTTTGTTACTGTTGTTGATGAACCTGTTACTCCTTTCCTGACCGTCAAGAGGAACCTTTTGAAGGCTGGTTTATTTCCGAGATGTGGTGAAGGTTGCCACCTTTGTTTATCTCTATTGACTGGTTGTCATTTATTTAAGGCAGGTGTCCAACTTCTGATGGATGACAAAGAGATTTTGTTTGAAAAGACTCCCGTTCCAACCATTTCTTACAAGGATGTTTCAATAATGACCATTTCCGCCATTCCTCCCAGCGTCTCCACCAAAAGACCTGTCAGGATTACATCTGTTCCGAAGGTGACTCCACTGATAATTACTATGCCAAGGCCAATCCCATACTCCTCAGACAAAATTGTTCCCTGGAACTATGGGGGTGACCTATACTACCACGGCGTCAAGCAAGACTGGCTGGCTGATGAAGATCTGATTTTTGAGAAGGCTGACCCCGACATTGGAAACATTGTGGGAACCAGCAAAATAACCAGAAGTGGAAGAGTATTCTCCCATGATATTTCTCCTCCAAAAGCTGTTACTGTCCTGTGATCATTCCTGCTTTTGTTCTTGCTGATACTACTACTACAGTTCCTATGATTACCCCTGCTGACACCCCTATCACCGAGTCGACCGGGACTCGGGGCAAAGACATTTTGATTGAGCCTGTCCAGATGAAGGCGTAGTCAATATCTATCCCATAGGCTTCCAAGAAGGAGATGGAAGAAATTTTGAAAATTATAAAAAAAAGCAACTACAATGTAGTCGAGCAGCTAGGGAAGACCCCGTCAAAGATTTCTATGCTAGATTTACTGTTGTGCTCCGAAGCTCATGCAAAGGCTTTGGTGAAATTTATTAAAACTTCCCATGTGCCACAGGAAACCTCTGTTGACCAATTCGAAGATTGTGTGGCTAGTTTGACAGCTGATAACAGATTGGGCGTTTCTGATGCTGATCTAACACCTAGAGGGAGGAAACACAATGATGCATTGCATGTCTCTATCGAATGCAGGGGAACTACATTGGCCTGTGTCCTGGTAGATACTGGTTCGTCATTGAATATGTTGCCTAAGAAGGCTCTAGATAGACTAGACTGTGAAGGTTTGACCTTAAAACCCAGTAACATAGTGGTAAGGGCCTTAGATGGTTCAAAGAGAATGGTGCACAGGGAGGTGGACATCCCCATTAAAGTTGGAACTCAGACCTTTGATTCAACTTTCTATGTGATGCATATCCGCCCTTCCTATTCCTGTTTATTAGGCCAACCTTAGATTCATGGCGCTGGTGCCGTCACCTCTACATTACATTAGATGTTGAAGTACCCAATCAAGGAAAAAATCATCACTTTCCATGGAGAGGAGGAATATAGGGTCAGTCACCTCGACTCTTTCAGGTACGTGGAAATGGATGGTAAGTTCATCGAAACTTCGTGTCAGTACTTCGAGGAGGTCCTACAAATAGTTGCAGCAAGCAAGACTGTTTCCAAAGTCCCGAAGATTACCAGACCTCCATTGAAGATAACTTCTCTGAAAGATGCCAAGGCAGTAGTCGAAGAAGGTGGGTGTATCATTTGGGGCCAACTTCTAGATATTTCCTACAAATCTGACAAATTTGGTTTGGGTTTTACTTCAGGAGCCCAGAAAGTTGTTCGTCATGCTCGTGTCGGGGAACCACCTTTGTGGATCAGCAACCATGGAGTCAACACAGTGGAAGATAGTGATGATAATTGTGACCTGGAAGAATGGATTTTTCCAACTATCAGCAGAGGACTCAACAACTAGGAAGCTAAAGAATTTGTCCCTATTACTTTTATCCAATAGTAACTGTCTTTAAATTTTTGTCAGATTTGTAATAATTAAACAATTTAGTCTTTAAAACCTTGTGTCTTACTCGAGGCACAACAGTCCATTTGTGAGGGTTGTTACTTCATCTTCATATGTCATCAGTAAATCATGGATGTTTTTGCATGCAAATTTTACGCTCTTTGTTCTTTTTTTTCTACATTTTTATTTTTTCAATGATAGTTATGCTCTTACACACACTCACATATAAAATGCAGATCAACATCCACTCAGGATCCCATGGGTAACGATTCTGCTATGGCCTATTGTGACTTTGAAAATTCGATCCACCAAGCCGAAGAAGAAGGTTAGGAAGATTATGAGGTGCCAGGGGAACTAGCCAGGTTACTACAATAGGAAGAAAGGACCATACAACCCCACAAAGAGCCGGTTGACACAGTTAACTTAGGTATCGAAGAGGAAAGAAAGAAGTCAAGGTAGGTGCCAACCTGGAACCTAGTGTCAAAAAGCATTTAACTTGGTTACTACATGACTATGTTGAGGTCTTTTCCTGGTCATACGAGGACATGCCAGGACTCAACGCTGATATCGTGGTCCATCGTCTGCCGACAAAAGAGGATTGCCCTCCGTTATAACAGAAATCCTGTCGCATGCAGCCAGAAATGTTAGAGAAGATCAAGACTGAAGTCATGAAGCAGTTCAACACCGGATTCTTAGCTGTCACCTCTTATCCACAATGGGTCGCCAATGTTGTTCTAGCGCCTAAAAAGGACGGTAAAGTACGCATGTGTGTGGATTACAAAGACTTGAATAAGGCAAGCCCTAAGGATGATTTCCCGCTTCCCCATATCGATATTTTGGTTGACAACACCGCGTAGCATTAAGTATTCTCCTTCATGGATGGTTTCTCCGGGTACAATCAAATCAAAATGATACCTGAGGACATGGAGAAAACGACCTTTGTCACAAAGTGGGGCATGTTCTGTTATAAAGTTATGCCATTTGGACTGAAGAACGCTGGGGTAACTTATCAGTGCACCATGGTAGCTCTGTTTCACGATATGATCCATCACGAGATAGAGGTATACATGGATGACATGATAGCCAGATCTCAAACTAAAGAGGAACAACTTGACCATTTGCAGAAACTGTTTGAAAGATTGAAGAAATACAAACTAAGGTTGAACCCGAGTAAATGCACTTTTGGAGTGAGGTTCGATAAACTCCTAGGCTTCATTGTCAGCGGTAAAGGTATCAAAGTGGATCCTGCAAAGGTAAAAGCAATATAAGAAATGCTTGCTCCTTGCACCGAGAAGGAAGTCGGAGGATTCTTAGGACGGCTAAACTACATCTCCAGATTCATTTCTCACCTAACCGCTACTTGTGAACCTATCTTCAAATTACTGAAGAAAGATCAAGTGTTGGATTGGAACGACAATTTCCAGGCTGCCTTCGACAGGATCAAAGAGTACCTTCAAGAGCCTCTTATTTTGATACCTCCAGTCGATGGAAGACCTTTGATCATGTATCTAACTGTCTTGTAAAACTCAATGGGGTGTGTGCTGGGGAAGCATGAAGAGTCTGGCCGAAAAGAGCATGCAATATACTAATTGAGAAAAAAGTTTACCGACTATGAAACCAGATATTCACTGCTCAAGAAAACTTGTTGCACTTTGGCATGGGCTGCTCGCCGGCTAAGACAGTATATGTTGACCCATACTACCTTATTGATATCCAAGATGGATCCAATTAAATACATATTCGATAAGCCCGCCCTCTCTAGAAGAATAGCAAGATGGAAAAAGATCCTGATTGAATACGACATTCACTACACTACCCAAAAAACAATAAAGGGCAGTGTGTTAGCCGATCACCTTGCTCATCAGGATGTGGATGACTATCAGTCCATGAAATTCGAGTTCCCAGATGAAGACATCATGATGGTAAACAATTGTGAAGAACTCAGACCATATGACGGACCTGAACAAGGATCCCGATGGACCTTGGTTTTTGATGGAGCTTCCAACGCACTCGGAAACGCCATAGGCACTGTGATCATATCCCCTGAAGGATGTCATACTCCCTTCAGTGCAAGACATTGTTTCAACTATACCAATAATATGGCGGAATATGAAGCGTGTATTATGGGTCTCAAAGTCGCCATATATTTGGGAATCAAGTCCTTAAATGTATTTGGAGATTCAGCCTTAGTCATCAGTCAGATCAAAGGAGAATGGGACATGAAGCATCCTAATCTCATACCTTACAAAGAACATGTGTTGACATTAATCCCACATTTTGAGGAAATTACCTTTGAGCATTTTCCACGAGAGGAAAATCAACTAGCGGACGCGCTAGCCACTATGTCATCCATGTTTAAAATCGGGTGGGATAACGAGGCTCCCTAGATCACCATTGAGCGGAAGGATGAACCAGCTTACTGTCACGAGATCAATGCTGAAGAAGTAGTGGACAAGCCTTGGTTCAAGAAATTAAGAGGTATCTCGAGGCCCAAGAGTATCCTGAGGGCGCTTCAGTCATGACAAGAAGTTCTTGAGAAGATTTTCTGCTAAATTCTTCCTCAGTAACGGAATCCTCTATAAACAAAACCACGACTCTACTTTGCTTCGTTGCATAGACCAGAGTGAGGAAGAAAATATCATGGCTGATTTACATGAAGGTACCTTTGGAACTCATTCTAGTGGACACACGATGGCTAAAAAGATCTTGCAGGCAGGATACTACTAGTCCACCATAGAAGCAGATTGTTATCAAAATTCACGAACTTGTCACAAGTTCCAGATCTATGCTGACAAAGTACATATGCATCTGGTTCCCCTAAACGTCCTGACTGCTCCTTTGCCCTTTGCAATGTGGGGCATTGACATGATTGAAGAGATCAAACCCACAACTTCTAATGGATAATGTTTCATTTTGGTTGCCATTGATTACTTCACAAAGTGGGTCGAGGCAGCTTCATTCACTTCTGTTACCAAGAACGCTGTGGCCCAATTCATCAAACAGAATCTCATCTATCGTAACGGTATCCCAGAGAGAATTATCACACATAATGGTACCAATCTCAACAATACTATGATTATCGCACTATGCGTGCAATTCAAGATCCAGCACCATAACTCCTCTCCTTACTGGCCGAAAATGAATGGTGTTGTAGAAGCCGCAAATAAAAACATCAAGAAGATCATACAAAATATGACAGTGACCTACAAGGACTGGCATGAGATGTTACCATTTTCTCTCCATGGTTACTGTACCACGGCATGCACGTCAATAGGTGAAACTCCTTTCTCTTTGGTATACGGTATGGAAGCTATCCTACCAATTAAAGTCCAAATACCTCCCCTGAGAATCATAAGAGATGCAGGGTTGAATGAAGATGAATGGATTCAAACTCGACTTGACCAGTTGAACTTGATTGATGAGAAGAGGCTTACGGCTGTCTGTCATGGTCAGATGTACCAAAAACGTATGATCAAAGCTTTTAACAAGAAGGTCAGACGTCAGGTATATCGGGTTGGTGACTAGGTAATCAAGCATATCATATGGCTACAAGGTGATCCCAGGGGAAAATGGACTCCTACATACGAAGGACCATTTGTGATCAAAATCATATTCTTTGGTGGAACAATGATCTTAACCACTATGGATGGCGACGACCTTCCGCATCCTGTAAACTCGGACATAGTCAAAAGATACAACGCATGAATAAAGACCCGCTAGGTCGACTGGCCTAGGAAAAAATTAGGGCATCTCGGTGAACCAAAAGGGTTCAAGCAAAAATTAGGGATAAAATACAAAAAAAAATATATGTACACCTGGCAAGCTGAAAATCCGAAAGGGTGGCTTGGGCAAAAAGGGTATCCCGGTGGACTGAAAACCCAAAAGGGCGGTCCAAGCAAAAGTTAGGGATTGAAAGCGTATGACTATGTCCCGTTGGATCACCTTACAGATAACCTTTAGTATCGACTGAAAAATTCAAATGGTTCTAATCAATCCAATCAGCTTCAGACAAAGTAGCAAGTGGATGAGACGCTCAGAGACATGAAGGCTATAGCAGAATGGGAACCCCATGGGATTATTTCACATAGCTATCCTTTATTTGTATCAATTCTAATTTTCTATGATGACACTCCCTTACTAGGATGTTCGTCTCGTTGTACAAAAATACTTATTCAAGTTAATACAAAGATATCCCTTTGAAAGTGCAAAACTATTTGTTTTTCTTTTATTTTCGTGTTTTGTTTGCAAAAGCGTCCAATGATTATTTTTGAACATATGCATTTGAACGCGATTACTGTTTAAAAATGAGCAACAAAAAATGGGAATAGAAAATAGAAAGACAATCATTAAAGGCTTTAAGAAATAGGATAGTATCTATAGACCATTCCATAAAATCCCCCACATGTACATTTTCCAGCAAGAGCGGAAACACGGACATCCCACTACAGGATCGCTAACATATCTCTAGTATTTAGCCTAATAGTATCAGGTGCTCTCACATCCCTGACGGAGCGAAACTTCCAGTTACCGCTCCAAAGATTCCCCAGTGAAAGTCTCCAAGTTTCTCAGGATTCCCCAGCAGGATTTCATGAAGTCCACAAGCAATGCATGGTGTTTCCCTTCCCCAACAAAGTGTATTTCTCTAACTATGGAAGCCCATCCATCAACACTTCGACTTCAACAAAATATGCAGACTTGCACCCCATATCCCCAGTAGCAATTAGGGATTTATTTTCCCTAATCCAACAACACTACAACAGAACAATTAATATGCTCATACATTGCATTCATACGTCATATCATTGACAACACAAATGCATATAGCACAATCTCCTGTATTTTGAGAAATAACATTATACAGTGAACTTAATACATCATTACATTGCATACAACTAACTCCTCACCTTTTCAGGAAAGGTTAATCAAAAGAAAATTATCGTCAAATTTTCAACAAGACAAGGCAAATATCTATGAAAAAATCAATCATAGATCAATTCTTGAAACAAGACTAAATTGACTATCTACATGACAAATACTCCCCTTCAGGTCTCAATTGGTTCAATTTTAAACCTCTCAACGGTTTACCTTGATTCTTTCCTACAGACATCTTCTCTGGTTCAGATAAGTCACTCCAAGATTTATTCTGATTCTTTTCCAGACCCCCGTTGGTCCAGTTTAAATCTCTCAACAATTTATTCTGATTCTTTCCCGCAGACATCTTCTCTGGTTCAAATAAATCGCTCCAAGATTTGCTATGATTCTTCTCCAGAACCCTGCTGGTTCAGTTTTAAACCTCTCAAGGTTTATCCTAATTCTTTCCCGCAGACATCTTCTCTGGTTCAGATAAATTGCTCCAAGATTTATTCTGATTCTTCTCCAGACCCCTGCTGGTTCAGTTTTAAACCTCTCAACAGTTTATCCTGATACTTTCCCACAGACATCTTCTCTGGTTCAGATAAATTGCTCCAAGATTCTGATTTTTCTCCAAACCCCTGCTGGTTCAGTTTTAAACCTCTCAACGGTTTATTCCAATTCTTTCCCGCAAACATCTTCTCTGGTTCAGATAAATCGCTCCAAGATTCTGATTTTTCTCCAAACCCCTGCTGGTTCAGTTTTAAACCTCTCAACGGTTTATTCCATATCTTTCCCGCAAACATCTTCTCTGGTTCAGATAAATCACTCCAAGATTTAATCTGATTTCTTTTCCAGACCCCTGCTGGTTCAGTTTAAACCTCTCAAAGGTTTATCTTTATTCTTCCCCAGTAGACACTTTCTCTGGTTTAAATAAATCACTCCAAGATTTATTTTGATTCTCTCCAATTAAAAAATATCCAAGGCCTCTTTTGGTTCAGTTTAAACCTCTCAACGGTTATCCTGATTCTTCCCAGTTAAAGAACATTCAATACTTCCGCTAGGTTCAGTTTCAAATCGACCAAAGGTTTATTCTGATTCCTTACCCAGCTGAAATCAAGTTTAAACTTAGTCTAATTTTCTATCAACAGTCACCTTTGGATGGAATCTGTAAGCCCATCTCCTCCAACTCTCCATCATTTCTCCAAATGGAATCTTTAAACCCATTCCTTACACCTCAACCACAATATCATCAAAGCGCAAATTTATGGGCACTCTAGTGTTCAATCATCTTCCACCCCCGAGTCACGAATGGCGGATTCGCCAATCTAACTCTTCAGGTTTAAGAAGATTGAACAGGGGCAACTGTTGTACCCTAAAATTTGTCCTCTCATTTCTCAAAGGATCATCCTGGACCCTCAGGTTTTGCTTCTATCAAGTTTCAAGTCTTGAATTACAATTTTCCAAGAAAATCATTCATAAGGGCAAAATGGTCAAAAGCACACTGAAAAGTCAAACCTTGACTTTTAGATCAAAAATCAAGTTTCAACAATTATATTTCATCAAGACATGATATTAATTCATCAAAATAAAAAGTCATAAATTGCCTTGAAAAATCAAATTTCTAAACATTTAGAAAATTTTCTAAGTGTTAAGAGAATATGATACTTCAGAACTTCTGGGCCAGCCTTCACGCAAGTGCAATCAGAATTTGCAAACACGGTTTAGAACATGATTCATCAATCAGAACGTGACTCTTCAGCATATGAAGGCTATGTTATGTGCTTCGGTCAGAGCCTCACCCTTCGAATCTCACTCTGGTCTCCTACGATCAGAACATCACCAAATCCCAAAACCTCGTTTGAGCAATCTGCTGCACTGCCGTAGTACAGTCCTGCCACCAGCTGCCACAACGCTCCAAGGTGCTGCTGATCCAGTCCACGCCTGCGTTTTTCTCAAACCCCATAATTGCACCAAATTAGCATGCAAAAACTATGTTTAAAAAGCAATGGAACAGTATGCCAAAAAGGTTAGAAATCCCATTTGTTTTCCCCCCCAAAACCACAGCAAACCCATCTATAAATAAGTTGCTCCACCACACGTTCAAGGGGTTGGATTTTGGAGAGAGATAGGATTATCAAAGAAAGAAAAGAAAACAGTACAACATTCGTGAACCCTGAATTCCAAAACAAAACCAAAACCCTTGTTCTTCCCTTTGAATCAAAGAGCGTAGTATTTTCTGCTTCGTTGTTCTTGCTGACACCAGAACATCTGAAGGCAGTAGCTCAAGCCCCAAACACACGTTCGAGATTCAAGGTAAGTCTTTCTAACTTTGAATCTTTTCATTCTGAACATCATTAAATATGTAAATATCGTAATATTGATGATGTCCATATCATTGCATAAGTAAAAATATATGGATCAGAACTTCTTGAATAAAGCTAGGCTCAGAAGTAGGATTAGAACTTCTATGAACTGTTGTTCTTTTATCTTTCTAATTTGCTGATGAGAACTGATTAAGTTGTAGATGTTCTGACTAATGTAAGGAATGAGATGAAGTGTAACACAAAATTTTTGGGTTTTCTTTCCCACTGTTTTAGCACAACACAGAACTTCTGAGTTCTCCTCACTGTTTTAACACACCAGAATTCCTAGGTTTTTACACTGCTATGGCACAGTATCAGAATTTCTGATTTTTCTCACGCACGTAACTTCTAGGCTGTCTTACTGTTTTAACACACTCAGAACTTCTAGGTTTTCTTACTGTTTTAACACGCACGGAACTTCTAGTTTTGCTCACTGTTTAAACACCACATACAGAACTTCTGGTTTCCTCTAACGTTTCTTTCAGAACTTCAGCGTGCAGCAACCCAGAGCTTCTGATCCCCTCTAATGTTTCTTTCTGAACTACAACACGTCTAGCATCAGAACTTCTGGTCCCTTTCATTTTGCTTTCAGCAATGTGCTGATCTTGTTTTCATTTCTTTTCCTTTTTATTTCTTATACTCATTATTTTCAGTATTAATATCTTTTTTATTAATATAAAAAGGGGCCTAAAAATATTTTTTATTTTATTGACTAATTATTTTTATTTCTTTTAAAGACAAAAACCATTTTTTAAAACAAATATTTTGCTTTCTTATATTGTACAATTCAATATGGTTGTAATAGATAATTAGGATTTAAAATTCTTGCAAAACCCCATTTGTAAATTTGTACCCCCATCCCTAAATGTTGTAATAGCGTAGGACTTTACATTTCCGCAATTTATCGCTTTCAAATATAAATGCTAGTAATTAGGGTGTGTATGGTAAGACACGAAATCAAAAAATAGATAACCCTAATCAAGACTAAATGCATGTAAATCAAACACATCGTTCACACTTGCACCCTTAGGGTAGTCCCACTTTGTCGCCTTTCAAAAAATAGTCATGTCCCTCGAATATGGGCATTTTAGCAAAGATCCTCGATAAAAGATCGTAGTCCCTCGATGACCCTCCATGTTTCCTTCGGTAAACGATCTAGTTCCTAAATGACATTGCTAAAACGTCTCATAGGTTTCCTTCTATGACTATACAAATGTCCTGCGCCTGTCCCTTCACATCCAACGATGGGGCTTCTTACCAAATCAATGGTAAGATATCAACATCTAAAGGAGGATGAAAAGAACATCTAAGACCTTTTGAGTAGGTAGATTTTATCCTAGTTTCTCGCTTGCTCACAACAAAACATTTTTTACACCAACACGTTCATCTTGAAACATTTTTCGAAACACTTTCTACGCGTTCTTATAGAAACGAGAGCCATTACAAAGAAGACATCTTTTCAAAATCACTTTCAAAAACACATTCCACAAACACCTCTTTGAACTATTTTCTAAACAACACTTTGTATGCGTTCTTATAGAAACGAGAGCCATTACAAAGTCACATTTTCAAAATACTTTCAAAAACTCACACCACAAGCACATTCAAAAAAAATCAAGTGATCTAGTAAGAAACTAAGAGCTCGTAGGTAACTACAGATGAAAAGGGTGCTAATAGCTTCCCTTTTCATAATCTACCCCCCGAACTCAAGAAAACATCTCTAAAGGTCTTTCCTGTTCTTTTCAGCATTTCCTTATTGAATAAAAGAAATTTATGAACTTTAACTTCCCGGATGAGAATATTATGCTAGTAACTGACTGTGAAGAACCTGTACCATATGACGGACCTGAACAAGTATCCCAATGGACTATGGTTTTGGATGGGGATTTCAACCCTTTGGGCAATGGAATTGGTGTTGTGATTATTTCTCTTGAGGGTTTCCATACTACTTTCACTGCTAGATTGTGCTTCGATTGTACGAACAACATGGCTGAGTACGAAGTGTGCATCTTGGGTCTAAAGGCTGCCATTGACTTAAGGATTAAGTTCTTGAACATATTCGGAGATTCTACTCTAGTGATCAGTCAAGTCAAAGGAGAATGGGATACTATGCATCCCAACCATATTCCTTACAAGGAGATTGTGTTAACCCTGATACCATACTTCGAGGAGATCACCTTTGAACAATTCGCTAGAGCTGAAAACCAGTTGGCTGACGCCTTGGCAACAATGTCTTCCATGTTCATGGTAAAATGGGACAACAAAGCTCTTATGATTACAATAGAAATATTTGACAAACCTGCACACTGCTATGAGCTTGACGCTGACGAAGAGAAACCATGGTACCATGAAGTAAGGAGATATCTTGAAGCACAAGAGTATCCTGAAGGAGCTTCCATCAATGATAAGAAATTCTTGCAAAGATTCTCATCCAAATTCTTCATAAGCAATGGGATCTTGTATAAGCAAAATCATGATTCTACTCTACTCCGATATGTGGACAAGAAGGAGCCAGAGAAAATTATGGAAGACATGCATGATGGAATCTTTAGGACTCACTCTAGTGGACACACTATGGCTAATAAAATCCTGAGGGCTGGTTACTATTGGTCCATAATGGAAACTGATTTTCATCATCACTCAAGGACTTGTCACAAGTGTCAAATCTATGCTGACAAGGTCCATGTACCCCTAATTCCTTTGAATGTCATGATCACTCTGTGGCCGTTTGCAATGTGGGGCGTTGACATGATTGGAGAGATCAAACCTATTGCTTCCAATAGAGACTGTTTCATCCTTGTTGCCATTGATTACTTTACCAAATGGGTCGAAGCTGCCTCATATGCCTTAGTTACCAAGAATGTTGTAGCCAGGTTTATCAAGCATAACCTCATCTTCCGTTACGGTATCCCCGAAAGGATCATCACTAGAAATGGAACAAATCTTAACAATGCTATGATTATTGAACTCTGTATGCAATTCAAAATCAAGCATCACAACTCTTCTCCAAACAGACCTAAGATGGATGGCGCAATGGAAGCCGCCAATAAAAACATAAAGAAGATTATGCAAAAGATGATGGTGACATACAAAGACTGGAATGAGATGCTACCATTTTATCTTCACGGCTATCATACTTCAGCTTGAACTTCAACTGGGGCAACCCCTTTCTCTTTAGTCTATGGCATGGAAGTTGTCCTGCCTGTGGAAGTTCAAATTCCTTCCTTAAGAATTATGAAAGAAGCAAATTTAGGCGAAGACAAATGGATTCAAACTAGATTGGATCAATTTAACTTGATTGATGAGAAGAGACTGGTTGCTGTTTGTCATGGTAAAATTTATCAAAAATGTATGATCAAGGCTTTCAATAAGAAGATCAAACCTCGAGCGTATCAGACTGGCGATTTGGTAATAAAACGCATCATTTTACCATAAGGAGACCCTGGGGAAAATGGAATCCCACTTACGAAGGGCCATTTATTGTCAAAAAAGTTTTCTCTGGTGGGGCCATGATGCTACTACTATGGATGGCGAAGACTTCCCACATCCTGTGAATACAGACATAGTTAAAAAATACTATGTATAAAATGACCCGCTAGGTTGACACACCTAGGCAAAAATAAAGGCATCCCTGCAAACCAAAAAGGTTCAGGTACAAGTTAGGGATATATGCAAAAGATTGTATACACGGAAAGTTAAAAACCCGAAAGGGCAGCTTGGGCAAAAAAAGGTATCCTAGTGGGTAGAAAACTTGAAAGGGCAGTCCGGGAAAAAGTTAAGGATTAAAGCGTATAACTATGTCCCGTGGAATCTCTACAACCAACTTTATTACCAAGATCTGAGTTCAAATGATCCAAGATCAATCCAATTAACTTCTTTCAACGGCAAGGGAATGATGTTCGAAGGTATAAGGGGCAATAGCAGAGTTGGAACCCAATGAGAGCACTTCCACATGGATGTTATTTATGTTTTAACTTTGTATTCCTTTCACTCTTTCGACGATTTCCTCTTACTAGCATTTATGTCTCCTTATACAAAAAACGATTGTTTATAGGCAAATATCAATACAAATATACTTTGAAGTGCAAACTTCTTATTTTTTCTGTTTTGAGTGCAAAAGTGTCCAATGACTAAAATTAAATGAACATATGCATATGAACATGATTAAACTATTAACAAATGTATACATAAAAACGGATACAGGCATCTCCTTAAGGATTTAGGATATCCCAACAAAGATACTTCCATAAGATTATCCCCACAGAGACGGATTCATGTAATCCCTAACTAGAATTCCAGTCTCTAAAAAAAACCTCTCCCCAACTGAGTTGGTCTTAGAAAGAAGCCTTATGGAGTTCTACCTAAAAGAAGTCACTTCCCTAGAAGGTCGTCAAAATATTCTCTTTAACCAGGTTTATTTCCCCAACAAACTACAAATTCCCCAACTCGAGTTTACCTCTCAGACTAATATCAAGGGACCAAAACCCCTAATCCCCGGCAAAATCATTACAATATTCAACGGAGTCATTACTATCACTGCAAGTTACTATGAATCCTGGACCCGACCAGAAAATAGTTTAACTTCTTCAAATCGCTAACAAAACTCCTCTTCCCTAGTAGAATTTTCCACTATCCCTAGTGTGTTGCTGCAAAGCTTGGAATCCAACCAGATAATAGTTAACTTCTTTATCCCTAGCAAGTTGGTATGAATCCTGGAATCTAACAGGATAATAACTAAACTTTCTTCCTCTCCAATCAAGAGATAGCTTCCCCAGTAGAGTAATGGACAACTAAAACTCCTGAACTCTATTCCCCAAGCAGAGATCAACATTCCTCGCAGAGTTTCCTCAAGCAAAGAGCCAAAGTAAATGTTCCCCAGAGGAGTTCTGCTCAACAAAACAGGAATTCCCCAGCGGAAGCATTCTAAAACAAAGTTTCAATATACAAATCCTCTTCATCTCCAACAAGCAGTTTGGGATTTGACTTCCCAAAGCCCCCCAACATTTGTCACAAATTCACTTAAATAAAACATATAACGTTCATATATCATATCACATACATGACAAATGCATATGGCATAATCTCATTTATTTTGAGAACATCATTACACCATGCATACATCTGTATGCAACTAACCTTTTCCCTTGCAGGAAAAATCAATAATCAATCAACAAAGACCTCTTCTGGTTAGATTTATTTCTTCATGATTAAAGACAGGCAACAAAGACCTC
This sequence comes from Vicia faba, assembly GCA_948472305.1. Lineage (NCBI taxonomy): Eukaryota > Viridiplantae > Streptophyta > Magnoliopsida > Fabales > Fabaceae > Vicia > Vicia faba. Next base: position 751,387,802 of record OX451740.1, on the reverse strand, counting down.
TTCTAGTTAGATTTATAATCTTCTAGATTAAAGACAGGCAAATGAAGACCTCTTCGGGTTAGATTTATTTCTTCCAGATTAAAGACAGGCGAATAAAGACCTCTTCTGGTTTGATTTATTTCTTCCAGATTAAAGACAGGAAAATGAAGACCTATTCTGGTTAGATTTATTTCTTTCAGATTAAAGACAGGAGACGAAGACCTCTTCTTGTTAGATTTATTGCTTCCGGATTAAAGACATGCGAAAAAAGACCTCTTCTGGTTAAATTTATTTCTTCCAGAATAAAGACAGGCGAACGAAGACCTCTTCTAGTTATATTTATTTCTTCCAGGTTAAAGACAAGCGAACAAATACCTCTTTTGGTTAGATTTATTTCTTCTAAATTAAAGACAGGAGAACGAATACCTCTTCTGGTTAGATTTATTTCTTCCAGATTAAAGACAGGCGAACAAAGACCTCTTCTAGTTAGATTTATTTCTTCCAGATTAAAGGCAGGCGTATGAAGACCTTTCTGGTTAGATCTATTTCTTCTAGATTAAAGACAGGCGAACAAAGACCTCTTCTGGTTAGATTTATTTCTTCTAGATTAAGGAAAGGCGAACAAATACCTCTTCTAGTTAGATCTATTTCAACAAGATTAAAGACAGACGAACGAATACCTTTTCTAGTTAGATCTATTTCTTCCAGAATAAAGACTGGCGAACAAAGACCTCTTCTGGTTAGATTTATTTCTTCCAGATTAAAGACAGGCGAACAAAGACCTCTTCTGGTTAAATTTATTTCTTCCAGATTAAAGACATGAGAACAAAGACCTCTTCTGGTTAGATATATTTCTTCCAGATTAAAGACAGGAAAACAAAGACCTCTGATGTTTATATTTATTTCTTTCGGATCAAAGTCAGGCGAACAAAGACCTCTTTTGGTTAGATTTATTTCTTCCATATTAAAGACAAAAAATCAACAAATCTCTTCTATATAGTAATATTTTCCCCAATGAAGTTACCAAACAACAAATCTCTTCTGGTTATATCATCTCTTCCATTTAAAAATAAGAAAAAGAAATCCACAATTTCAGTATAAATCGACCAAAGATTTATTCTGATACTTCTCCCTCGACAGTCACTCCTGATAGCATCTGTAAGCCCATCTCCGACAAACTCTTCATCACTTATCCAAATGGCATCTCTAAGCCCATTCCCGTTAATCAGCAAACATTTCACCTCATGCCCAAGCAAGTGCAAATTTCTGGGCAATTAAGTGTTCAATCATCTTCCACCTTCAAGTCACGAATGGCGGACTCTCCAATCCAACACTTCAGGTTTAACAAGATTGAACAGGGGCAGCTATTGTACCCCAAAATTTGCCCTCTCTTTCCTCAAGACATTTCACAAAGGACCTTTAATTCTCAAGGATTCTCAAGGAATTGATCAGGCAAAATCACCTCCAAAACATTGAGGTCGCAAACTAGGGTTTTGACTAAGAACGACTGATCATTGACTTTTGACCTAATACATGATCTAATGGATTAAAGTACAATCTCAAGGATTCAAATACAACATGTTGACCTAATTTCATGGCTCAAGATATTTCTCAAGATCATTAGATTGATAGATGAAATTTGGTCAATTGATGAAAAAGTCAACTGTTAACTGAAAAGTCAAACTTTGACTTTTTGATCAAATTTAAGTCTCAAAGATCAAAATTCATCAAGAAATTCAAGAATATCAACCTTGATCATCAAGAAGTCAAGAAAGTCAAAAGTCAATGTGAAAAGTCAAACTTTTCAAGACTTAAAATTTTTTCTAAATGTTTTTATACAAGATAATTTCATTACTTCATGCCATTTTTTCACCAAGCTGCAAGATGATTCAAAAGAAAGATTTCAACATGAAAGTTGTATATCTTGATGATATCTACAACTTTGCTTTGCTGATCAAGTCCTAGAAGTGCTTAGATTTTGAGTTATAAATTCATGAAGTCATGGCATTTTTGTATAAACACTTAAAGAAATTTTCAACAGGTTTGGTCAGGTTTTAATTCCAACTTTTTGGCCAATTTTCATCAAGTTCCAATTGGATTATTCAGAAATAGAAAACATGAAGGTTGTAGAGGATGTTACAAGCTTTCCAAAATGTCAAAGAACTTATTGATATCATACTTGAGCTAAGATAATCAAAGTCATGAAGTTAGGGTGTCACTCTTGAATTACAAGGAAGATTTTGTGATGAACAAGAACCAAATCCATAGCCATGCTGCATAATCTTCACTTTGCATGCCTCAAAATTGTATATCACTCCTTAATTAAATGTTTACACAACTAATTAAACTATGATCAAAGTGTTTGAGCCTTTGACTAATTGATCATACCATTTTTGGAAGAAAGTAACCTAGCCATTCTTTAAATGGTCACTTTAATCACAAAGTCAATTTCTTGAGCCTCTAACTTGTTGTTCTGATCATACTCAACTTCTACAAGTCAGAACAATCATGTTTAAAGTGATCAACCACTTTAGATAGTTGGGTACAAACACTAGAAACATGTTCTTCATGTTTGCTTCAAAAAAAGCAAGATAGTCATAACATGTGATTTCAAAATCTGTGTTGTTTCAAGTCACAAACCTTCTCTATAAATAGAGAGGTCATTTGCAAGATAAAGAAAAAGAGAGAGAAGTATTTTTGTGTAGACAAGCCCTTAAAATCCCATAATCTCAAAAATCCATAACTGTCCACACAACCTTCACTCTTGAGTTTTAAAGTCAAAAACTTTGAACCTCTCACACCTTGCAAAGTTCTGTCCAAACACTCCACATACATCTTGTAGGAGTTGTTCAAACATAAGAACAACTTCTGTAACATCACTATTACCACTTCCTAAGCTCAAAAATAGCCCACACAACAGTTCAAACTCAAAATACAAATTTCAACTTCAAGGTAAGTTTTCTTGACTTTAAACTTCTCATTTCAAACATCATTAGTAATCCATTGTTTAAGATAGATGTACTAACTATTACCTTTTGAAGCTAAACATTTCATTGCTTTTCATTCTTGTCAAAAATGTGTTGAGAACTGACCCATTCACACAATAGAACAATTTTCAAGGCAAAAAACTGCAGTATGAGTTGATGCATACTCACATGTGTCGATTCATTTTAGTGACAAAACATGGTATAAGTCGATACATACTGCTATCCAGACCCAAAAACAGAAAGAGCAAAGGTGTCTGAGTCAACACAAAACACGAATGTGTCGACACATGTAAGAAATGAGTAAACACATACCATTATGTATCGACTCATACTGAGTTGATTTTGGTTTTACAGGAACAAGAAAAGTTATGTGTCGATGCAAATATGCATGTGTCAACACATAATGGTTAAAAAATGTTTTTTCTTCGCTTTTACACTGTTTTTATATTTTTTATATATTTTATTTCATTGCTATTCAATATGGTTGTAATAATTAGGACCTTTATCGCTTTCCATCCCCTATTTGTAAATTTGTATACCCCATCCCCAAATGATGTAATAGCGTAGGACGTTTATTTTCCGCAATTTATCGCTTTTATATAAATGCTAGTAATTAAGGTTTGTATGGAAAGATAAAAAATCAATACTTAGACAACCCTAATTCAAGAACAACAATGTAAGAAAAATAAACACTTGCACACTTGCACCTCTAGGGTTAACTCCACTTGTTGCCTTGAGAAAATTGTCATGTTATGCATGTGATACACCTTAGCAAAAACAACCAAAATACAAGATCATAGTCCCTTGATGACGCTTCAAATGTTTCCTTTAAAATGATCTTAGACCCTTAAGAAAAATGCCAAGATGTCTCACAACATTGCATTTCATGACTATACAATGAATCACGCCTGTCCCTTCACATCCAATGATAGGGCTTCTTATCAATCAATGGTAAGATAACAACATCTAAAGGATGAGGAGAAGAATTAAGACTTTTTGAGTAGGTAGAACGCTCGTAGTTTCTTTCTCATAATCAATCTTCAAAACATCTTTCAAAAATACACCAACACTTTGAAACATGAAATATTTTCAAAAGTTAACACTTTGTATGCATTCTTATAGAGATGAGAATCATTAAAAAGTTCACCAAAACGAAGGCACTTTCAAAAATACTTTCAAAAACCATCACAAACACATTTCAAACAAAGTATTTTCAAAGTGATCAAGCAACTAAGAGCCTGTAGATAACTATAGATGAAAAGGGTGCTAACACCTTCCATTTTCATAACCTACCCCCTGAACTAGGTCTTTCCTATTCTTTTTACCCTTTCCTTTATTGGATAAAAGAAAAGTCAGTGGCCACTCTTTCTATCCACAATAATTCCGATAAAACGCAAAACACCCAAGTCAGTTCTCCCACTGTATTACACATTCTAATGAGGACCCCATTTGCCCAAAACCACTCAAGAGTTGACTGGTCAAAATTCTCCTCCTAAGCAATGAGTCACAACTAGGGTTCTTCAAGACATTCTCATGAGGTCCCCATTTGCCCAATGTAAGTGTTTGTTGGCAGCAATTTTGTTAAAACAAAGTGTTGTTATAGTTTTGCTAAATGTCTTGACATTTGTAGCTAACTGATTTGAATGATGTCAAAGTAGATGTCTTGACATATGCCTCCTGAACTGATTTCAACCAACATCAATATATGTTTTTTCTGTTTCCTGTTTTCTAGCGCTCCATAATTCAAAATTTGTAACTCACAGGCAGCGAAAAATACGGAGGAATATTTTTCAAAATGTATGGATTTTATCTTGACATGTTTTTATGAAAATATTCAAAAGAATTGAATATTTGGTTTTAAAGCCTAAGCCCACAGTTGCGCATATATAAGGACTTGCTTCCTTATTCAAACTACTGCAACTTTAGAAGAAGAATACTTTCTTTCTATTTTAAAAATTCTAAGTCTTTTAATTGTCAAACACTCTAGTATTGATTGAATATTTGTGTTGTTATTTGGGTTGTTAATTATGTATCATTCATAAGCTTTTAAGCATTGAATGATTGAAGTTTTTAAACTTATTAATTCTGTTGTTTCTTCACTGTAAGTGATTGAAGGGATTTAAGGAGGGCCTCATACCTAGGTGAGTCTTAGGTAGAAGTATAGAACATGTAGTGATTAAGTGATTAGATCGTAAACTGGTTGTTTACTGAGGGTCTATGAATTGATACTATTTAGTGAACTTGTCGCTGGCTTGGTAGCCCCTAGAGTAGGTGTTGTTATATACTGAATTGGGTGAACAATCTCTTGTGTTTTTATTGCTTTTGATTTTACTGCTCTTAACTTGTAAACAGATATTTGTGTCGTGACATCTCATTCGACATCACATATCTGATACCAGAATTTTAATTGGTATCAGTGCTGGCATCATGTTCTTTATCTGGGTGAGATACAAGGGAGATACTTTTTGGTACTATGGACAAGGAAGGAGGATTTGTGAATATACCACCCATTCAGAATGGAAGTAATTATGACTACTGGAAATCACATATCGTTACATTTTTAAAGTCTTTGGACAACAGGGCTTGGAAAGCTATTTTAAAAGGATGGAAACACCCTGTCAAATTGGGAGAAAATGGAAAACCTACTTCTGAGTTAAAATCAGAGGAAGACTGGTCTAAAGAAGAAGATGAAATTGCTCTTGGTAATTCTAAAGCCTTGAATGCTATATTCAATGGAAATGACAAGAACATTTTCAGATTAGTGAATACATGTGAAGTAGCTAAGGATGCATGGGGAATTATTCAATCTACTCATAAAGGCACATCCAAAGTTAAGATGTTAAGACTTCAGTTGCTCACCACAAAATTTGAGAATTTGAGAATGAAGTATGATGAAAGTATAAATGGCTTCCATACGAACATTCTTGAAATTACTAATGCCTCCAATGCTTTAGGAGAGAAAGTACCTGAAGACAAATTGGTGAGAAAGATGCTCAGGTCTCTTCCCAAGATATTTGATATGAAAGTGACTGCTATAGAAGAAGCTCAAGACATTGACAAAATGAAAGTAGATGAACTTGTTCGATCCCTCCTGACATTTTAATTAAGCATCAATGAAAGATCTGAAAATAAGAACAAAAGCATAGCCTTTGTATCAAATACTGAAGATGAAGAGGAAGACTATGATTTGGATACATATGAAGGAATACCAAACGCCTTAGCTATGCTTGGAAGACAGTTTAACACATTGATAAAAAGAATGGAGAGAAACCAAAGATCAAATGTCAAGAACATCTCATATGACATCCATAAGTCAAATGAGTTTGGAAGAAAAAGGGCTGAAGAAAAATCCACTCAAGGGAAGGGAGTACAATGTCATGAATGTGAAGGCTTTGGTCACATTAGAACTAAATGTCCTATATATCTTAAGAAACAGAAAAAGAATCTATCTGTTACTTGGTCTAAAGAGGACTCAGAGAGTGATATTGAAGAATCTTCCAAGTATGTTAAAGCATTAACAAGAAAATATGTATCTAATGAAGTGACTAGTGATGGGGAACTAACCTTTGATGAGTTAGTTGCTTAATACAAAGAATTATGTCTCAGAAGTGCAGAAGTATGTCTTGAAGGGGAGAAACAAAACTCCCTCATAACTCAGCTGAAGGAGGAATGGGAAGAGAAACTCAAAACTATTTATGATCTGGAAAGTGAAGTGTATTCTCTAAACTCAAATCTTGATAGAATGGTCAAATCTCTCAAGATGCTGAATAATGTGTCTGACACATTAGCTGAAATTCTCCAAGCATTAAGAGTGATAGGAGACAAGAGTGGTCTAGGTTTCAATGAGAAAAAGGAACCTAACCCCGAAGATCCTTCATCTGTTTCCACTCATTCCAAGCCTAGATCGAAGATGTCGAATCAAATGTCTCGACATGTGGGCAAACATCATGGTAAGAAAGGACATCTTGGCAAACCTCATGTGAAGAAAGGACATCATGGCAAACATCATGGAAAGAAAAAGTTTAATCACGCCAAGGAGAATCCCCATCCCTGGAGATGTCATCACTGTGGAAGGCTTGGTCATATAAGTCCCTTATGTTTTAAATTGTATGGGCATCCTAAGACTACGCTTCCTCCCAAGACTGATAAAATGCCACAAAATAGAAAAAAGAAGAAATAGTGGATTCCCAAGTCTAATGTTGCAAGTTTCACAACTCACACCTCCCTCAGAGTATCAACCAAAGATGACTGGTACTTTGATAGTGGTTGTTCTAGACACATGACAGGTGTTAAGAATCTGTTGGTGGATGTAAAATCTCATTCCACTAGTTATGTGACTTTTGGTGATGGAGCAAAAGATGAAATCAAAGGTGTTGGTAATCTTGATTATTTAGGAGTCCCAAATCTTGATGATATGTTACTTGTTAAAGTGTTAACAGCTAACCTAATAAGTATAAGCCAATTGTGTGATCAAGGATTCAAAGTTAACTTCACCAAGGAAGAATGTCTTGTATACAATGAAAATAATGAAGTTATTACGAAAGGGATCAGATCTAAAGACAATTGTTATCTATGGGTTCCTCAAGAGTTGAACCTCTCCTCAACATGTGTTTTATCCAAAGAGAATGAAGTTAGACTATGGCATCAAAAATTGGGGCACTAGCATCTGAAGGGTATGAAAAGAATTATATCTGAAGAAGAAGTGAGAGGGATTCCTAAGCTCAAAATAGAAGAAGGAAGGGTATATGGTGACTACCAAAGTGGAAAGAAGACTAAGATGTCACATCATAAGATTCAACATCTTACTACATCAAAAGTTTTGGAACTTCTTCACATGGACTTGATGGGACCTATGCAGGTTGAAAGTCTTGGTGGTAAGAAGTTTGCATATATTGTTGTAGATGATTTTTATAGATTCACATGGATAAGCTTTATTAGAGAAAAATCAAAAACTTTTGAAGTGTTTAAATATCTCTGTCAAAAACTTCAAATGGAAAAGAAAAGTCATGTCATAAGAATCAGAAGTGATCATGGAAAGGAATTTGAGAACAATAAATTTACTAATTTTTTCTCCTCTGAAGGAGTCAGCCATGAATTCTCTTCTCCCATTACTCTTAAACAAAATAGGATTGTGGAACGCAAAAATAGAACTCTCCAAGAATCTCCCAGAGCCATAATTCATGCTAAGAAGTTACCCTACCATTTTTAGGATGAAGCTATTAATACTGCATGCTATATCCATAACAAAGTCACTCTAAGGAAGGGCACTTCAGCCACCTTTTATGAAATATGGAAGGAAAGAAAACCAATTGTTAGATACTTTCATGTTTTTGGAAGTAAATGCTACATCTTATCTGATCGTGAACAAAGGAGAAAGATGGATCCCAAGAGTGATGAAGGAAGATTCCTGGGTTACTCTACAAATAGCAGAGTTTTTAAATCCAGAACTAAAGTTATGATGGAATTGATAAACGTTACCATTGATGATAGAAGAGGGAATGTTGAAGAAGATGTCTTAGAAGATGTTGGAACATCTTTTCATGATAGTCCAACAGAATCAAATGATACAAGTATTGATTTTAATCCTCCTTAAGAAGATTCCCAGCCTATTCACCTCAATAAAGTACCTTCAATTAGAACTCAGGAAGATCATCCTAAGGAGCTTATCATAGGAGATCCAAACAAAGTAGTTACTACCAGATCAAGAGAAGGGATTTCAAACTCTTGCTTTGTATCGAAAATTGAGCCTAAGAATGTCAAAGAGGCCATAACTGATGAGTTATGGATTAATGTTATGCAAGAGGAGCTAGAACAATTCAATAGGAATGAAGTTTGGGATCTGGTTCCAAGACCTGAAGGGACAAATGTGATTCGCACTAAATGGGTATACAAGAATAAATCTGATGAAAAAGGGGTGAACTTGGATGAAACCTTTTCTCCTGTGGCCAGACTTGAATTAATCTGACTACTATTGGGAGTTGTGTGCATACTGAAATTTAAATTGTTTCAAATGGATGTAAAAAGTGCCTTATTAAATGGCTATCTGAATGAAGAAGTCTATGTGGAACAATTAAAGGGATTTGTTGGTCCAAGTTTTCCTAAACATGTCTACAAACTGAAGAAAGTTGTGTATGGATTGAAGCAACCTCCAAGAGCTTGGTATGAGAGACTGAGAGAATTCCTTGGGGAGAATGGATATAGGAAAGGTGGCATAGACAAAACCCTCTTTGTCAAAGAAGAAGAAGGGAAGATTATGATTGCTCAAATTTATGTTCATGATATTGTATTTGGTGGGATGCCAAATGAGATGAGTCTTGTTGGTTAATTAACCTATTTTCTTGGTCTGCAAGTTAAACAAATGGAAGATTCCATATTTTTATCTCAGAGCAAGTATGCCAAGAATATAGTAAAGAAGTTTGGGATGGAGAATTCTCACAAAAGAACCCCTGCTCCCACACATCTGAAGTTGACTAAAATGAAAAAGGAGTAAGTGTAGATCAAAGTCTTTACAGAAGTATGATAGGCAGCCTTCTATATCTCATAGCTAGTAGACTAGACATTTCCTTTGTTGTAGGAGTGTGTGCAAGATATCAAGCTGATCCTAAAGTTAGCCATGCCAACCATGGGAAGAGAATTCTTAAATATGTGAATGGGACAAGTGACTATGGTATGCTATACTCTCATGGATCTAATTTTGCCTTAACTTGTTTTTGTGATGCTGATTGGGCAAGAAGTGCTGATGATAGAAAAAGTACATCAGGAGGATGCTTCTTTCTGGGAAAGAATCTCATATCATGGTTCAGCAAGAAGCAAAATTGTGTGTCTCTGTCCACTGCTGAGGCTGAGTATATTGTTGCAGGAAGCAGTTGTTCTCAATTAGTTTGGATGAAACAAATGTTAATAGAATACAATGTCAAACAAGATGTCATGAAATTATTCTGTGACAATTTAAGTGCCATAAACATATCAAAAAATATCATTCAACACAGCAGGACCAAGCATATTTACATTCGTCATAACTTCATAAGATAGCTTGTTGAAGAAAAGATTATTGCCTTAGAACATGTAGCCACTGAATTGCAATTGGCTGACATCTTCACAAAGGCTTACGGTGCTAATCAATTTGAGAATTTAAGAGGAAAATTAGGGATCTGTTTATATGAAGGTTTGTAGCAACTAAAGGCATGTGGGAACACCATTAAAGTGATATTATATTATTTTTGTTTCCAACAAATAAAATTTCAAAAGCAATCATTACAAGACTGCCTCAAATTTTTTCCCATACACTATGAAAATTCATCTCTCTATTTTCACAAACTCTTCATTCTCCTCTACAGAAAAAGGACCCTTTCCATTCTTCATCTCTTTGCTCAAACATGTCTTAACATCACACATCGTCTTCCTCAAAATATGCTAATGAAAATCTTTCCCTTGATAGAGTACTTGATGTTACTCCTCTATCAACAATCCCTCTCCTTGAGAAAAAGGTCAAGAAACCTAGATCTTCATCTTCTAAGAAATCCAAAGATGATAAAGGAAAGTCTTCTACTACTACTGAAAATAGGACAGAAGAAGAAATTGTTAATGTTGATAGAAGCATAAGAAGGCTAGTAGGAAGAGTATTAAATGAAGGCTTTGTTATGACTGAGATTTCTACTACCCTTGATCGCATGCCTCCTCCTGCAGACAAAGGAAGTAACCCTAAAAATACTGTTGCTGAATCATCCACTTTCAAGAAAGATGCTGCTGAAAGAAAACTTGAGAAGCTTGCTACCTCTACCCTAAAATAAGTGGAAGAAGAAAATGTTGAAAAAGATGTTGAGGAAGCTGTTGAAGAAGATGCTACTTCCTCCAAGGATGCAGAAAGTCAAAATGCTAAGAATGTAGTCAATGTAGAAGAGTTGTCTGATAATGAGCTCATTACTAATGTTGTACCTAGTATTGCAAGAAGACTAAAATCCAGGAAAGTGAAAGATGCAAGTGTCACACCCCCTCCCAAGACAATCAAGAATAAAACCATGTATGGACCCTCAAAATAGGAAGTAAACTGGTCCCTCCATCTAGAAAAAGAAAAGCTAGACCTGTTAGCTCCACTGATGATGATGAGGATGTTGTAAAAAGATCCGAGAGTAAGAAGAAAGTTGTTCTAGTTGAAGAGACTGACTCTGAGTATGATGTCAAGCAAGATATCCATGACATCTCTCCTATCAAAAAGTCTGCAAGTAAGAAACTGTTTGTTAGGGTTCCTGATGCCCCACTTGACAACATCTCCTTTCATTCTGTTGGGAATTCTGAAAAGTGTAAGTATGTATATCAAAGAAGGATTTCCGTGAAGAGATAACTAGGAGTTGGTGCATTAGAATGTAAAGAAATCATGGAGCTGATCTCTTATGCTGGATTGATGAAAACAATTACCAAGTTTTCCAATTGCTATGATACTCTTGTTAAGGAGTTTATTGTTAATATTCCTGTTGATTATGCTGAACATAAAATTAAGGAGTATAGAAACGTTTTATTATAGGAAAGTGTGTAGAATTTTCTCCTGCCATAATAAATACATTTCTAGATAGGTCTGAAGATGTCTGCTGTGAGCTGGAAGTTACAGATAATTAAGTGTGCGGAGCCATCGCTGCTAATCAAGTAAGTGAGTGGCCCATGAAAAAGAAACTTCCTGTCAGCAAACTGAGTGTAAAATATTCTATTTTACATAGGATTGAAGCTGTAAATTAGGTTCCCACTAATCACATTTCAAGCATCTCCATTAGATTAGGAAAGTTCATTTATGCTATTGGACACCAGAAACATTTTGATTATAGGACTTATATCTTTGACCAGACCATTAGACATGCAGAAACTTGTGCCATTAAGATGCCAATTGCTTTTCCTCCCATCCTATGTGGGATTATCCTTAATCAGCATCCTGGAATCCTAAGTGGAAATGATGTAGTGTGCAAGAGGGAGTCTGCCTTGACCCTTCATTTTAAGCTCTTTTCAGGAAAACATGTCCCATACATTGTTTTAACATATGCACCTGCTGAAAAGACCTCCACCAAGGATGATATGATCAAAGAATTAAGAGAAACCTACAAGGAATTGGATGATGTGATCAGAGTTAGCTCAGCAAGGAAGCTAACCTTTGAAAAGATGATCAAGGACCTGCAGAAGGACAATAACCTTGATGATACAGTGAACTCTGAAGGTGAAGACTCTAGTGAGAAAGAAAGTTCTGGCTCAAACAAGTCAACTGGTCTTGATGATAGTTAGAATAATTGATGTTTATTTATATGATCCTTTTGTTTCCTTTTAGCACTTGTATGTGCTTGACATTTGATTTCTATGGTCTGTACCTAAATTACTGATACACTCTTGAATGCATTCGTTTATTTGGCATATTATGACTAAAAAGGGGGAGAAAGAGTGATTGACTGGCCACTTACCACTGACTAACATATGATTGAGGGGGAGCTTAATACTTGAGGGGGATCCTCATGTCTTAATAGATGTTTTTACATCTTCCTTTGCTAACAGATAACTGCTAACTGAGTTTATGCTTGCTTTGCTTATGCTGCTAATCTGTTTTTGCTCTGATAATATATTGCTCTGCTATGATAATATGCTCTGATATTGTTTTAGCCAAAATTTGTCAAAGGGGGAGTTTGTAAGTGTTTGGTGGCAGCAACTTTGGTAAAACAATGTGTTGTAAATGTTTTGCTAAATGTCTTGACATTTGTAGCAAACTGTTTTGAATGATGTCAAAGCAGATGTCTTGACATCTGCCTCCTGAACTAATTTCAGCCAACATCAGTATATGTTTTTCTGTTTCCTGTTTTTCAGTGCTCCATAATTCAAGATTTGTAACTCACAGGCAGTAAAAAATATGGAGGAATATTTTTCAAAATGCATGGATTTTATCTTGACCTGTTTTATGGAAATATTCAAAAGAATTGAATATTTGGTTTTAAAGCCCAAGCCCACAACTATGCATATATAAGGACTTGCCTCCTTATTCAAACTACTGCAACTTTTGAAGAAGAATACTTTCTTTCTGTTTTAAAAAGTCTAAGTCTTTTAATTGTCAAACACTCTAGTATTGATTGAATACTTGTGTTATTATTTGGTTTGTTAATTGTGTATCATTCATAAGCTTTTAAGCATTGAATGATTTAAGTTTTTAAACTTATTAATTCTGTTGTTTCTTCACTATAAGTGATTGAAGGGATTTGAGGAGGGCCTCATACCAAGGTGAGTTTTAGGTAGAAGCATAGCACGGGTAGTGATTAAGTGATTATATCGTAAACTGGTTGTTTATTAAGGGTCTATGAATTGATACTATTTAGTGAACTTGTCCCTGGCTTGGTAGTCCCTAGAGTAGGTGTTGTTGTACATTAAACTGGGTGAACAATCTCTTGTGTTTTTACTGCTTTTGATTTTACTGCTCTTTACTTGTAAACAGATATTTGTGTCGTGACATCTCATTCGACATCACATATCTGATACCAGAGTTTCACCCAAAACTACTCAAAGTTTACTGGTCAAAATTCTCCTCCTAAGCAACGACTCCACAACTAGGGTTTGGTGTTTCTCAAGGATGTTTGGGTTTCAAGGGTCTCAAATGTTTTTCATGGTTCTTCATATGTTTCCAAAGATACATGTAATTGATGGTTGAAGAATTGAATCAATTGATGAAAAGTCAACAGTCACCAAAAAGTCAAACTTTGAATTTTTGGTTAACATTGGAATTCAAAAATTAAGAATCATCAAAATATTCAAAATTATCAAGCTTGATCATCAAGAATCAACAAAGTCAAGAAAATCAAGAAAATGTCAACAAAAGTCAAAGTTGGAAAAATTTTCCAACACTTAGAAAAATTTTAAGTGTTTAGTTCTTAACAAAGTCACTACTTCGTGGCCATTTTTCACTAAGATGCAAAATGATTCAAGGAAAACTTTCAGCATGAAAGTTGTAGGGATTGATTAATTCTATAACTTTGTCCTTAAGGGTTGATGTCCAAAAAATTCATGGATTAGGAGATATAGGCCCATGAAGTCATGACATTTTTATCTAACACTTAAAAAAAATTTCAACAGGTTTTGGTCAGTTTTTTATCTCCACATATTGGTCAATTTTCACCCATCTCCTTGTTGATTTAGCCAAAGTGATCAACGTGAAAGTCATATATAATGTTCCAAGCTTTCCAAAATGTCTAAGAGCACAAATTTATCATGCTTGAGCTAGGAGATTTGAAGAGATGAAGTTAGGCAACCATACTTAAATTATAGGTTATTTCTATGATAACTATGAGACAAAATCTTCATGCCATGCTGCATAATCTCACTTTGCGGGCCTATAACCTTCAAATATATCCACAATTAGAATATTACACATACTTTTGAGCCATTACCCAAGTGTTTGAGCCATTGTTCAAATGATCTTTCCATTTATGGCACAAAGACACCATTGCCATTTACATAAAGCATGCTTTAATCACAATGTCAACTCCTTAAGCCTCTAAATGGTTTCTTCTACATATACACAATGTCTAAGCAAGAAGCAATCATCTATAACCTGTAAAGCACCCCTAAAATCAGGCCATACCCACATTGGAACTATGCAATGGCCATGAACCTTCAATTATAATCCAACCAAGCCATAAATCCATAATTTGTAAACCTGATCAGCTCTTGTCCTCAAATCTTTTCTCTATAAATAGAGAGGTTATTTGCAAGCCAAAAATAGAAGGAAAAAGCCCTCAAAACCCGTTTACTCTCAAAAAACAGAATTATCCACAAAACCTCCACTTTTGAGCTTTGATGTCCAAATCATTAAATCTCTCAAACCTTGCAAGTTTTGTCTAAACAAATCATCCAAATACTTCACATACATCATATAGAAGTTGTCCAAATGCAAAAACAACTTCTGTAACATCATTATCACCATCTTCCAAACTCAAAAATAGTACCTTGCAAGTTGACTTGGATGGGAAGATTCAAACACTTTCAGCACAAAGTAAGGATTGGAACAACTTCAAGGAGGTCCAAGGAGGCTTAATCAATCATAAAGTTGCACTTGGAAAAACCAGAAGAGACTTCATACTTTTCTCCAAAAGCGGTAATGTTGTACCCCAAAATTTTCCCTCCCATATTCTTCAAGAAATTGCCAAGTCATGCTTCAAAATTCCCCAAAGGTTGCACAGTTCAAGAGCCTCCTGAACAGTCAAAATTAGGGTTTTGGTTCTGATCAAGAAAATGAAGTTTCCAAGGGTCCAATCAAGTCCCACATGCCTACAAATATGGTCAAGCATCCTCATACCAAGTTTCAAGACTTTCAGCATAAAATTGCACAGTCAAAACCCTAATTGCCCTACAGTCAACTGCAGGGGCAAAATGGTCATTTGACAGTCAAAAGTTCCAATTTTTGGTCAACATCTCATTTTGAATCCCCAAACATCATTTGATCAATGCTTGATCATGATTCTCAAAGCTTGGCTCAAAAATCATCAAGATGCAAAAGTTTCCTTATTTGGACAGTTGAAAAAGTCAACTATAAATTGACCAGGGCATAACTCTCACATGGATTATCAGAAAAATTCCATCCAAAGCTCATTTTGAAGAGAAAGACATTTCCTACAACTCCCCTTCACACTTCAAGTCCAAGAAATGCTCTCACAAAAAGTTATCAATTTTAACATTATAGGTCATTTTCAAAAGTCAACAAAAAGGGACTTTAAGTCAAAGACCATAACTTGAGATTGGTAAATCAAAATGACCTGGGACCAAAGGAATTGGTTAGAGGACTCAAAGACCTTTCCAAAATGTCCAAGAACATGAGCAAAGCTTATAAATTGAGCAAGTTATGCCTTGTGGAAGTTGGGACATTTTCGGATATTTTGAAAAGTCAACATTGATTCAAATGACCTAAAATTGCTAATGGGCCCATTTTTCTTCCAAAATACATCATCCAAGGCATGTGCACGACCACTTGGCCCAAAGGGAAGTTTTTCTTCATTATTTATTTATTTATTTGGATTTTTATTATTAATAATTCATTTAAATTAATTAAATACATGGAAAATACTAAACCTAATTTATCAAATCTTTTTGTACATGTAATAGGTTCAAAAATTCGTGCATAATCAAATATGGAAAGAATTGAAGAGAATTGGTCATGATTGGTACAAAATAGCATGGAAAATATTGAAAAAAGATCTTGAAAAATCAAATCTTCCAAACCATGAATACAAAGGATTTTGATCAAGTTTTTTGACCAATTCATTCATACATATACAAAGAAGCAAAACCTAATGCCATTAACAAGAAAGCTGCGCCAGAAACCCTTGCAAAAACTTGGAATTTTATCAAGAAAACTCAATTCTGAAAACCTAGTTCTAGGGTGATTCAAGGCCAAATAGTGGTTCCATTAGCTTCCTCAAGGATCATAGAACGTGTTCCAATCATTCCCTAAGCCCCATACTCAAGAAAACGCGAAATCACCATTGAAGTTGGTAAGGAAAATTTCAGAATCGTTTTCAATCATTCATGCATTATTAACATGTTTCATTGTTGTTTTTGTGTTTAGAATGATATTTGCGAGCTAACTGCATAGTTTGATTTGAGTTTCATGCCAAAACAAAGAATCCACCATGGTCGTATCTTAGGGTTTGCAGAATTCCGAATTGGGGGTTTTTGAATATGAAAAAAATTGGAGCTTGAAACCAGGGCCATTCAACTCAGTGCGTTTAGACGATCACAAGCCCACCCTCGCGCCTAATTTATGAGGCCTTATGGCCTATTCGCTATTTTCTAATATAGCGTCTATAGCAACGTTTGAAAACCGTTGCTAAATTGTTCTTGTTTCAGGAAAAAAAATAAGCCAAGGAAGAGGATGATTAGGTGGCTACCAACGATTGGAGTGTTTAAATTTCGCGCGCAAGTAACACTAACGTGTTTGTTTTCTTTTATAATATTTGTTGGCTATATGATATACAGAAAGCGCGTTTGGAAGGGTTGGCAAGCATAGTGATTGGTAATGTTCAGGACCTGGGTTCGAGCCCCAGGTCCTCACCCCCTTTCATATTATTTTTCAGTTAGTATTCATATGCAGTTCCAATGTAGCGGATCACCATACACCTTCAAAATCAAGCTGTGCACGTGGCCAATGGATTCAATCAAGGGTCATGATCTGGAGAGCACGGTGAACTCTAGTCAACGCGCATACGTGTTGGCACAAAAGTCTACCAGGCTTGAAGATAGATGGGCTCAAATTGCTGAAGAAAAGCCTCACAATTGGGGACAACACCCCCTGAGGTTTGCAATGTTTTCTTTTTTTGTTCATTCTTTTTTTTACTTTCAATTATTATTGTTAATTAATTCTGTTAATTTAATTATTTTTTCATAAAAACACCAAAACAATAAAAAATCAGAAAAGATAAAAAATAAAAAATATTTTTATTTTAGCATTTTTTTGTAAAAATTTGCATTAATTAATTTTAGTTATTAGGTTTAATTTAATATTTCCATAATAAAAATCTAAAAAATGTAGAATTAGGGTTTAATTAATTTTTTTTTATCCCTTTTTATTTTCCTTCATAATAATTAAATGTTAAATAGTTAGTTTTATAATTAAATTGCATGTAAATTAATTAGGGTTAATTTTAGGTTAAAACTTTAACATGTTTTCATAATAAAATAAAACTTGTAGAATTAGGTTTAATTGCATTAAATTAAAATCATAAAATACCAAAAAAAAACAATTTCTTTTCTTTTTTTAATTAATTAATTCCATCATTTAATTTAAGGGTCCAACGCCCTCGTTTTTAATTCTTATTTAATTCGCATATTTATTTTCTATTCTTTATAATATTTATGTACCTCTCCCAAGGCCTTGTAATTAATTTTCTCGCACTTTACTTTTCATTATTCCTTTATTTTTCTGTCAAATCGGGTTCAAGAAATTTTGGCGATGTGGACCCGCGCCTTTGTAATAGTTTAGGAACTTTAATTTCTGCGCTTTTTAATTGTTAAATAAATGCATGCAAGAATGTATGGACAAAAATAAAAACAAACGCTAGATCACCAATAACATGACAAAAGACAAAAATAAATGAATCTGACACACAAATCACACACCACCCCTAGGGTACGCCTCACTGTTGCCTTGCCTCGAAAGGTGATCGTCGAGTAGAGGATGTCTTAGTAAGTCCTCATGATCCGGGAACCTGGCATGAGGGTAGCTTCTAAGGTGTCTTCCCATTGCTCTGGTGATCACCATGTCCCGAACCTCGAATTAACCCGAACACCTCCAACGGTGGTGCTACCTACCTCTCAATGATGGGATGGCACTACTTTAAAGGACATCTACACAGACGAATTCCTTAGGGTAGGTAGACGACTCTAGATACTTGCTCTAATTTCAAAACAAATCAAAAATACTTTTCACACCGACACATTTTCAAAAAGCTTTCGAAAGCAATTTTTCAAACACTCTTGAGGACCGATACAAGAGTCGAACTGAAATTTTCAAAGAAACTTTTTTAAAACCCACATTGAAAAGCAAACAAACCATTTTTGAAAACACAATGAGCAAGTATCTAAGAGCCCATGGATAACCATGGATAGAAAGGGTGCTAACACCTTCCCTTTCTATAACCTACCTCCCGAACCGAGAGCAATCTCTTTAAGGATTTTTTCTGTGCTTTTGTCCTTTCCACTTGGAGAAAATAAAAGACGGTGGCGACTCTTGCTTCCGCGACATTTCGCGAACCAGCGTTAAACAGTCAGTTCCAGATCCACCGATCACGAGTAATTTTTCTCAAACTGTGATATCCTTATCCATACATCATTTACTTTCGATGTCAAAAGAATAAAATAGGACAAATCAGGGTAGAAAAGCGAAAATATCCAAAATTCCAAAAAAATGCTTCAGGAGCCCTGACACGAGTGGCTGTGTCACCTGGCACGGGCCGTGTCAGGGAGAAGAGATGGAAAGGAGGTAAAGCAGGTTCTGACACGTGCTCCCTTTTCATACAACACGACCCGTGTCAATTCAGTTGCGACTAAAGACTGGGCAAGGAAGCAAGGCAGATGCTGACATGTGTGCTTGTGTCAAATAACACGGCCCGTGTCAAACGACACGGCCCGTGTCAAACAACACGGCCCGTGTCAACTCAGTTGAGACTAACAATATGCAAAAGCAATGAACAGATTCTAACACGGGTGCCCGTGTCCAGTGACATGGCCCGTGTTATCCTTGGTGATATAAAATCCTAATTTTGAAAATTTTGCATCAGTTTTGGATCATTAAGGGTACATTGGACATTTTGAATTATTGGGAGATGACCTAACACTATAAAACTTTTTCTAAATAAAACACCAAAATATTTTCTAAAATACTTATATTTCTTTAGGTGTTTGTTTAATTTAATTTTCATTATTTACAATTTGTTTTATTTTAAAAAATTAAATTTCAAATTAAATTAGAATTAGATCTAACTTTTTATTTCACAGTTCAAAATATTTTTTATCAAAAAAATAATGAAAATCTTTTCTCAACACTTAGAGATATTTTTAGGGTTTCTTAAACATTCTCCCCTTTTTACCATCTTTGCACATTTTATCTTTCGCCTTTATTTCCCAATTATTGTAATTGGTCAACACCTGTAATAGACAAATTAGGGTTTATTGCTTTTCTCCCCCATTCATAAACTTGTACCCCCATCCCCGAAGCATTGTAATAGCGTAGGACATTTATTTATGCAATTTACCATTTTCCTTATTACTGTTGGTAATTAGGGTTTGTATGGCAAGATTAAAAGAAAATGTTAAAAAACCCAATCTCAATACAAATACTTAAAATAAAAACACTTCGCGCACACGCACCTCTAGGTTAACCTCACTTGTTGCCTAGAATTTAAACAGTCGTGTCCCTCGAACGTAGAATAATTTAGCAAAGACCCTCGGTTAAAAGATCGTAGTCCCTCGATGACCCTTCGACATTGCCTTCGGTAAAATGATCTTAGTCCCTCACGATAATTGCTAAAGCATCTTACAAGTTGCCTTCTATGACTGTACGATGACCCACGTCCGTCCCTCGCATCCAATGATAGGGCTTTCTACTAACTAATGGTAGGATATCACTATCTAAAGGAGGAGGAAAAGAACAAAGACCTTTTTTTATTAGGTAGATCACTCGTAATCGCTTGCTCACAAACTAAAACAATTTTTCACACCTTACACTTTCGAAACATCTACTTTCAAAACACTTTATAAACACTCTTGAGGACTGATACAAGGGTTATTATAAAGCAAATTGCCTTACATTGGAATTTTCAAAACATCTTCCCACAAAACAACACTTCCTTTAAAAATATTTTCAAAACAAACATTTTGTATACATTCTCAACGATACGAGAATCATTAAAAAATTTCCGCACTTAGGCATTTTCAAAGTATTTTGAAACATACACAAACACAAAGCATTTTTTAAAGTGAGCTAGCAATTAAGAGCCCGTAGATAACTACAGATGAAACGGGTGCTAACACCTTCCCTTTTCATAACCTACCCCTCGAACTCAAGAAAAATCTCAAAAGGTCTTTCTTGTCATTTTCACCCTTTCCTTTATTGGATAAAAGAAAATTCGGTGGCGACTCTTGTTATCCTCAACATTTGCGATAAAACATAAAACCACAAGTCAGTTCTCCCACCGTATTACAGAACTGGTGATTTTGCTGGGGAAATAAAACAAAAATTGGGGTTACCTTAGAGCAAAATCACATTTAAAATGATTTACTTGCTTGATTTATATGCTTTACATTTCGGGGTTAGGCTTGGGTTTATGTTTTATATAGATCCTATAACCAGATCTAGGGGCATTTTAGGTAAGTAGAAATAGATCATGAAAACTGTACGCTGTAGACCGATTTGGTTGAAATGATGGCTATGTTAGTGCGACACATTTGTTGGTACATGTGTCCCTTGAGTCATTTTAAGGAGAATACATGGCCGCTTTGTGGTGTCATAAAGCACTAACTGACCGTAGAACCTTAGTTGACACAACTTAGCCATTAGAAAGTAGTGAGATAGTTGGCTTTGGTGCAGACTGGAGTTGGTGTATACTCGATGCTACACTCATTGAGATTAGACTCTTGGGATATTTCAGTCGCAATTTAGACGCTTGTGCTGAAACAATGCCTAAGAAAAATATCAATGAGATTGAGATTCCTAGAACCCGGTTACTTCTTTTAGGATAGGTTGAGCCAACTAAAACATCAATAGGGTACTTACCTATAAACTCCATGCAAGCTTAAACCTAAGGCCTTGTATGGTTTGTTTGTGTATGATTAATTTTTCGAACATGACATCATAACATCATGACATCATGCCATATCATTTTTACTAACCATTTCAATGACCTAAGGATTTATCTTTGTTGTGTTTTGTAGATTATGGCCACCACTCGCAGAAACACTATTCGGGTCAACTTTGTAAGAGTGCTTCCTCAACTTAAAGAGTTAGTGTCAAGGGTTCCCGAAAGTTCTCCATTCATCAAGAGGCATGATCGACTACTCAGTTTGGTTACCTCGGGTTTTGAAGAAGACGTGATGAGTGTTCTATTCCAGTTCTTTGATCTCACACATCACTGCTTCACCTTACCCGATTATCATTTAGTTCCCACCATGGAAGAGTTTTCTTAATTACTAGGAGTGTGTGTTCTCAATCAAATACCTTTCACCGGTTTAGAGAGATATCCAGAACCTAAAGAAATTGAATTAGCCTTACATCTGAAGCGGTCTAACATTGTAGCTAATTGGGAAACATGGAGTGGAGTCAAGGGTTTTCTAGCTAAATTTATGTTGGAGAAGGCACAACTGTTTTTGGATACTATGAGTTTTCAAGCCTTTGAAGATATCTTTCCTTTTCTAATCTATGGGTTGGTGCTATTCCCTAATTCATACCAACTCATATATGTGAACACCATCAAAATATTTCTTTTTCGTAACCCTGTGCCTACTTTGCTCGGAGACATTTTGTATTCTCTTTGCACTCGTGCCATGAGGAAGTGATGAAATCTTATGTGTTGCATACC
This sequence comes from Vicia faba, assembly GCA_948472305.1. Taxonomy (NCBI): domain Eukaryota; kingdom Viridiplantae; phylum Streptophyta; class Magnoliopsida; order Fabales; family Fabaceae; genus Vicia; species Vicia faba. The sequence continues at coordinate 751,365,754 of OX451740.1, read as the reverse complement.
TCTGCTATCCAGGTGGTTTATTTCTCACCTTCCCCGATCAGTATTGAATAATGAACATGGTCTGAGTTAGTCTCAAAGGATTATGTTGCTCTCTCATTCAGATATCTATTGGTGTTCCCGATCTCTAGAAGATGTTGCTATCATTAACCGCTGTAGGGAATTCCCTAATGTTCCAATCCTTGGAATTAGGGGAGGTATTACTTAAAACACTTCTTTGGCTCTATGACAATTTGGTTATGCTCGAAGAGATGGTCCTCATGACGCACTTATCCAAGGTAATATGCTCGACTATGAAAATGACTTCCAAGGTTATCGTCAAAGGTTTAAACGAGCTTAGGGCATGGTAAACAAGATTGATAGAAAGACTTTAGGACATAATAATTCTATCCCTTTGGAGCCATATCTTAAGTGGGTATGAGCTCACGCTCAAAACCTCATGATGCCATATCCAACTATCCTACCAGTGATCATGGAGCCAGTTGCCGAAGGGGATATTCCTTATACCATTCTCCATCCAGACATGCCTACTGACCTCGAAGAATTATAGAAGTCATGGATTCAAATCAAGGAAGAACGTGACACCTTTAAAGCTTAGTTCTATAAAAGTGAGAAGAGAGTGTTGGAGCTCACAAAAAAACTTCACGAGGAGCAAAGCCTTAATGCCTACATCGACACGAAGAGAAAGCGTCCGTGGGAGACTTGAGTCTTAGAAGTTTTTTATTTTGTTGTCTCCTTGAGACCCTTTTTGCTTTTCCTTGTAAGCCTAAAAGGCAGTTGTAATTTTGAACTTATTAATGCAATCTTTGTTTATGTTTCCTTTTTTTTGCTAGCAAATTTAAATCTCCTAAGGTCCTTGAAAACAGTGCATCCACCTATCATGCATCATTTCATAGGCAGGTTTTCTAATACAAGGTTCCTCATCTATTTACTATTTATTTTAGTATAAGATGTCTCTCGAACAAACTGTCAAAGATCTGTAAACTCAACATGCACAGTTTCAAGAGACTCTGCTGAATCTGGACAAAGGACAACAAGAGATGATGACGCTTTTCACCATGAAAAAGAAGACTAAGAAGCGGGTTGTTATCCTCAATATGGGGAGAAGATTCAAAGGTCTTGCTCGATTGGTTCAAGAAGATTATGTTTCCTCTGAGGAAGATGACAATCAATAGGAGGATGTTAGAAGCACCAGGGCAGGAGGTGGAAACAACCAGGGTTTCAAAGACGAAGACTACGATGAGGAATAGTACCCTCCTGCAGATGACAAATACAAGAAGTTAGAAGACCGACTCAAGGTTGTGGAAATCTATAAAGTGCCTGGATTGGACTTTGGAGATTTGAATCTGATCCCAGAGGTGGTCATCCCTCATAAATTCAAGGTCCCTACCTTTGCTAAATATGATTGGGTCTCTTGTCCCAAGCTCCATTTAAGGATGTATGTTCGGAAAAGCCAACCTCATACTGCTGATCGGAAGTTGTGGGTCCATTTCTTTCAAGAAAGCTTGTCCGGTACTCAACTTGAATGGTTCTTCTAACTTGAATGAACCAATATTCACACATGGGAAGACTTGGCTGTTGCTTTCTACAAGCAGTATCAATATAACGCTGACATGGCGCCGACCCGTGTACAATTGCAAAACATGTCCATGAGTTCAAATGAAGGGTTCAAGGAGTATGCCCAGAAATGGAGGGACCTACCAGGGAGGATGTAACCTCCTTTAACTGACCAGGAATTGGTGGATATGTTCATGTGTACTCTAACGGGTCCATTCTTTAATTTGCTGATTGGGAGTTCTTCATCAAGGTTTAATGAGCTAATTTTGATTGGTGAACAAGTTGAAAGTGGTATCAAGAGCAGAAAGATTCCAATGGCTGCAAATTCTAATTCTATGAAGAAGTCGTTCGGTGGTAAGAAGGAAACCAATTTTGTTTATGGACAGAGGAGCCGCGGTAAGAATGATTGTCATCAGTCTGTAAGGGTAGTGTTAATCTCTAATCCAACACCTGTTCAACCACAACAACATGGCGATTAGCGTAGGTCAGACACACCGGGAAGAAAGTTCACCAGGATTAGTATGCCATTGGCTTAAGCATTACAACATTTGTTGAAAGCAGACTTGATAACATTGTGGGATCCTCCTCCTAATCCCAACAAATCCTCTTCAAAATACAACCCAAATGAAAAGTGCGCCTATCATTCGAACAGTCCGGGGTGTGACACCAACAACTGTTGGTCTTTGAAAAACAAAATCCAAGATATGATTGATGCAAAAGAAATTGAGTTTGATCCTCCAGAGACCACTAATGTGATTACTGCAGCCATGCCCAGTCATGGTAAAGGTGTTAATGCTATTTACGATGTTTCCTATGTCTCCATGATAAGTGTCTTGACTACTCCCTTGATGATCGTTAAGAATAATCTGTTATGATTCAATTTATTTCCGGGTTGTCCTGAAAATTGTTACCATTGTGCTTCCCAAACTAATGGATGTATGTTGATGAAGAAGGGTATTCAATGCTTGATTGATAGCCATGAAATTATGTTCGAGAAAACTCCATCCATAAAGAGTTTGCATGAAAGTATATCTCAAGAAGTGATACTTGAAGATGTTTCTATAATCACAACTTCCAATACTCCTGTAAGGATCACCTCTAGAGGTCGTATAAGGATTTCTTTTGAGCTGTGGGTGGCTTCCCGGATCAATACCGCACCGGGGACAGTCCCCTATTCCTATGACAAGGTTGTTCCTTGGAATTATGGAGCAGAAGTTTATTACCATGGTGTTATGAAAGAGCCATGGATTACCGAAGATGAAGATTATGAAGTTACCATTCTCAATGTCAAAAATATTGTCAGAACTAGTAAAGTTATCCGAACGGGAAGGATCTTCTCCCCAAAGATCTCTCCTCCAAAAACTATCATAACACATATTCATATTCCTGCTATTGGGTCAACTGCTGAAGAACGGGGCAAAGAGAAAGTGACTGAGCCTGCCCAAACATAGGCACCCTCAAAAGATGTTACGATTGAAGACTCCTCTAAACAAGAGATGGAAGAAATACTGGAGATTATTCATAAAAGTGACTATAAAATAGTTGACAAACTGGGGCAGACACCCTCTAAAATATCCATGATGTTCTCATTATGATGCTCTAAAGCCCATGCTCAGGCTTTGTTGAAATTTCTGAAGAATGCTCATGTACCACAAGATACCTCTGCTGATCAGTTTGAGAATTGTGTGGCAAGCCTAACAACTGACAATGCTTTAGGATTTTCTGATGCTGACTTAACTCCGACAAGAAAGAATCATAACAAGGCCTTTCATGTCTCTATTGAGTGTAAGAGCACTAGCTTGGCGCATGTGTTAGTTGATACAAGTTCCTCCATGAATGTATTACCAAAAGGTGCTCTGGATAGATTGGATTATGAAGGATTGATGTTGAAACCCAGCGATATTGTGGTAAGAGCCTTTGATGGGTCAAAAATAATGTTGCACTAAGAAGTTGATCTTTCGATCAAGGTGGGATCTCAGGTTTTCAACTCCATTTTTTATGTAATGGATATTCGCCTGACCTATTCTTGTTTTCTAGGACGCCCCTGGATTCATGGGGCAAGCGCTGTTACCTCTACCTTACATCAAAACTAAAGTAACCGGTGAAAGGAAAGATTGTTACAGTCTATGGAAAAGAAGAATATATGGTCAACCATTTGAATTCTTTCAAATATGTTAAAGTGGATGGTGAATTCATTGAAACTCCCTGCCAGACATTTGAAGTAATCCCTTCGACGATTGTCATTGCAAAAGCTACTCCGGATACTCCCAAGATTACCAAGGACACACTAAGAATGGCTTCTCTGAAGGATGTTAGGGCTATTATAGAAGAAGGCAATTGTACTGTTTGGGGTCAGCTTCCTGATATCTCCTACAAATCTGAAAAGTTCGGTTTGGGCTTTACAGCAGAGGGACAAAGAGCTGTTTGTCGAACTCGAGTTGGAAGACCTACATTTCGTATCAGCAACAATGGAGTCAACACAATAGAATACACTAATAGTGACGGTGACCTGGACAACTGGATATTCCTTACCATTGGCGGTGGACTCAACAATTGGAAGGCTAAAGACGTTGTACCAATCTCCTTCAGTCAGGAGTAATAGCTATTTTTGTCTTTTATTTTTTTAAAAACAATGACTTAAAACCTTGTGTCTTGTCCGGGGCACGATGGTCCATTTGTTAAGGGTTGTCATTTCATATGTCATATTTTCATTAAATGAAAACATTGGAAGTTTTGCATTCAAATTTTGCGCTCTTTGTCTTTCTTTTACTTTATTACACTTTCAAATAGCTATGTGTTCTTACACACACCCACACACTACATTGTAGATCTCCATCCACTCAAGATCTCGTTGATAACGATCGTGCTATTGCTACTTATGACTTTTAAAATATGATCTACCAAGTCGAGGACGAAGGTGAGAAAGATTGTGAAATACCTGGAGAACTCGCTAGACTCTTAATTCAAGAAAAAAAGGCTATCCAACCACATGAGGAGTCGGTCGAGGTGGTAAACTTAGGTTTTGAGACATATACGAAGGAAGTTAAGATTGGCGCCAACATGGAGGACAAGGTCAAGATCAGATTGATTTAGATATTCCACGAATATGTTGAGGTCTTTGCTTGGTCATACGAAGATATGCCAAGGCTCGATACTGATATTGTGGTTCACCGCCTGCCAATGAAAGATGGTTGTTCTTCGATTAAGCCGAAAGTTCATCGCATGCGTCCTGAGATGTCAGAAAATCAAGGCTGAGGTTATGAAACAATTCAATGCAGGGTTCTTAGCAGTGACGTCATATCCTTAATGGGTTGCTAAGTTGTTCCTGTACCAAAGAAAGATGGAAAAGTACATATGTGTGTAGATTACAGGGATCTGAACAGGGCAAGCCCCAAAGATGATTTCCCACTTCCACATATTGACGTTCTGGTCGATAACACCGCTCAACACAAGGTATTCTCCTTGATGGATGGTTTTTTGAGTTATAATCAAATAAAGATGGCGCCTGAAGACATGGAGAAAACTACATTCGTCACACAGTGGGGCATATTTTGTTACAAGGTCATGCATTTTGGGTTGAAGAACACAGGGGCAACTTATCAATGTGCCATGGTAGCCTTATTCCATAACATGATTCATCATGAGATAGAAGTCTATGTCGACGACATGATAGCAAGATCACAGACTAAAGAAGAACATCTTGATTGTCTACATAATTTATTTGAAAGGTTAAAGAAGTACAAGCTAAGGATGAATCCAAACAAATGCATCTTTGGGATGAGGTCCGGTAAACTCTTGGGTTTCATTGTCAGCGGTAAAGTTATTGAAGTTGATCCTGCAAAAGTTAAAGTCATTTAAGAAATGACTTCTCCTTGTACTGAGAAGGAGGTCATAGGTTTCTTAGGACGACTAAACTACATTCCCTGATTCATTTCTCATTTGACTACAACCTGTGAGCCAATCTTTAAGCTGCTGAAGAAAGATCAAGTGGTAAAATGGAACGACGACTATCAAATAGCCTTTGATAAAATCAAGGAGTACCTACAAGAACCTCCAATTTTGATGCCACCAGTTGGAGGAAGACCTTTAATCTTGTACCTAATTGTGTTAGAGAATTCAATGGGGTGTATGTTGGGGCAACATGACGAGTCTGGTCAAAAAGAGCATGCAATATACTACCTTAGCAAAAAGTTTACCAACTGTGAAATAAGATATTTACTTCTCGAGAAAACTTGATGCATTTTGGCATGGGCTGCTCGACGACTAAGACAATATATGTTGACCCATACTACTTTATTGATTTCTAAAATGGATCTCATGAAGTACATATTCGAGAAGCCATCTCTCTCTGTAAGAATAGCTCGACGGCAAATGATCTTGATAGAATAATACATTCAGTACACCACTCAAAAAGCAATCAAAGTAAGTATACTGGAAGATCATTTGGTGCATCAAGCTGTGGACGACTACTAATCTATGAACTTCGAATTCCCGGATGAGAACATCATGCTAATTACAGATTCTAAGGAACCTGGACCATATGAAGGACCTCAGCTAGGATCCCGATTAACTATGGGTTTCGATGGAGCTTCTAACGCACTTGAAAACGGAATTGGTGCTGTAAATATTTCTCCTCAGGGTTTCCATACACCCTTCACTTCCAGACTTTGCTTTGATTGTACCAACAATATGGTTAAATATGAAGCATACATCCTGGAATTAAAGCTGCTATTGACCTGAGAATCAAATTCCTGAGTGTAATAATGTGGGAGAACTGACTTGGATGTTTTGTGTTTAATCGCAATTTATGCAAATAGCAAGAGTCGCTATCGACTTTTCTTTTATCCAATAAGGAAAGGGTGAAAAAAAAAGGAAAGACCTTTGAGATATTTTCTTGAGTTCGGGGGGTAGGTTATGAAAAGGGAAGGTGTTAGCACCCTTTACATCCGTAGTTATTTACGAGCTCTTAGTTGCTAACTCACTTTGAAAATTCTTTTCTTGAAATGTGTTTGTAATGGGTTTTGAAAGTATTTTTTAAAAGTTCCTTCGTTTAGGCGAACTTTGTAATGATTCTCGTCTCTATAAGAATGAATAGAAAGTGTTTACTTTTGAAAAAATGTTTCATTTGAAAGTGTTGGTGTGTTTGAAATGATGTTTTGAAAATGGATTGTGAGCAAGAAACTAAGAAAATCCTATCTACTCAAAAGTATTTTGTTCATTTTCTCTTTCCTTTGATATTGTTATCTTACCATTGATTGGTAAGAAGCCCTATCTTTGGATGTGAAGGGACAGGTGTGGGTCATCGTATAGTCATAGATAGCAATGTGATGAGATACCTTAGCAATTTTCTTAAGGGTCTAAGATCACTTGTAAGGCAACATTTGAAGCGTCATCGAGGGACCATGATCTTGTATTTTTGATTGTTTTTACTAAAGTGTCTCACATGCATAACATGACCATTTTTCTAAAGGCAACAAACTGGAGTTAACCCTAAATGTGTAAGTGTGCAAGTGTTTTGTATTTCATGCTTGATTTATCTTGGATTTAGGGTTTTCTATGTTTTGATTTTATCTTTCCATACAAATCCTAATTACTAGCAATTATATTAAAGCGATAAATTATGGAAAATAAATGTCCTACGCTATTACATCATTTGGGGATGGGATATACAAATTTACAAATAGGGAATGGAAAGCAATAAAGGACCTAATTATCTATTACAACCATATTGAATTGAATAATGTAAGATGAATAAATATACAAGGACATAAAATAAATGGATTTGTTTTGGATTTTGTTAAGAAAATAGTTTTTTACCTAATTAATTAAAAGGAAATAATTAACTATAATAAGAATATAATCTAAGTTTAAAAGAAAGAAATTGTTTTACTTAAAGAAATAAGTTTTTTAGGTTTTTTTGGAGAGAATGTTTTAATATGAATAAAAATAATAAGGGAATTAATTAATTTAAAAGAAAACCTAAATTCTAAGTTAATTTTAATTGAAAAAAAGAAACTAAACTAAACCCTAGTCTAATTATTTGTTTAATTAAGAAAAGAAAAGAGGTTGTTTAAGAAAATGTTTTTGTCTTTTTGTCTTGAAAAATAAAATATGATTGTATATATACTATAAATAATAAATAAGATATTTTTGTCCTTTTTATTAATAAAAATAATATTTATAATAATGTTAATAATAATAATAATATTTAAATAAAATAAAATAAAATAAAGAAATAAAGTCAGGGGGTAAAAATTAAATTTGGATGTTTGTTTGTAAATCAGATTTTGGTTAAGCCTGGCCCATTAATAATTTTTGTTATTAAATCAGAAAAAAGAGATAAACGTGAGTGGGCTATGTGTAGTCCTGCAAAGAGGGGGTTAGAAGAAGCAAAAATAAAAAGCCTAGTGTACTAAGCCTAGCGCGCTTGTTAGGAACAAAAAAGGGAGAAATGAATGAAAAAATTATGAAAAGTGGCAGCACTGGGGCCAAACCCACGCCCTTACCAATATAGGCGCGCTGTCTTACCACTGGGGTGTCTATACATCCGGTGTTATAATTGAAACAATGACATTATATTAAAAATCACTTCCATGTCCAGAACTTGGTATTCAACCTCGTGCCAGTTTACAGAGCAAATATTTGAAATTCATAACTCAATCATTTCTCAACCATTTTCAAAACTTCAAACATCAAACTTGTTAGAAATTTCAACACAATTCTAAATATGTAAATAACTTAAACTAATTCTCAAAGATGAGCATGAATTCTCGTTGGTACCAAATCTAACATAATATTTTCAGAAACTTCAACTTCAAAATTCTCCCAACTCAATCAATATAAATGAAAACTATGGACATGGGTAGTTTCAGGATAATGATATCTACATTTTATCTTTGAAAATGTAAGCCTAACAATGTCTAAATGAAGATATGCAAAAGTCAGAAAAATACCTCAAAAAAATCGAAATCGTATTTTGAGTTTGAGCTTGTTTCAAGTGATGATGATGATCATGTTAGCTTTCTCAAGTTCCAAGGAAGCTAATGTAACCCTTACTTGGTGCTGGAAGCGCTTAAGTCGTGCTAGAGAGGTCAAGATGCAAATACTGTTTTTTGGTTATAGAGGTTGAGAAAAATGGTGTTACAGAACTTTGAAAGGTGTTGGGATTATTTGTGTATGATGTTTAGAAGATTTTGGAACCAAAAGGCCAAGAAACGCACGAGAATTCATGTGTTAGGTTGCAATATGTGTATGTATTTATAAGCAAAAGGTTTTATATTCTACAACAAGCCAGAATTTGAAAACACATGTTATGACACTCTTACTTGTTTTTTAAGCAAGCATGAAGAACATGTTTCCAATGTTTGTACCAAGCCATCTTAGAGTGGTTAGGACTTTAAACAAGCTTGTTCTGACTTATAGGAGTTGAGTATGCATAAAGAACAAGTTCAATGCTCAAGGAGAGTGGACTTTGTGATTAAAGCTACTTTTCAAGAATGGATATGTTACTTTCTTCCAAAAATGGAATGATCAATTGGCCAATGGCTCAAACACTTGGATTATAGCTTAATCAGTTGCATAAGCATTCAATTAAGAAGTGATATAAAAGTTTGAGGCCTGAAAAGTGAATATTATGCAGCATGGCTATGGATTTGGTCAATGATCAACACAAAATCTGCCTTGTAATTCAAGAATGAAACCCTAACTTCATGGATTTGATTCTCTTAGCTCAAACATGATCTCAATGAGTTCTTGGACATTTTGGAAATCTTGAAACATTATCCACAACTTATATTTTCATCATTTTTGCAAAATCAAATTGGAACTATGTGAAACTTTGTCAAGAAGTTGGTAAAAAATCTGCCTAAACTAGGTCAAAATTTTACTGTGTTTTTGTTTCATGTACATGTCTTTATGAATTTATAACTCAAAATCCAGGCATTTCTAGAATTTGATTTGTGAATAAAAGTTGTAGATTTCATCAATATCTACAACTTTCATGTTCTAATTTTTATTTGAATTATTTTGCATCATAGTGAAAATTTGGCACAAAGTCATGAAAAAAAGTAAATTTTCCAACACTTAGAAAAATTTCTAAGTCTTAGAAATTTGGACTTTTCAAAGTGAATTTTGACTTTTTGATTTCTTGATGAAAAATGTTTGTATTTTGACATGTTTTGATGAAATATGATTTTTGAAACATGATTTTGATCAAAAAGTCAAAGTTTGACTATTCAGTGTAGAGTTGATTTTTTTATCAGTTCACCAAATTTCCATTATGAATCAATTGATCTTGAGAAGTGTTTTGAACCATTCCATTAGGTAAATATGATGCATTTGAAACCTTGATATCATGCGTCAAACAAATAAGTCATGTATTAGGTCAAAATTAAAAAATCAAGCTTTCTTAGTCAAAACCCTTATTTTTACCATTTTGCCCTTTTGGTGATTTGGTCAATTTTATTGGGGAGTTGTGATCCAAACTTGATCAATTGATACATATGAGTTCAAAATGTTGATATGGGCCAAAAATATTGAAGTTTGACTGTAAGTTGACCCCAGTTGACTTTTTACCCAATATAGTTGATTTTAGGTCATTTGATTAATTGACAGAGCAAACTTGAACTGCAAGACTTGAAACTTGACATGAGCAATATTGAAGGTCTATAATGATCCATGAAAGTCATATGAGGTGCTGAACCCCAAAATTTTCCCTCCCATCTCTCAAATATTTTTCTCACAAAATTTCCACTATGTCAAGGTTGCACAAAATTTTCTTCAATTGAGCACCTAACCTCCTTCAAGCTTGCTTCAAATTTCTAAGTTTTGATTGAAGCCTTGGCCTTTTGCTTGTTTCTTGTATACAAGCTTCAACTGGGCATTTGTTTCCTTCGAAATAGCCTCCTTCGATTCAAAAGGGAAGGGCCTCCTGTTGGTGTCCTTCGATTCAGAAGTTGGTGGCTTCCTACTGGTTTCTTTCGATTCAGAAGGTATTGGCAATGGCCTCCTGTAGCTTTCCTTTGATTCATAAGACAAGTTCCTTCTCTATATTTTCCTTTAATCCACAAGGCAGGAACTTTCTTCATGCCAACAGGCACAAGGCAATGACCTCCTGCGTACATCCTTCGATTGTACCATTGGCTTTACATGCTTACTTGGTTCACAATACAATAGTTACCTGCATGCCTGCTTCGATTGAGCCAGGGCCTCTGCAGGTTTGTCTTGATGACTACCTGCATGTATGCATGATTCCTGCTTCAATTGGGCATTTTATTTCTTTGGAGGAAGCTTGATTCCTACTTCTACTAGGAAAATACTCCATTTGTGCGTGCCTTCAGCGTACAAAGCAAGAATCCCCTACAAAGCAATGAACTCCTGCATACCATCTTCGATTAGGCGCTGAGTATCCTTCGATCAAGACTAGTTCACAAAGCTCCCACTGGGGAAAAGGCCCCTTCAGCTTGTCATCAGCACATGTATGCCTCTTCGTGCTAGATTTTGGTCTATTAGGCAAAAAGATTCTTCATTCTTGCCTTGGTTTCACAAGGCAAAGACCCATCAGCTTACCTTCGATTCACAAGGAAAAAGACCCCTCTCACTGGTCTTCGATTCACAAGGAAAATGCCCCCTCTTCAGCTTGCCTTCAGCATGCAAGGCTAAGACTCCTTCAAATTTGCCTTCGATCCACCAGGAAAAAAGCTTCCTTCGACCCACAAGGCATTAGATACCTTTGTCCTAGCTTTGCCTAGGCAATGGCCTCTTTTACGCTTGCTTTGACCTGCCTCATTCTAGCATCCATAAGGCATGGGATGCCTTTTTTCCAGCTTCAACTAGGCAATGGTACCCTTTGAAATAGTTGTACACACTTCAATACGCATGATATCCCCTTCGAAGGCATATTCATATGGTTCCTTCGAATAACCATTTATTGGTCCATTCAAAGGACACATGATTATTGAAAACAAGTTTGATTTGTGATAGGTCTTGGTCCTACATGTGGCTAGACTCAGGCCTCTTGTGCAATGGCACTCGAAGGTGGTGACAAAGAAAGTTTTCGATTGGCCAGATTGAAGTCTTCATTTGAGTTGTTTGAATCAAGCAGCTAGCTGAGTATGGGAACAATCGAAGAGGCCCCAATGATGAGACTTGAGCCATTCGAAGGACACACCTTGGTGGCCCATTTGAAGAGGGCACAAGGTATACATATGGACTATTCGAAAGACGCTTAAAAAAATCCATTTGAAGAAAACATTCAAAAGGCCCATACGAAGGATACACAAAAGGTCCATTTAAAGGACCCATTCGAAAGATATACAAGAGATCCAATCGAAGGGCAGGGACTGAAGGTATTCGAAAACCAAATGTGTCCAGGTTCATAGCAAGGGATAAGAATCCATATCTTTGGCAAAGTATTCAAAGTGATATTTATGGCCTTAAAACACAACCTTAATGGATGTTTGTCCCTTTGACCTTTTGTCCCCTCCATCCCCTCTATATAAGGAGCATACTAGCATGCTCAAAAGGGGAGGACATACACACTATACGCATAGACTGCCTCATAAGTCACACCAAAGTTGTCAAAAATCTCCTGAGTAGTCTCAATCAAAGGAGTCTTCAGCAACACCCTATCCACTCCTTAAAGTCTGCAAGAAGTGTTCCCAATCACCAGGCCCTAACATAGCATCTCCACGCACAGAAGTGCCAAATTGAAGCTTCCAACTATTGGTAAGATTGGTAAAGAGATCAAACTTTGTATGTGAATGATATATTAAGGACCTGGGTTCGACACCCAGGTATGCATTTGTTTTATTTCTAAATTTTTTTGCAGATCCAGCCTGAATAGGCCAAAGCGCGCAGGATCGAAGGACCTGAGTTTGATACCCAGGTCTTGCATCCTTATTTGACTAATATTTGTCTTGCAGTTTCAAATCAAAAGGAAGCATCCACCCCTGGATCAAAAAGCAAAGCATCCCTTCTTGGATTGAAAAAAATCACATTCCCCTCTAGATCGAAAAGCCCATCATTCTCCTTGAATCGAAAGGCCATGTTTTCCCTTTGAATCGAAGGAGGGTTCTTCTATCTTTAATTTTGCTTTATTCATTTCTTTATTGATTTTAAATTAACTTTAAATCAAAAAAAATAACAAAAAGGTATTAAGTTAGTATTCTTAATTAAACTAATTTTGTAAATAAATTAAATAAATATTTTAACTACTTTCTTTAATTTAAAATAAATTAAAATTTGGGATCTAATTTAGCTTTAATTATTTTCTCTTCATAATAAAAACAACAAAAAAAAAACTTAGATTTTAGTTAATTTTGTTTTCTAATTAAATTTTAGGTATTAATTTCACTTAGTTATTTTCTTAAAATAATTTAAAATAAACAAAAAAAGATTTTCTTATTTCATTTAGATTTGTTTTAGGCTTTAGACGTCTTTACCTTTCGCGCGTTATTTATTCTCACATTTTATATTATTGTACCTGTATACTGGGTGTAATAGATTAAAATAGGACTTTATCGCTTTCTTTATTTTTTCCCCGTTTGAACATATAAATACCCCCTCCCCAAAACATTTTAATAGCATAGGATTTAAATTCCTGCACTTTAAATTTCTGCAAAATATTAATTGTTAGTAATTAGGCTTGTATGAAAAGGCTGAAATCAAACGCTAGCAAACTTAACACAAGACTAAAATAACTGAACATTACACACATTACACATATGTACCTCAAGGGTACCCCACTTCGGTTGGCTTCGGAAAATGGTAACGATTCTCAAAACGTGAGATGTTTTAGTGGTTGTCCTCTAGTTTGAAAGATCAGAAGTCCCTCGATGACCCTCTCGACGTTGCCTCGGTTAAAAGTGATCTTAGAACTTTAGGACAGTTACTAAAATTCCTTGCCAAGTTGCCTTCGTGATCGTATCGTCCCTTCGATGTCCCCCATACATCCAACGATAGGGCTACCTACTCACTAATAGTAGGATAGCAGTGTCTAAAGGATAGGAGAAAAATAACTACCTTCTCGAGTACAAGTAGATAGATGTTAGATGCTTTCTCAAGCAAAACAAATTTTCACACTTACACATAAAAATTTCAAAACACTTTCAAAAACATCCGCTTTGTCAACACTCTTGAGGACTGATACAAGAGTTATCACAAAGCGAATCGTCGCACTAAGGCATTTTCAAACTACTTTTTTCAAAACACAAAGCACAAGTAATTTTCAAAAACATGAGCTAGCATCTAAGAGCCCATAGAAATTTACGGATGGAAAGGGTACTAACACCTTCCCTTTCCATAATCTACTCCCCTTACTCAAAAAATTCTCAAAAATGTATTTTTTGTTCTTTTCACCCTTTCCTTAATTTGGATAAAAGAAAATTCGGTGGTGACTCTTGCTTACCACAACATTTGCGAACACAAATGCAAAACCAGTATTAACAGTCGGTTCTGCCACCATAACATAGAACTGGCGACTCTGCTGGGGATATGTAAAAGTGGGGTTACCTTAGAGTCTAGTTCGTTATAAATTGCTTTACCTTGTATGTTTTTTTTGCTTTACTCTTGAGGGCTTTGTTTGGGTTACTATAGATCCTACACACGTATTTGGGGCACCTTTTAGGTAAGTAGTTATAGATCTTGGAAACTGTGCAGGGTATACCGAAACGGTTAAAGAGATAGCTACGATGATGTGACACTTTGGTTGGTATCGGCAACCCTTGAGTAATCAAGGAGAATACGGGGCCGATGCATGGTGTCATGAAGCATCAACTGACCTTAGAACCTTTAATTGAACGAATTGGCCATTAGGAAATATTAATATAGTCATCTTTGGTGTAGTCCTAAGTCGGTTGATACTCGATACTACACTCATTGAGATTTGACTTTCGAGTTTTGTTTGGTGGAAAGTCAGTTGTCGATCAGAACGAAACATGTGGGAAAAATCAGTGATATTGAGATCCCTTAGAAACCGATTACTATTACTAGGACAGGTTGAGCCAATTAAAGTTCAAGAGGGTACTCACCTATAAACCCCATGCAAGCCTAAACCTAAGGCTGCTTGTGTGACTTGTTTGCTTTCAACTTGAACTACTTGCAGGGTTTTATTATCTAACAACATGATTTCTTTGTAGGATTTGTTTACAGTCATTATCCAATAACTTAGATTTCCTGCAAGACATACTTGTCTTCATCACCCTACATTTTTGTTTGACTCATAGCATACACATCATAAGCATCATCCCATAGCATTTCATTAACCATTTCAAGGATCTCAAGGGTCTGTGATGCAGGTTATGATGAACCAAACGTCTAACAAGGGGCAAGGGTATTTATTTTCCTCTAGAAAATGCCTTCAAAAGACCATAACACAACAACTTAATTCAGGGGCTATGACCCACTCGACATGGTGAGCTTGACTCTTGCAGAAGGACCTTCAACGATACGAAGTTATTCAATCAAAGCTGCAAAATTTAACTTCTAATATTTTCTTGTTTACCCCAAGAAATCCTTGAAAACATTCACATATAATACATGTCATTGGATAACAGGTATTCTCTGGATAGGCTTCTTATCTTCTTCGCTATTTATTTCAGTAATGGCTCTTGAACAAACAGTTAAGGAGCTTTACTCACAGAATGCTCAATTCCAAGAAATGTTCCTGAATCTGGCTAAGGGACAAGAAGATTTGAAAGCTCTTATTCTCAAGGACAAGAAGAAGAAAAAGAAACCATCTGGTGTTTTGAATTTGGGAAGAAGACTCAGAGGACCAGCCAAGATAGCTCTAGATCTCACAACTCCATCAAATGAGGGGGATAATCATAAAGATGATAACAACCCAGGGACTGATGAAGATGAAGCTGATTATTCTGAGGAGAAATATCCTCCTGCTGATGATAAATACAAACAGTTGGAGGATCTTCTCAATGCTATGGAGATTCAGCTGATACCCGGCTTAGACTTTGAAGAATTAGGGATGGTTTCTGGCGTGATCATCCCACCAAAATTCAAGGTTCCCACGTTCACCAAATAAGACAGGGTTTCTTGTCCTAAACTTCACTTGAGATCATATATCATAAAGATCCAGTCTCACACTACTGACCGGAAGTTATGGGTCCACTATTCTAAGAAAGTTTGGCTGGCACTCAACTGGAGTGGTTCTATCAGCTAGAAGGAACAAACATCCATACCTGGGAAGACTAGGTTGCTTCTCTCTACAAGCAGTACAAATAAAATTCTAACCTCGCTCCAACCCGTACTCAACTTCAAAGCATGTCCATGGATTCTAGCGAGGGCTTTAGGGATTATGCCCAGAAATTGAGAGATCTTGTAGGGAGAGTCTATCCTCGTCTGTCTGATAGAGAGCTAGTTGACATGTTCTCGAGCACTTTGTCCGGTCCATTCTTCAACCACTTGATTGGAAGTTCTTTGGCTGGGTTCCTAGAGTTGATACTGACAGGTGAAAGAGTAGAAGCCGGTATCAAGAGTGGGAAGATTCCTATGGTTGCATCTTCTAATGCTGAGAAGAAGCCATTCGATGAAAAGAGAGAAGCTACTACTATATATGGCCTGGAGGGAATGCTAGAGGTAACCACAACCCATATGTGGGGGCAGTACTGGTCTCTAATCCTACGCCCGTGCAACGACATCATTAAGGGAATCAGCGTAAGGAGGTCACGCCTAAGAGACAATTCACAAAGATCAACATGTCACTAGCTCAAGCGTTACAACACATGTTTAAGGCAGGGTTAATTACGTTAAAGACTCCTCTACAGAACCCCAATACTTCTGCTCCCAGTTACCACCCCAATGAAAGGTGTGCATACCATTTTGATAGCCCTGGACATGATACGAATGGCTGCTGGGCTCTAAAGAATAAAATTCAGGATATGATTGACACCAAGGAGATTGAATTCAACCCTCCAGAGACTCACCATGTGATCACTGCTCCTAGGCCAAATCATTGAGAGCATCTATTTCATTTGTGATTTTTCAATTGTACTTTCCTTTGCTTGTTCAAATAATTACTGTTATGTCAAACTTTGGTTTCCCCCATTAATGCATTGCATATATTGGTCTTGAAATATTTCATGTTCATTATATTTAAACTGCTTTCTTACTATGATATTCAACTCCCGATTAAAAGCTCTAAGCCTTTAGATGGGGGATGATGAAAACGATACCACAGTCTCTACAATATGCTTTTGAACAGACTCCGCTGACGATGTACATGCGTTGTTTCAAATCCTAAATAGTGGAGTTGTAAGGAAGATAATCCCTAGTCAACCCCTTTGATCCTAATAAGTAGGAGTTTTTCTTTTCACACAAATTAAATAATCATAACCTGGGGCAGGATAGTTTTCTCAGTTAATTCAGATGTGCATTCAATCGTAAACTTTCCCCTTCATGCACGACAAATAGTGTAGAAGATGCTCTCCAAAATATGGTAATGGTTCCGTATAATTGTCAATACAGGCAATCATTATCTCTCAAAATAAAAGCCCGTTAAGTCAAAAACCTATAAAGGAGACTTAAGAAAAACTGTGGCATTCCGCTGACTGTAAACACCAAAGAAACAGTTCCGACAAAAGTAGGGATACCAAAAATTAAAAAAATAGGTCCTACAAATCCTCAACAAAAAAAGAAAAGGTTATAAAAAATGACTTCCTTCTCAAACAAATGTTCAATTTCTGAACCATCACCAAGTATCAGAGCAAAGATTCCAGACTCAATTGGGATTTAAACACACTATTAACTGAGCATAGGATTGAAGAACATCACGAAGAATGGGTTGGGTACAAATAAAATTTGAGCCTTTATCCTTTGTTTCTTGAACCGTGAACCATACCATGTTATAACCCTTAAAAGTCCTAGCTGAAGCATGGGTTCGTTCGAAATAATATTGTTACAAAAAGTATCCCGACTCCTAGAGGGTTCGCTATAAATCCCGAGCTAATATCACACTCTTACAAAGTTTGTTTGTTTTACTAAAAATGAATTTTCAAACTTCAAGACAGACATAAGCTTTGCATTCTTAAAATACCATTGCTTGGATATGATTATTTATTCAAACAGTAGAGAAATTCGCAAACGAATATTCAATGAATAGAAATCCTCTCAGTGGACAGAATCACCTTAGATGGAAAGACATTCCAGTGATAGGCCTTTCATAATCAAGGGGACAACATGGTGTCCAGCTGATCTGGGGTAGTCAAGTCAAGGTTCAAAGAATCTCTCAAAAATGCCAAATAGTCAGGGGCAGATCTCCATCTGAATCACTTGGGGAATTTGACATGAATTCCAGCAACGAATCCCATACGATCAAACAAACATCTTCTGGAAGTGCGGAAACACTTACTACTATGGACAATGACAATTCTCCGTACCCGGTGAATGTGGACATAGTCAGAAAATACTATGCATGAGCAAAGACCCACTAGGATGACTGGCCTAGGCAAAAATAAGGGCATCCCGGCGAACCAAAAGGGTTCGGGAAAAAATTAGGGATATACATAAAAATTGTACACCTGGCAAGTCGAAAAACTGAAAAGGCGGCTTGGGCAAAAAAGGATATCGCGGTTGACTGAAAATCTGAAAGGATAGTCCAGGAAAAAGTTAGGGATTAAAGCATATGACTATATCACGTCATCTCGTCACTTGTCTATCAGTAGAAGTTTTATCACCCTGATCTACATCCACCAAGGACTCCAAGAGTTGGGATAACAGTCAAACCATCTACAAAATCCCCGACATATATTTTCTCCAACAGGTACCGAGACAGGGGAATTCTACTACAAGGTCATTGCCATATTCTTAGTATACAGATTATTGATGTCAGGTGTTCTTATACCCTCGACAAAGCAAGAATCTCCAATTACTGCTCCGACATCTAAGGATTCCCCAGTGAAGTCTCCAAGCTTCTCAAGATTCCCCAACAGATTTCTTCTCAAAATGAAAAAATAGGAATCCCTAGCAGAAACATTTTGAATGCTCCAGATTCTCATCTAGAAACGGTTCAGGTACAATCCAGAGACATATGTCATCCTGATACTTATTCCAGACTATCTTCTAGAAACAGTTCAGGTATGATCCTGAGACAGATGTCATCCTGATACTTATTCAGTTCATCTTCTAGAAATGGTTCAGGTACGATCCAAAGACGAATGTCATCCTGATACTTATTCCAGACTATCTTCTAGCAACAATTTAGGTATGATCCTGAGACAGATGTCATCCTGATACTTATTCAGATCATCTTCTAGAAATAGTTCAGGTACGATCCAGAGACGGATGTTATCCTGATACTTATTCCATACTATCTTCTAGCAATAGTTCTGGTACGATCCTGAGACAGATGTCATCCTGATACTTATTCAGATCATCTTCTAGAAACAGTTCAGGTACGATCCAGAGATGGATGTCATCCTGATACTTATTCCAGACTATCTTCTAGAAACAGTTTAGTTCACGGAGTTTCCCTTCCCCAACAGAGTTTTTATTTCTCTAACAATGGAAGTTCATCTCCCAGCATTTCAACTTCAACAAATCTGAAGACCTACATTCTACACCCCCAGCAACAGTCAGGGATTTATTTTCCCTAATTCAACAACATAGCAATGGAACAACCGACACGTGCATACATTACATTCATACATCATTTCTACAAACATCATAGCATAGGCAGCATAAATGCATATATCACAAACTCATTTATTTTGAGAGCATCATGCAATTCATACATCATGACATTGCATGAAACTAACTTTACCTTTCCAGGTTGAGTTCACAGAAAGACAAACATTATCAACAGGTCAAAGGTTAATGCTCAAAACTAGACAGGAAAACTATCTACATGACCAAATGGTATGAACTCCTGAAGCAAGACAGGTTTACCAGTAAATACAGCAGGCCCCAGATTAATGGTCGAAACCGGACGGGAAACTATCTATGTGACCAACGAAAAAAGTCCCATATTAACACCTGTAACAAGACAAGAAAATTATCTATTGGACAACTTGATTGTAGATTAATACCTATAACCAGCAATGACAACTACCTCAACGACCGACAAAAACAAGTTCCAGATTAATACCTGTAACAAGCCAGAAGAACTATATGTGGACGACCGATTGTAGATTAATACCTGTAACAAGCCAGGAAAGCTATCTACATGATGAGATCAGAGATTAATACCTGTAACCATCCAGGACAACTATCTCAATGACCGACAATTTCCAAGTTCCAGATTAATACCTGAAACCAGACAAGACAACTATCTGCGAACAACTGATTATAGATTAACACCTGTAACCAGCCAGGATTACTATCTCAATGACCGACAATTTCCAAGTTCCAGATTAAAACTTGAAACCAGACTGGACAACTATCTGCGAACAGCTGATTGTAGATTAACACCTGAAACCAGACAGGAAAACTATCTACATGACTCAGACAAAGTAATCTTACACAGGCTCCTTCTCATATATCTCAGGATGTAGGCTAACACAGACTCATCCTAGAACAGCCCTATACAGGCTCTTTCTAATATATTCTCAGATAACGGTTAATTCCATTATCCCTAGCAAGTTACTATGAAGCCTGGATTTCAACAAGAAAACAATAAACTTTCATCTCTCTATAGATAACTCTTCAGTAGAGCCTTGGACAACTGAAGTCCCTAGACTCTATTCCCCACATAGTTTTCCTCAAACAAGAGAACAACAGAAACCCATATTCCCCAGCAGACTCCTCCTTAGACAGCAGGAACAGGAATTCCCTACAAAGAGACCTCTTAGGAAGTTAGCATCTACTTTGGATGGCATCTTTAATCCCATCTTCGACGACTCTCAATCATCTTCTCCAAATGGAATCTATAAGCCCATTCCCGCCATCATCAACCATCAGTGTTACTACACGCGAGTGCAAATTTCTGGGCACTTTAGTGTTCAATCATCTTCCACCTTCAGATCACGAAAGGCAGATAAGCCAATCTAAATCTTCAGGTTTAAGAAGATTGAACATGGGCATGAGGAATTAAAAGTCCAATTGTCCTTGTGAAAACTCAAACTCTAATTTGAGGTATTAGTGTTGAGGATATGTCTTGACCTAGTCAATCCTTGTGCAAGCTTGAGCTATTAAAGATCTTGTGGGAAATGTCTTTAGAAATGAGAGGGAAAATTTTGGGGTACAACAGCTGCCCCTGTTCAATCTTCTTTAACCTGGAGAGTTAAATTGGAGGGTCTTCCATTTGTGACTTCAAGGTGAAAGATGATTAAACACTAAAGTGCCTTGAAATTTGCACTCGATGATGTGTTAGTCGATTATGTCAGGAATGGGCTTAACAATGCCATTTGGAGAAATGATAATGAGTTTGTCAAAGATGGGCTTATATATGCCATACAGAGCGATTGTTGGTTGAAATTGTAGATGTCATTTGCCTGTCTTTAACTGGGAGAAATGAATCTAATCCAAAAGAGCTATTGTGATTGGTGACTTTACTTGGGAATCGAATCTATCCAGAAGAGGCCTACAGATTTGGTATTTCCTGCAAGAAAAAAAAGGTTAGTTGCGTGCAAATGTATGCATGGCGTAACGATGTTCTCAAAATAAATGAGATTATATTGTATGCCTTTGTCATGTATGTAGTATGATGTATGAAATATGAATTATTGTTGAAGTGTATCTTTGTCGTGGAAAATAAATCCATGACCAATGCTGGGGAGCTTTGGGAAGTTGAATCCCAGATTGCCGTTGGGGATGAAGCATATGTATCTACAAAATTTGTTAGAATGTTTCCCCAGGGGATTGTTGCTTTGTTGTTTAAAGAAAACTCCGCTGGGGAACATTTATTTTGCTTGAGACAAACTCTGTGGGGAATGTTGGTTTCCACTTGGGGAATAATGTTCAGGAATTTTAGTTATCCTCTGCTCTACTGGGGAGTTATTAAAGTTAGCTGTTATTTGTTCGGTTTCTAGGTTTTACAGCAACTTGCTGGGGAAGATGAAGTTCAAACTGTCATCTGGTCGGATTCCAGGCTTCACGGAAATTTAGATGAAGTCAAACTATTATCTGGTCGGATTCCAGGCTTCATAGTGACTTATTGAAGTTAATTGTTATCTGGTCGGATTCTAGGTTTCACAATAATTTACTTGAAGGGATGAAATTAATTGTTATCTGGTCGGATTCCAGGCTTTATAGTAATTTTCTTGAAAGGATGAAGTTGACTGTTATCTGATCGGATTTTAGGCTTTGTAGTAAATTTTTTGAAACGATAAAGTTGAACTGTTACTTGGTCGGGTTCCAGGCTTCGCATTAACTTGTTTGAAATGATAAAGTTAAACTGTTATCTGATCAGGTTCCAGGCTTCGCAGTAACTTGTTTTGAAATGATAAAGTTGAACTGCTATTTGGTCGGTTTCCAGGCTTTGCAGTAACTTGTTTTGAAATGATAAAGTTAAACTATTATCTGGTCAGTTTCTAGGCTTTGCAGTAACTTGTTTTGAAATGATAAAATTGAACTGTTATCTGGTCAATTTCCAGGCTTTACAGTAACTTGCTTGGAGAAATGGAGTCAACTCTTATCTGGTCGGTTTCCTGGCTTCACAATATCTTTTGGGGATAGTAACAACTCTGTTGGGGATGGAAATTATTTTATCGGGGTGAAGGGTTTTGTCTATTGATTCGTAATATTCCGAGAGGCAAACTTGAGTTGGGGAATTTGCAGTCTGTTTGGGGAAATAAACCTTGTTGAAGAGAATATTTTGACGACCTATTTGGGGAAGTGAATTCTTTAGGAATAAATCCACAAGGCTTTTTTCTTTAAAACCAAATTCCACTGGGGGAGGATTTTGAGAGAATGGAACTCTGGCTATGGATAGTTTTATTGAAGTAAATATGTGAGGATAATTTTAAATCCTTAAGGAAATGCTTGTTACTATTTTTATGTATACATTTGTTAACAGTTTAATGATGTTCATATGCATATGTTCGTTCAATTTTAGTCATTGGACGCTTTTTGCACTCAAAATAGAAAAAAAAAGTTTGCACTTCAAAGAATATTTGTATTGATGTTTTGGCTATAACAGGCGTTTTTGTACAAGAAGACAAAGATCCTAGTAAGAGTAAATCGTCGAAAGAAATGAAAAGAGTACAAAGTGAAAGAAAAAAATAATAGCCATGTGGAAGTGATCTCATTGTGCTCCAACTCCGCTATTTCCCCTATGACTTCTAACATCATCCCTTGTCGTTGAAAGAAGTTGATTGGATTGTTCTTGTACCATTGAACTTGGACCTTGGTAATAAACTAGTTGTAGGGATACCACGGGACATAGTCATACGCTTTAATCCTTAATTTTTTCCTGGACCGTCCTCTCGGGTTTTCAGCCCACCAGGATACCCATTTTTGCCCAAGGCGCCCTTTTAGGTTTTCGACTTGTCGGGTGTACAATATTTTACATATATCCGTAATTTTTGCCCGAACCTCTTAGGTTCGCTGGGATGCCCTTATTTTTGCCTAGGTATGCCAACCTAGAGGGTCATTATTATGCATAGTATTTTTTGATTATGTCCGCGTTCACAGGATGCAGAAAATCTTCGTCGTCCGTAGTAGTTAGCATCATGGCACCACCAGAGAATACTTTCTTGATAACAAATGTCCCATCGTAAGTGGGAGTCCATTTACCCCTGGGATCGCTTTGAGGAAGAATAATGTGCTTTATTACCAAGTCTTCAGCCTGATATACTCGAGACTTGATATTTTTGTTGAAAGGTTTGATCATACACTTTTGATACGTTTGACCATGACAAACAGCAACCAGTCTCTTCTCGTCAATCAATTTTAACTAATCCAATCTAGTTTGAACCCATTCATCTTCGCCCAGGTCTGATCCTTTCATAATTCTTAACAAAGGAATCTGCACTTCCACTGGTAGGACAACTTCCATGCCATAGACCAAAGAGAAAGGATTTGCCCCAGTTTACGTTCGAGCTGAGGTACGGTAGCCATGGAGAGAAAATGGTAACATCTCATGCCAATCGTTTTAGGTCACCACCATCTTTTGCAGAATCTTCTTAATGTTTTGATTGGCCGCCTCCACTGTGTCATTCATCTTAGGACTGTACGGAGAAGAATTGTGATGCTTGATTTTGAATTAAGTGCAAAGTTCCGTAATCATAACATTTTTGAGATTGGTTCCATTGTCGGTGATGATCCTTTCAGGGATACCATAACGGTAGATGAGGTTATGCTTGATAAACCTGGCTTCAACATTCTTTATGACTGAGGCAAATGAAGTAGCTTTGACCCATTTGGTGAAGTAGTCAATAGCGACAAGGATGAAGCAGTGTCCTTTGGAAGCAGTAGGCTTGATCTCTCCAATCATGACAATGCCCCACATTACAAATGGCCAAGGAGCAGGCATGACATTCAAGGGAATTGGAGGTACATGAACTTTGTCAGCATAGATTTGACACTTGTGGAAAGTCCTCGAGTGATGGTGACAACCAGTTTCCATCGTCGACCAATAGTAACAAGCCCTAAGAATCTTATTGGCCATAGTGTGTCCACTAGAGTGAGTCCGAAAGATACCATCATGCATGTCTTCCATGATTTCCTCGGCCTCCTTCTTGTCCACACACCGGAGTAGAGTAGAATCATGGTTACGTTTATACATGATTCCATTGCTTAGGAAGAATTTTCCTGGAAATCTTCGCAAAAATTTCTTATCATAGATGGAAGCTCCTTCAGGATACTCTTGTGATTCAAGATGTCTCTTCACTTCATGGTACCATGGCTTCTCTTTGTCAGTGTCAAGCTCATAATAGTGTGCAGGTTCGTCAAATCTTTCGATTGTAATTCTAGGAGCCTCGTTGTCCCAATTGACCTTGAACATAGACGACATTGTTGCTAAGGCATCTGCCAACTGATTTTCTTCTCTTTGGAAGTGTTCAAAAGTAACCTCCTTAAAGTATGGGATCAAAGTTAGCACAAGCTCTTTTTAAGGAATCAAATTAGGATGTTTTGTATCCCACTATTCTTTAACTTGACTGATTACTAAAGTAGAATCTTCTTATACATCTAAGAACTTGATCCTTAGGTCAATGGAAGCCTTTAGACCCAAGATACATGCCTCGTACTCAGCCATGTTGTTCGTATAGTCGAAGCATAATCTAGCAGGGAAAGGTGTATGGTGACCTTAGGGAGAAATAATCATAGCACCAATTCAGTTACCTAAAGCATTGGAAGCTCCATCAAAAACCATAGTCCATCGGGATCTTTGTTCAGGTCCATCATATGGTCCAGGTTTTTCTTAGTCAGTTATCATCATGATATTCTCGTCCGAGAATTCAAAGTTCATGGATTGGTAATCCCCAACAGCTTGATGGGCCAAATGGTCTGCCGATACACTTCCTTTGATGGATTTTTGTGTCGTATATTGGATATCATATTTAGTCAAAATCATTTGCCATCTAGCTATTCGTCCAGAGAGAGTTGGCTTCTTGAAGATATTCTTGATAGGGTCCATCTTAGAAATCAATGAAGTGGTGTGAGTCAACATATACTGTCTTAGCTGGCGAGCAGCCCATGCCAGAGCACAACAAGTTTCCTCGAGCAGTAAATATCTGGTTTCATAGTCGGTAAACTTTTTTCTCAGGTAGTATATTGCATGCTCTTTTCGGTCGGACTCGTCATGTTGGCCCAGTACACACCCCATGGAATTCTCTAATATAGTCAAGTACATAATTAAGGGTCTTCCTTCAACTGGAGGCATCAAGATAGGAAGTTCTTGTAAATATTCATTGATCTTGTCAAAGGCAGTTTGCAGTCGTCATTCCATTTTATTACTTGATCTTTCTTCAAGAGTTTGAATATTGGCTCACAAGTAGCAGTTAGGTGATATATGAATCTGGAAATGTAGTTGAGTTGACCCAAGAAGCCTCTGACTTCCTTCTTGGATTTGGGAGCTGGCATTTCTTGAATGGCTTTGACCTTCACAGGATCCACTTCAATATCTTTGCCAATGACAACAAAACCCATAAGCTATCCAGACCTTACCCCGAAGGTGCACTTGTTAGGATTTAGTCTAAGCTTGTACTTCTTCAACCTTTCAAATAGCTTGTGTAAGTGATCAAGGTGCTTTTCCTCAGTCTGCGACCTGACAATCATATCACCCACATAGACCATATCTCATGATGGATCATGTCATGAAATAGATCTACCATAGCCTGTTAATACGTTTCCCCTGCATTCTTCAAACCAAACGGCATGACCTTGTAGCAAAAAGTGCCCCAATGTTTAACAAAGGTGGTCTTCTCCATGTCCTCGGGAGCCATCTTGATTTGGTTGTAACCAGAGAAACCATCCATGAAGGAGAACACTTTATGTTGAGCCATGTTGTCAACCAAGATTTCAATATGAGATAAAGGGAAATCATCTTTGGGGCCTACCCTATTCAAGTCCCTATAGTTTATGCACATATGAATCTTCCCATCTTTCTTCGGTACAGGGACCACATTTTCCATCTGTTGAGAGTATGATGACACAGCTAGAAAACCTGCATCAAACTGTTTAACTACCTTAGCCTTTATCTTTTAAGACATGTATGGCCGCATACGACACACTTTTTGCTTGACTGGAGGGCTATCTTCCTTTGTTGGCAGATGATGAACCACAATGTCAGTATCTAACCCGGGCATATCTTTATACGACCAAGCAAACACTTCAACTTAGTCATGTAACATATGTACCAATATTCCTTTGACACTATCTTCTAAGTTAACACCGATCTTGACATCCTTCTTGTCTGTCTCAGTACCTAGGTTGATCACTTCAACTGGCTCTTCGTGAGGTTGAATGGATTTCTCCTCTTGCATCAGAAGTCTGGCTAATTCCCTTGGTATTTCACAATCTTCTTTGCCTTTATCTTCGGCTTGGTAGATTGGATGTTCAAAGTCATGGCTGGCAATAGCAGAGTCGTTGGCAATGAGATCTGGAGTGGACGAGGATTTTCAACTGTGTGTGTGTGTACACGTAAGATACATGGCTATTTTGAAAAATGCAAGTAAGAAAAAAAAGACAATGAGCACAAAATTTAAACGCAAAAGGTCCAATGGTTTTCATTAAATGATCATATGGCATATGGAAATGAACAAACCATTAACAAATGGATCATGGTGCCTCGCGCAAGGCCTAGGGTTTAAAGTCATTGTTTGGAATTAAAATTACAGATAAAATTTCTTGAATTGACAAAACAGTAAATAGTAATTACTCCTCATTGAAGGATATGGGAATGAAATCCTTTTCACGCCAGTTGTTGAATCCTTCACCGGCAATCGGGTAAATACATTCATCAAAGTCACAGTCATCCTCAGAGTCTTCAATAGTGTTCATTTCATGATTACTAATGTGAAGAGGTGGTTTTCCTATGCGAGCACGTCTGACCTCCCTTTGATCTTTGGCAGTGAAACCCATCCCAAACCTATATGTTTTGAAAGGAATGTCAGGGAGTTGTCCCCAAATAGTGCAACTTCTATCTTCAACCACGGCGTGTGCATCTTTGAGTGAAATCATCCTTGGCACAACTTCATCAGCTTTTGGAATGTCATAAGAGATTTTGGTGGCATCAACCCTGGGAGGAACCACTTCAAAGGCTTGGCACGGAGTCTCTATAAACTAAACATCCATTTCCACATACTTAAACGAATTCAGGTGGCTAACCATGAATTTTTCTTCACCACAAACAATAACAATTTTTCCCTTGACTGGATATTTCAACTTTTGGTGAAGGGTGGATGTCACTGCTCCTGCCCCATGTATCCAAGGGCTCCCAAGTAAACAAGAGTAAGGGGGACGAATGTCCATCACATATAAAGTAGAATTGAAAGTTTGTGAACCAACTTTAATAGGGAGATCCACATCTCCATGCACCATCCTTTTGGACTCATCAAAATCCCTCACGACTATGTCACTTGGTTTGAACACCAGACCTTCATAATCTAACCGGTCCAAGGCACATTTGGGTAGAACAATTAGAGAAGAACCAGTATCAACCAGGACATGGTCCAGGGTAGTTCCTTTGAACTCAATAGAGACATGCAAAGCCTTGTTATGATTCCTTCCAACTGGTGTCAATTCGGTATCAGAGAACCCTAATCCATTGTCGACAGTCAGACTCGCCACATAATTTTCAAATTGATTGGTTGTGGTCTCTTGTGGAACATGCACTTTCTTCAAAAATTTGATTAAAGCTTGGGCATGAGCATCAGAACAAAGCAACAAAGACAACATATAGATTTTGGAGGGGGTTTTCCCCAGTTGCTCTACTATTTTGAAATCACTTTTCTTTATAATCTTCTGGATCTCCTCCATTTCTTGGGTGGAAGGTTCCTCAGTGGTAACGTCTTTGGATGGCACCTCCGTCCTGGCAAGCTCAATTACTTTCTCTTTACCCCTAGTGTCAGTAATAGGCTTATCAATGGTAATGCAGATAGGTGTCGTTGTAGTAGTCAGAGGTGAAATATTAGGAGAGAAAATCCTCCCTGTTCTCGTTACCTTGCTAGAACTAGCAATATTTATGACATCATCAGTATTGTCTTTGTTGATCCAGGAATCTTGCTTAATTCCATGATAGTAAACTTCAACACCGTAATTCCAAGGGACTGCTTTGTAGGAGGAGTAGGGAATCGGCACATGAGCATTAATTATCAAGGGAGCAATCATTGGTTTGTTAGAAATCCTAATAAGGACCCTTTGTAGAGATCCTAAGAGGCTTGTTGGAAATTGTTATGATAGAAACGTCTTTAGCTTTATCGGTCAAACTTTTGATGGACGGAGTTCTTTCAAACAGGATCTCATGACTATTTATCAAGCATTAAACACCTTCTTTCAGCCATTTGCATCCCTTAACTTGTTCGGCGTAACAATTATAGTCTTTCAAACAGCCAGGGAAAACCCTAGCTCCCGGCAAGTTTTCTTTAAGAATGGTCAGTGGAGTAGTCAAATCTTTAACAGAGGAAACAGAAATAGTGTCTTCAATTGCATTGACACCTTTGCCATGATTTGGGATTGGTGCAGTTATAACATTCGAAGTTGTAGGTGGATCAAACTCAGTAGTTTTGTTGTCGATAAGATCTTGAATCTTGTTTTTTAAAGCCCAGCATTGATAAGTTTCATGCCCAGGGTTGTTGGAATGATATGCGCATTCGGCATTAGGATTATACTTCGGTGATGAGACATTGGGGTTTTATGGTAGATCACACAATGCCACTAAGTTGGCCTTCAACAGGTGTTGCAAGGCTTGGTACAGTGACATGTTAATTCTCGTGAATTGTCTTCTTGGAACCTCAGACTTTTGATGGTTGGCTTGTTGTGGTTGTCTTTGAGTAGATGGAGGGTTGGAGATCAAAACAACATTAACAGATGGACGGTGACCCTTCTTGGTATGGGCCCTTGACCCATAAACAACATTGGCTTCTTTCTTGCCAGTAAATGGTTTCTTTACAGTGTTTGATGTAGCAGCAGATGCGATGGGAATTTTTCTACTCTTGATACCACTCTCGACCCTTTCACCAGTCAGAATTAACTCAGTGAAACCGGAAGATGAGCCACCAATTAGCAAGTTGAAATATGGTCCTGTCAATGTTCCCATGAACATGTCCACCAGCTCCCTATCGGTCAGTGGTGGTTGAACTCTACCAACAAGTTCCCTCCATTTTTGTACGTACTCTTTAAACCCTTCATTACTACCCATTGTAATTCCTTGAAATTGAACTCTTGTCGGCGCTAAATCATCATTGTACTGATATTGGCAGTAGAAAGCGGTGGCCAGATATTCCCAAGTATGAATGTTGGAACCATCCAACAGGTAAAACCATTCTAATTGAGTCCTAGATAGACTCTCTTTGAAGATGTGTACCCATAGCTTCTTGTTAGTAGTATGCGGTTGTATCTTGCGGACGTAGGACCTCAAGTGATGTTTTGGGCATGAAACTCCGTCGTACTTAGTAAATATTGGAATTTTGAACTTGTGGTGAATAATAACCCCAGGAACTAAGCCCAAATCACCAAAATCCAAGCCAGATACAACTTGAATTTCCACGACTTTCAACCTATCTTCCAGTTGCTTGTACTTATCTTCAGCCGATGGATATTGTTCATCAAAGTAATCTTCATCCTCAGAAGCTTGATTGTTTGCACCCCCAGCACGGGTGCTCCTTGCATCTTCGTCCTGGTTCTCGTCCTCCTCGGACGACTCTTCAACAACTTGAACTTGACAGATAGGGCCTTTAAACCTTTTTCCCATGTTGACCAGGGCTTTCTTCTTGGTCTTCTTTTTAGCCAATCAGAAGTGACATAAACTCTTGTTGTCCTTTGGCCAAGGTGAGCAAAGTTTCTTGAAACTGAGAATTCTGCGCCTGCAAGTCTTTCACAGTCTTCTCGAGATCCATCTTACTGAAATAAATAATAGAAAGATTAGGAAACTTGTATTTGATAACCTTCTTATGTTATGATGCATGAAATGCGTATGCAAATGATTTCAAGGACTTTTAAGATTTAAGTTTGTTTAGACAAAGAGGGAACAAATATTAATTGTATAAATAAGTTCAAATGGTTACAAAAATGCTTCTTGGGATTTACAATTGGAGGAAACAAAGATAATAAAAAATCAACTACTAAAACAAAAGGAGGACTCAAGCTTCCCATGAGCGCATCCTCTTTGATGCAATGTAGGCATTCAAATTCCGCTCTTCATGAAGTTGCCTCGTGAGCTCCAAAACCTTCTTCTCGCTTGCGTAGAACTGGGTTTCAAAGTATCTCGCTCCCCTTTGAGTTAAATCCAAGATCTTTGAAACTCCTCGAGAGTAGTCGGCATGTCAGGATAGAGAATAGAGTAAGGAACATCTCCCTCGGTAATAGGCTGCATGATGATAGGTAGAATGGCCTCATAAGGCATCGTGAGGTTTTGAGCGTGAGCTCGCACCCACTTGAGATAAGGATCCAAAGGAATGGAGTTCTTATGCCCCAAAGTCTTGCTATCAACTTTGTTCACCATGCCCCAAGCTCATATGAATCTTTGACGGTAACCTTGGTCATCGCTCTCATAGTCAAATGCAAATCCTTTGACAACTGCATCATGAGGACCATCCCTCCTAGCATATCCAAACTGTCTCAAAGTCAAACAAGGATGATAAGTGATACCTCCTCTAATGCCAATGAGAGGAACATTAGGGAATTCTCCATAATGGTCAATAATGGTAATATCCTCCAAAGATTGAGAACATCAATGAATATCTGAATGTGTGAGTGACATTAACCTATTAGACCATCTCGTGCCTTGCTCATTCTTCAAAACAGGTCGAGGTAGGTGAGAAATAAACCACCTAGCCAACAAAGGAGTGCAACACATAAGAATTCCCATTCTAGTCATGGTGCGAGTGTGAAGAGAATGCAAGATATCTCCAAGCAAAGTAGGCACCGGGTTACGAGATAGAAAAACTTTGACTGCATTCACATCTATGAGTTGGTCCGGGTTAGGAAACAGTACCATCCCATAGATTAGAAGAGCCACTACTTCTTCAAAAGCTTGCAAATCCAGAGCCTCCAAAAATTGTTGAGCCTTCTCAAACATAAACTTATCTAGAAATCCTTTAACACCACTTCTTGTTTCCCAATTTTCCATAACGGAGGACCATTGCAAATGTAAAGCTCGAGAAATCTCTTCAGGTCTGGGTCTCTTTCAATACCGGAGAAGGGTAATTGATCAAGAATGGGAACTCCTAAGAGTTGAGAAAATTCTTCCATAGTAGGCACTAATTGGTAACCAGGAAATATGAAACAATGTTGTTTAGGATCAAAGAATTTGAAAAGCACATGGACCATATCCTCTTCAAAGTTTGTTGTAGCCAAGTTGATGAAAAGACCGTATTTCTTGGTGAACGGAGAATCGTTGGGAACTCTCGATGCTAATTCCTTGAGTTGAGGAGGCACTCTCACAAGGTTGATTCAGATAGTATTTCTTTTCATGGAAGCCATGTCCTACAAAACAGCACAAAGATAAATCCCAAAGACTTTGAAATGGTTATTGCGAATGCAATGGTATGATGTCATGATGTTATGTAAACATATACAAACAAAGCAAAAAAATCCCTTAGGTTTAGGATTTCATGAGGTTTCATTGGTAAGTACCCTCTTGAATTTTAGTTGGTTCAACCTGTCCTAGAAAGTAACCGGGTTCTAGGGAATCTCAATATCATTGATCTTTCTTCATTGGGAATTTTTTCAGCGCAAGCCTCTTTATTAGTGACTAAAATATCCCAAAGATCTGATCTCAATGAGCATAAGATCGAGTATCAACCAACTTCAGACTTCACAAAAGCTAGCTACCTCACTACTTCCTAATGGCCAAGTTGTTCAATTAAAGGTTCTAATGTTCGTTAGTGCTTCATGACACCACACAGTGGCCCCATATTCTCCTTAATTCTCCATAAGGGATACTGGTACCCACAAATGTGTCACACTAACATAGCTATTATCACAACCATGTGGCTCTATGTTGTACAGTCTCCATAATTTTTTTCTATTTACCTAATGATGTTCCCAGATCTGGGTAGAGGATCAATACAAACCCAAACAAGGATCCATAAATGTAAAGCAAACAAGTCAAACAATGAAAGCATTTTAAAGGTGATTTAGCTCTAAGGGAACCTCACTTTTAAATAATTTCCCAGCAGAGTCGCCAGTTCTGTAATACGGTGGGAGAACTGACTTGGATGTTTTTCACTTTATCGTAATTGTTGTGGATAACAAGAGTCGCCACCAACTTTTCTTTTATCCAATAAGGAAAGGGTAAAAAGAACAGGAAAGACCATTGAGATATTTTCTTGAGTTCGGGGGGTAGGTTATGAAAAGGGAAGGTGTTAGCACCTGTTGTACCCCAAAATTTGCCCTCCCATATTCTTCAAAATTTGCCAAGTCAAAGATGCAAAATTCCCCAAGGGTTGCACAGTGTAAGGGCCTCCTAACAGTCAAAATTAGGGTTTTGGTTCTGATTAAGTAAATGAAGTTTCCAAGGGTCCAATCAAGTCCCACATGCCTATAAATATGGTCAAGCATCCTCATATCAAGTTTCAAGACTTTCAGCACAAAATTGCACAGTCAAAACCCTAATTGCACTACAGTCAACTGTAGGGGCAAAATGGTCATTTGGCAGTCAAAAGTTCAAATTTTTGGTCAACATCTCATTTTGAATCCACAAACATCATTTGATCAATGCTTGATCATGATTCTCAAAGCTTGGCTCAAAAATCATCAAGATGCAAAAGTTTCCTTATTTGGACAGTTGAAAAAGTCAACTGTAAATTGACCAGGGCATAACTTTCACATGGATTATTAGAAAAATTCCATCCAAAGCTAATTTTGAAGAGAAAGACATTTCCAACAACTCCTCTTCATACTTCAAGTCCAAGAAATGCTCTCACAAAAAGTTATCAATTTCAACATTATAGGTCATTTTCAAAAGTCAACAAAAAGGGACTTTAAGTCAAAGGCCATAACTTGAGATTGGTAAATCAAAATGACATGGGACCAAGGGCATTGGTTAGAGGACTCAAAGACCTTTCCAAAATGTCCAAGAACATGAGCAAAGCTTAAAAATTGAGCAAGTTATGCCTTGTGGAAGTTGGGAAATTTTTGGATAATTTGAAAAGTCAACATTGATTCAAATGACCTAAAATTGCTAATGGGCCTCTTTTTCTTCCACAATTCATTATCCAAGGCATGTGCACGACCACTTGGCCCAAAGGGAAGTTTTTCTTCATTTTTTATTTATTTATTTGGAATTTTATTATTAATAATTCATTTAAATTAATGAAAAATATAAATCCTAATGTTCCAAATCTTTTTGTGCATATAATATCTCTAATATTTCGTGCAAATCAAATTAGGGAAGAATTGAAGTTGATTGGATATGATTGAGAGCTAAATAGCATGAAAAAATATTGAAAAAGATCTTTGAAAATCAAATCTTGCAAGTCATGAATGCCAAGGTTTTTGGTTGTTTTCTTTGACCTAATTCATTCCATACATAAGCTGGATCAAGACCTAATGCCTCCTAACCAAAAAGCTGCGCAAAAAAAGCATATGCAAACTTGGAATTTTTCAAGAAAACTCCAAATCTGAAAACCAAGTTCTAGGACGATTCAAGGCCAAAGAGTTGTTCCATCAGCTTGCTGAGGCTTCAAAGAAGAAATTTGGATCAAAACCATAAGCTTCCACCCCCAGAAACGTGAGAACGATCTCACCCTGTACAGAAAATATTGGATATTCGTGCATCTCAATTCATGCATATTTAGTAATTTTTAATATGTGATTTGTGTTCATTATTCAATTCTGAAGCTAACTGTGTGGTTTGATTTTGTTTTCGTGTCCCATATGAGGATTCACCATTAAAGACATCTAGGGTTTTCAGGTTTTCAATTTAGGCGTTTTCTCATACTGTAAAATTAAGGAATCACAATGACATGGTTGAAACCATCAGGCTTGGACGATCTAGACCCAACCCTCGCGCCTAATTTATGAGGCCCCAGGGGCTAATCGCTATTTTTCAATAGGGTGCCTATGGGAACGTTTAACAAACCGTTGCTGATTGTGTTTTGTTTCAGAAAAAAAATAAAGCCATGAAGAAGATGACTCGGTGGCAGGCTATGAATGGTTGATTCAAATTTCGCGTGAAAAGCGCCCCACTAACATTTGCTTATTTTATATTGTTTCTTAGTTATATTATAATCATAACGCGTTGAGTGCTCCAGTGGCAAGGCTTACTAGTGGTAATGTTCAGGACCTGGGTTCGAGCCCCAGGTCCCCCACCCCTTTCCATATATTTTTTTCAATTAATACTTATGTGCAATTTTAGTAGTAGTGTCCACCATGCATCCACCACATCAAGTCACCCACGTGCCTACTGAGATGGATCAAAAGGTCCAGATTGGGAGAGCACCGTGTACGTCAGTCAATGGAGATCCATGCCAGCGCAAAAGTCAACCAGGCCAAAGAGTAATTGGGCCCAAATTTCTAAAGAAAAACCTCCAAATTAGGGGCAGACCCCCTAGGTTTGCAAACTTTTTTACATTCTTTATTTTTTTCATTATTTTTACTTTCTTTCAATTATTGTTTTTTTAATTAATTTAATATTTTCATGATATATAAAAAACACCAAAAAATCAGAAAAGATAAAAAATAATAAATATTTTATTTTAGTATTCTTGTAAATAAATTGCATTAATTAACTTTAGTTATTAAATTAGGTTTAATTGTAATATTTTCCTTAATAAAATCTAAAATTGGTAGAATTAGGGTTTATAATCATTTTTATCCCTTTTTCTTTTCTTTCATAATAATTAAATATTTCCTATTATTTTTGTAATTAAATGGCATGTAAATAATTAGGTTAAATATTAGGTTAAAATTCAATCTTTTCTTAATAAACTAAAAACAACTAGAAATAGGGTTAGCATTTTATTTTAATTAATTCTTTTTCATTAAAATCATAAAATACAAAAATACCAAATAGACAATTTCTTTTCCTTTTAATTTTATTAATTTAATAATCGTTTAATTTAATTTTGCAAAAAGGGTCCAACGCCCTCATTTTTAATTCTTATTCAATTCGCGTATTTCTTTATTTTTCTTTAATATTTATGTATCTCTCCCAAGGCCATGTAATATTTATCTTTCGCATTTTTAATTCTTTATTTTCTGTCAAATCGGGTTCTGGAAATTTTGGCGATGTGGACCCGCGCCTTTTGTAATAGCTTCAGAACTTTACTTTTCTTGCACTTTTAACTGTTAATCAAGGCATGCAAGAATGAATGGACAAAAATAAAAACAAACGCATAGATCACTTTGACATGAACAAGATAAATGCAAATGAATCTGACACACAAATCACACACGACCCCTAGGGTACGCCTCACTGTTGCCTTGCCTCGAAAGGTGATCGTCGAGTAGAGGATGTCTTAGTAAGTCCTCATGATCCGGGAACCTGGCATGAGGGTAGCTTCTAAGGTGTCTTCCCATTGCTCTGGTGATCACCATGTCCCGAACCTCGAATTGACCCGAACACCTCCAATGGTGGTGCTACCTACCTCTCAATGGTAGGATGGCACTACTTTAAGGACATTTACACAGACGAATTCCTTAGGGTAGGTAGGTTCTCGTAGATACTTGCTCTAATTTCAAAACCAATAAAAAAAATACTTTTCACACCAACACATTTTCAAAAAGCTTTCGAAAGCAAATTTTTCAAACACTCTTGAGGACCGATACAAGAGTCGAACTGGAATTTTCAAAGAAACTTTTTAAAACCCACAGTTGAAAAGCAAACAAACCATTTTTGAAAACTCAATGAGCAAGTATCTAAGAGCCCATGGATAACCATGGATAGAAAGGGTGCTAACACCTTCCCTTTCTATAATCTACCTCCCGAACCGAGAGCAATCTCTATAAGGAATTTTTCTGTGCTTTTGTCCTTTCCATTTGGAGAAAATAAAAGACGGTGGCGACTCTTGCTTCCGCGACATTTCACGAACCAGCGTTAAACAGTCAGTTCCAGATCCACCGATCACAGAACTGGCGACTCTGCTGGGGAGAGAAACTTAAAGTGAGGTGTACCTTAGGGTTAGTTCATAACTGTGTTTTCAATTGTATTGACTTGTCTGCTTTAAATTTGTGGGTTGCATGGGAGTTACATAGATCCTAACCCGGATCTGGGGATACCCTGTTTAGGTAGCATAAGCTGTGAGGGACCTGTCCGGCGTAGACCGACACGGGTGAAACAGTGGCTACGTTGGTGTGGCACCTTGGTCTGTACCGATATCCCTTGTGTTGCAACGAGGAGAATATGGGTCTTCTGAGGAGTCATTAAGCACCAACAACCTTAGAACCTTAAATGACACAACTTGGCCATTAGAACAGTAGCAGTATGCTACGCCCATTGAGGCTAAACTCTCGTGATGGTTCTGGCCGCAAGAAAAGATTGCGATGCTGGAGTTATGACCGATTGAGGGTAGTCAATGATATTGGGATCCTCTAAGAACCCGGTTACTTTGATAGGACAGGTATGAACCCACCAACTTCAAGAGGGTAATACCCAGACCTCATGTTGGCCTTAAACTCTAAGGGCTTCTCTTGTGTGACTTGCGTGCCTTCGTACTTGACTACTTGCATGCTTGTTATCTATCTGACACATGAACTACTTGCAGGTTTTGTTTATAGTCCTTAATTGGGACTCGTAACAGGGTTTACTAAGTCTCTTGCAGGTTTTGTTTATAGTCCTTAATTGGGACTCATAACAGGGTGTACTAACTACTTGCAGGTTCTGTTTATAGTCCTTAATTGGGACTTATGACAGGTTTTACTTGAGTTTCTTGCAGGTTTTGGTTTGTAGTCCTTAATTGGGACTCATAACAGGGTTACCTACATTACCCCATGCATCATGACATCATACCATTGCATACATCCTAACCCATTTCAAGGATCTCAAGGGATTGTGATGCAGGTCAGGATGAATCAAACATCTAGCAAGGGGCAAAGAGGATTTATTTTCCTCTAGCCAAGGTTGTCAGGGGCTATGACCCACTTGATATGGTGAGCTCTGACTCTTGAAGAAGGTTCCCCTAACCAAGGTTGTTTGGAAATCAAAACCATACATGATGACTAAAGTCAGGGGCTATGACCCACTTGATATGGTGAGCCTTTGACCCTTGAAGAAGAATTCTCAACAACATGGGTGTCCTTCAATCAAGCTATAAATTCCAATGCTAACAATTTTCTTGTTTACCCTGCGAGGTCCTTGAAAACATTGCATATACATATCATGCACATCTTTGCATTACAGGTATCCCTTTTGCAGGACACTTACCTTTGTTGTTGTTTATTTCAGCAATGACTTCCCAACAAGATAACCAGGACCTTCTTGCTCAAGAGACTCGGTTCGAGGAAATCCTCCTGAATCTATCCAAGGGGCAGGAGGAGCTAAGGACACTTCTCATGGGGACCTTTGTCATGAACAGTGCTGAGGATGAAAGGCTGAAACACCTAGAAGCTGAGGTGGATGCATTAAAGGTCCAGATGCTGAGGCAGGTGACTGCCATTCAAGGGTTAGCTCAAAGACAAGATGAGCTCGGGGGTCTCGTCAACCAACTGCTTCAGGGTAACAAACTGGGGCAAATGTCTAAGGGTAAAAAACCAGTCGTCGTTCAACCACCTTTGAGACAAGGAGATAAGGGGAGAGCTCCTCAAATGGCTCCAGTGTCACAAATTCAGCATCAACCTCATCGGCTTCAGCCAGACAAGTCCAGGAGGCAATTCACCCCGCTCAACATGTCGCTGTTTCAAGCTTTACAACGCCTGTTGAGATTGAATTTGATCACATTAAGGGCTCATCCCCAGAACCCCAACACAGCACATCCTACTTATGATCCCAATAAAAGGTGTGCCTACCACTCTGCCTGTCCAGGACATGATACAAATGAGTGTTGGGCTCTGAAGAACAAGATCCAGGACCTGATTGATGAAGGAGCACTGGAGTTCACACAAGATGGTCAAGCTGAATTTTTCTACCATCCCTCCAAGGCTCACCATTTGAAGTGACAAGCCCTGAGATGAAAAGACTTTTGTTCATTCGAATGTTCAAGTTGTGTTGTTCTTTGGTTGTTTAGACATTTATTCATGTTAAACATTGTTATTCCATTAATGCATCGCTTATGTCTATTTTGAATCAATATATTCGTATTCACTCTATGCAAATTATTTTCATATTTTTTCTGATGATCAACTCTCAATAATTCTAAGCCTCTTGAGGGAGGATGACGAAAACGATACCACAATCTACAGTATGCTTTTGAACAGACCCCGCTGATGAGGTACAGGCATTGTTTCAATCCCTAAACACTGGAGTTATAAGGAAGATAATCCCTCGTCAACCCCTCTGAGCCAAAGAAGTAGAAGTTTTTCTTTTCGAAAATTAAAACCCTTTATCATAACCTGGGGCAGGGTAGTTCTCTCAGTTGACCCA
Organism: Vicia faba; assembly: GCA_948472305.1. NCBI lineage: Eukaryota > Viridiplantae > Streptophyta > Magnoliopsida > Fabales > Fabaceae > Vicia > Vicia faba. The sequence continues at coordinate 751,327,131 of OX451740.1, read as the reverse complement.
AGTGCATAACGAATGGCACCAAAGAGGTCCTTACAAAAACAAAGAAAGACATTGATGGTTCCAAATAATCAATAAAGAAAGGCAGTCATTATCTTTCAAAATAAAAAACCCATTAAGTCAAAACCCATGATGGAGACTTACAAAACTGGGGCATCCCGCTGACTGTGATTCCAAAAAAGGAAACAGTTCAGGCAAAAAAGAAAGGGATAACATAAAAAATCAGAAAAGAAAGAGGTCTTACAAACCCTCAACAAAAACAAAATGACTGCCTATTCCAAATAAATCATCAATATTTGAACCATCACCGGAAAATCAGAGCAAAGACTCAAACAAGGTCTAACGTATGATCAACTGAGTTTAGGTTTGGAGAACATCACGAAGAGCGGGTGGGTACAAATAATTTGAGCCTTTATCCTTTGTTTCTTGAACCATGAACCAGGCCACGTTATAACCCTTAAAAGTCCTAGCTGAAGCATGGGTTAGTTCGAAGGCATACTGTTACGAAAGGTATCCTGACTCCTTAAGGCTTACGTTAAATACGGAGTTGACATCACGTTTTACAAACATTCACTTGTTTTATGAAAAAGAATGCATTTTCAAAATCTTCAAGACAGACATAAGCTTTGCATTTTTAACATAACTTTGTTTGCATATGACTTTTTGTTTGAACAGCAGGGAAATTCGCACGATGAATACCTAGTGAACAAAAGCACTTCCAATCAAGGGGCATGGCATGACTATTGTCCTTCATCTGGGGCAATTCAGTCAAGATTCGGAGAATCTTTCAAAATGCCAAGATAACCAGGGGCAAATCCCCGCCTGAGTCACTTAGGGCACTCCAACGACGAATCTTGCCTGATCAAACATCTTCTGGTGGCGTGGCAAAATACTTCCAACAGGGGCAACTCCCCACATTCCCTGAACATGGACATAGTCGAAAAAATACTACGCATAATCAAAGACCCGCTAGGTTGACATACCTAGGCAAAAATTAGGGCTTCCCGGCGAACCAAAAGGGTTCGGGCAAAATGAAGGGATGAAATGAAAAAATCTGTATACCCGGCAAGCCGAAAACCTGAAAAGGCGGCTTGGGCAAAAATGGGTATCCCGGTGGACTGAAAACCCGAAAGGGCAGTCCAGGCAAAAGTTAGGGATCAAAGCGTACGACTATGTCCTGTCATCTTGTCATCTGCCTACCTGAAGAAAGTTTGACCCTCAACAATTATCAGCATCCCACAGGTGCCTCCCCCATAGAAACAGGGGCAATAACGGGTGGTCTAAGCAATCTGATTGTTTCTGTCCTCCAAGGTATCAAGGTAGGTCCCGTGGAAGAACATAACCAATACAGTTCAAAACTTCCCCAAGAGAGTCCAATCCAGCTCCCCCAGGAAAGTTGGAATTCATCTCCCCAAGCAGTAAGCTTATCCCCAGTAGATTCTGGAAGCTTATTCCTCGCAGAGCACGAACGCGTCTCCCGGCTGTATTCAAAGAGTTATTTCCCTACCAGGATATAACTGGGTTATCCTCAGCCAAAGGCCATGAGAAGATCGTCCTCGACAAAGTCTTCTTATCCCCAGCGAAGTCTATTAACACTTCCAACACAACAAGGGTATCCCCAGCAAGTTATTATCAACATTCCAGCAAAGTACCTCTCTCCCCACAGAGTATTGCTTCCCAGCAAGATCACTAGAGTACTCTTCTCCCCGCAGAGTAACCCATTCGCCAAGTCTATTCCCCAACGGAGTCATTTTCTCCTACCGGTATTCTTGCAACTATCATCCCCAGCGGAAGCAAAGATCTACTTGCCAACATCAGCCCAGGAGTGACTTCCCGACACCCGTCAAAGATTTATTTTCCTAAGACAAAAAGATACATTCATAAACATCGCATTCCCATACATTATAGCATGCATATACGCATCATATCTTACAATCTCATTTATGTTGAGAACATCATTGCTTGACCCATATCATGCATTGCATATGACTGACCTTTACCTTTCAGGAAAGATCCAGTTAAGTTCTCAGCTACATTCCAAGACCTTGTTTGGTTCAGTTAAATCGACTCCCAAAGATTTTCCTGGTTATTATCCAGTAAAAGGCCTTCTCTGGTCTAGTTAAATCGACTCCTAAAGATTTTTCTGTTGAAGACTCAGTTGAAGACTCCAAGACCTTGTCTGGTTCAGTTAAATCGACTCCCAAAGATTTTCCTGGTTATTATCCAGTAAAAGGCCTTCTCTGGTCTAGTTAAATCGACTCCTAAAGATTTTTCTATTGAAGACTCAGTTGAAGACTCCAAGACCTTGTCTGGTTCAGTTAAATCGACTCCCAAAGATTTTCCTGGTTGTTATCCAGTAAAAGGCCTTCTCTGGTCTAGTTAAATCGACTCCTAAAGATTTTTCTGTTGAAGACTCAGTTGAAGACTCCAAGACCTTGTCTGGTTCAGTTAAATCGACTCCCAAAGATTTTCCTGGTTGTTATCCAGTAAAAGGCCTTCTCTGGTCTAGTTAAATCGACTCCTAAAGATTTTTCTGTTGAAGACTCAGTTGAAGACTCCAAGACCTTGTCTGGTTCAGTTAAATCGACTCCCAAAGATTTTCCTGGTTATTATCCAGTAAAAGGCCTTCTCTGGTCTAGTTAAATCGACTCCTAAAGGTTTTTCTTTTGAAGACTCAGTTGAAGACTCCAAGACCTTGTCTGGTTCAGTTAAATCGACTCCCAAAGATTTTCCTGGTTATTATCCAGTCAAAGGCCTTCTCTGGTCTTGTTAAACCGACTCCTAAAGGTTTTTTCTTTTGAAGACTCAGTTGAAGACTTCAAGACCTAGACCAGTTCAGTTAATCGACTCCAAAGATTTATTATCCAGTCAAAGGCCTTCTCTGGCCCAGTTAAATCGACCCCAAACAGATTTTGCTGATAAAGACCCAGTTGAAGACGTTTCAAGACCTGGACTGGTTCAGTTAATCGACTCCAAAGATTTCTTATCCAGTCCAAGGCCTTCTCTAGTCCAGCTAAATCGACCCCAAACAGATTTTTCTGATGAAGACTCAGTAGAAGTTATCCCAGGTTTTCTCAATGATTGCTATTGAGATTGTAATCGCCTATGGTTCTCTCCCCGATACTGCGTAGATGATAATTCCATCCAAGGTTTTCCCAATAATTGCTATTGAGGTTGTAATCGCCTATGGTTCTCTCCCCGATACTGCGGAGATGATAATTCCATCCAAGGTTTTCCCAATAATTGCTATTGAGGTTGTAATCGCCTATGGTTCTCTCCCCGATACTGCGGAGATGATAATTCCATCCAAGGTTTTCCCAATAATTGCTATTGAGGTTGTAATTGCCTATGGTTCTCTCCCCGATGCTGCGGAGATGATAATTCCATCCCAGGTTTTCTCAATGATTGCTTTTGAGTTGTAATCGCCTATGGTTCTCTCCCCAATACTGCGGAGATGATAATTCCCACCAAGATTTTCTCAAACAATTGCTGTTGAAGTTAAAGTCACCCAAGGTTCTCTCACCGTTCCTGTTGAGGTAGTAACCATCCCTGGTTCATTCATCACCATTTGAAGCTCCAGATTTAGCTCCTGTAACCAGTCAGGACATATCTACACAAAGCATTTAAAGACCAGCTCCTGCAATATGTCAGGTACTCATTTTTCTTATGCAGGTACGCAAGCTCTCGCTAAGGAATCTCTTATGCGATTGACACCCAGATGGCATCTATAAGCCCATCATCCTATCCAGCAATCTCTACATGGCATCTATAAGCCCATTCCACCATCACACTGCTACTATGTGAGCGCAAATTTCTGGGCACTCTAGTGTTCAATCATCTTCCACCCTCGGATTACGAAAGGCATGTCAGCCAATCTGCATCCTCAGGTCTAAGAAGATTGAACAGGGGCAACTGTTGTACCCCAAAATTTTCCCTCCCATATTCTTCAAAATTTGCCAAGTCAAAGCTGCAAAATTCCCCAAGGGTTGCATAGTGTAAGGGCCTCCTAACAGTCAAAATTAGGGTTTTGGTTCTGATTAAGTAAATGAAGTTTCCAAGGGTCCAATCAAGTCCCACATGCCTATAAATATGGTCAAGCATCCTCATATCAAGTTTCAAGACTTTCAGCACAAAATTGCACAGTCAAAACCCTAATTGCACTACAGTCAACTGTAGGGGCAAAATGGTCATTTGGCAGTCAAAAGTTCAAATTTTTGGTCAACATCTCATTTTGAAGCCACAAACATCATTTGATCAATGCTTGATCATGATTCTCAAAGCTTGGCTCAAAAATCATCAAGATGCAAAAGTTTCCTTATTTGGACAGCTGAAAAAGTCAACTGTAAATTGACCAGGGCATAACTTTCACATGGATTATCATAAAAATTCCATCCAAAGCTCATTTTGAAGAGAAAGACATTTACAACAACTCCTCTTCATACTTCAAGTCCAAGAAATGCTCTCACAAAAAGTTATCAATTTCAACATTATAGGTCATTTTCAAAAGTCAACAAAAAGGGACTTTAAGTCAAAGGCCATAACTTGAGATTGGTAAATAAAAATGACATGGGACCAAGGGCATTTGTTAGAGGACTCAATGACCTTTCCAAAATGTCCAAGAACATGAGCAAAGCTTAAAAATTGAGCAAGTTATGCCTTGTGGAAGTTGGGAAATTTTTGGATATTTTGAAAAGTCAACATTGATTCAAATGACCTAAAATTGCTAATGGGCCTCTTTTTCTTCCACAATTCATTATCCAAGGCATGTGCACGACCACTTGGCCCAAAGGGAAGTTTTTCTTCATTTTTTATTTATTTATTTGGATTTTTATTATTAATAATTCATTTAAATTAATGAAAAATATAAATCCTAATGTTCCAAATCTTTTTGTGCATATAATATCTCTAATATTTCGTGCAAATCAAATTAGGGAAGAATTGAAGTTGATTGGATATGATTGAGAGCTAAATAGCATGAAAAAATATTGAAAAAGATCTTTGAAAATCAAATCTTGCAAGTCATGAATGCCAAGGTTTTTGGTTGTTTTCTTTGACCTAATTCATTCCATACATAAGCTGGATCAAGACCTAATGCCTCCTAACCAAAAATCTGCGCAAAAAAAAGCATATGCAAACTTGGAATTTTTCAAGAAAACTCCAAATCTGAAAACCAAGTTCTAGGACGATTCAAGGCCAAAGAGTTGTTCCATCAGCTTGCTGAGGCTTCAAAGAAGAAATTTGGATCAAAACCATAAGCTTCCACCCCCAGAAACGTGAGAACGATCTCACCCTGTACAGAAAATATTGGATATTCGTGCATCTCAATTCATGCATATTTAGTAATTTTTAATATGTGATTTGTGTTCATTATTCAATTCTGAAGCTAACTGTGTGGTTTGATTTTATTTTCGTGCCCCATATGAGGATTCACCATTAAAGACATCTAGGGTTTTCAGGTTTTCAATTTAGGCGTTTTCTCATACTGTAAAATTAAGGAATCACAATGACATGGTTGAAACCATCAGGCTTGGACGATCTAGACCCAACCCTCGCGCCTAATTTATGAGGCCCCAGGGGCTAATCGTTATTTTTCAATAGGGTGCCTATGGGAACGTTTAACAAACCGTTGCTGATTGTGTTTTGTTTCAGAAAAAAAATAAAGCCATGAAGAAGATGACTCGGTGGCAGGCTATGAATGGTTGATTCAAATTTCGCACGAAAAGCGCCCCACTAACATTTGCTTATTTTATATTGTTTCTTAGTTATATTATAATCAGAACGCGTTGAGTGCTCCAGTGGCAAGGCTTACTAGTGGTAATGTTCAGGACCTGGGTTCGAGCCCCAGGTCCCCCACCCCTTTCCATATATTTTTTTCAATTAATACTTATGTGCAATTTTAGTAGTAGTGTCCACCATGCATCCACCACATCAAGTCACCCACGTGCCTACTGAGATGGATCAAAAGGTCCAGATTGGGAGAACACCGTGTACGTCAGTCAATGGAGATCCATGCCAGCGCAAAAGTCAACCAGGCCAAAGAGTAATTGGGCCCAAATTGCTAAAGAAAAACCTCCAAATTAGGGGCAGACCCCCTAGGTTTGCAAACTTTTTTACATTCTTTATTTTTTTCATTATTTTTACTTTCTTTCAATTATTGTTTTTTTAATTAATTTAATATTTTCATGATATATAAAAAACACCAAAAAATCAGAAAAGATAAAAAATAATAAATATTTTTATTTTAGTATTCTTGTAAATAAATTGCATTAATTAACTTTAGTTATTAAATTAGGTTTAATTGTAATATTTTCCTTAATAAAATCTAAAATTGGTAGAATTAGGGTTTATAATCATTTTTATCCCTTTTTATTTTCTTTCATAATAATTAAATATTTCCTATTATTTTTGTAATTAAATGGCATGTAAATAATTAGGTTAAATATTAGGTTAAAATTCAATCTTTTCTTAATAAACTAAAAACAACTAGAAATAGGGTTAGCATTTTATTTTAATTAATTCTTTTTCATTAAAATCATAAAATACAAAAATACCAATAGACAATTTCTTTTCCTTTTAATTTTATTAATTTAATAATCGTTTAATTTAATTTTGCAAAAAGGGTCCAACGCCCTCGTTTTTAATTCTTATTCAATTCGCGTATTTCTTTCTTTTTCTTTAATATTTATGTATCTCTCCCAAGGCCATGTAATATTTATCTTTCGCATTTTTAATTCTTTATTTTCTGTCAAATCGGGTTCTGGAAATTTTGGCGATGTGGACCCGCGCCTTTTGTAATAGCTTTAGAACTTTACTTTTCTCGCACTTTTAACTGTTAATCAAGGCATGCAAGAATGAATGGACAAAAATAAAAACAAACGCATAGATCACTTTGACATGAACAAGATAAATGCAAATGAATCTGACACACAAATCACACACCACCCCTAGGGTACGCCTCACTGTTGCCTTGCCTCGAAAGGTGATCGTCGAGTAGAGGATGTCTTAGTAAGTCCTCATGATCCGGGAACCTGGCATGAGGGTAGCTTCTAAGGTGTCTTCTCATTGCTCTGGTGATCACCATGTCCCGAACCTCGAATTGACCCAAACACCTCCAATGGTGGTGCTACCTACCTCTCAATGGTAGGATGGCACTACTTTAAGGACATTTACACAGACGAATTCCTTAGGGTAGGTAGGTTCTCGTAGATACTTGCTCTAATTTCAAAACCAATCAAAAAAATACTTTTCACACCAACACATTTTCAAAAAGCTTTCGAAAGCAAATTTTTCAAACACTCTTGAGGACCGATACAAGAGTCAAACTGGAATTTTCAAAGAAACTTTTTAAAACCCACAGTTGAAAAGCAAACAAACCATTTTTGAAAACACAATGAGCAAGTATCTAAGAGCCCATGGATAACCATGGATAGAAAGGGTGCTAACACCTTCCTTTTCTATAATCTACCTCCCGAACCGAGAGGAATCTCTATAAGGAATTTTTCTGTGCTTTTGTCCTTTCCATTTGGAGAAAATAAAAGACGGTGGCGACTCTTGCTTCCGCGACATTTCGCGAACCAGCGTTAAACAGTCAGTTCCAGATCCACCGATCACAACACCGTTTTCATCTATAGTTATCTACAGGCTCTTAGTTGCTAGCTCACTTTGAAAATGCTTTGCTTGAATGTGTTTATAATGGGTTTTGAAATTATTTTTGAAAAGTGCCTTCGTTTAGGCAAACTTTGTAATGATTCTCGTCTCTATAAGAATGCATACAAAGTGTTTAATTTTGAAAAATGTTTCATTTAAAAGTGTTGGTGTGTTTAAAATGATGTTTTGAAAATGGATTATGAGCAAGCAACTAAGAACGTCCTACCTACTCAAAAGTCTTTTGTTCATTTCCTCTTTCCTTTGATATTGATATCTTACCAATGATTGGTAAGAAGCCCTATCTTTGGATGTGAAGGGACAGGTGTGGGTCATCGTATAGTCATAGATAGCAATGTAGTGATATACCTTAGCAATTTTCTTAAGGGTCTAAGATCATTTGTAAGGAAACATTTGAAGTGTCATTGAGGGACTATGATCCTGTATTTTTGATTGTTTTTGCTAAAGTGTCTCACATGAATAACATGGCCATTTTTCTTAAGGCAACAAAGTGGAGTTAACCCTAGAGGTGTAAGTGTGCAAGTGTTTTGTATTTCATGCTTGATTTATCTTGGATTTAGGGTTTTCTATGTTATGATTTTATCTTTCCATACAAACCCTAATTACTAGCAATTATACTAAAGGGATAAATTATGGAAAATAAATGTCTTACGCTATTACATCATTTAGGGATGGGGTATACAAATTTACAAATGGGGAATGGAAAGCAATAAAGCTCCTAATTATTTATTACAACCATATTGAATTGAATAATGTAAGATGAATAAATATACAAGGATATAAAAGAAATGGATTTGTTTTGGATTTTGTTAAGAAAATATTTTTTGACATCACTAATTAAAAGGAAATAATTAACTGAAATAAGAAAATAATCTATGTTTAAAAGAAAGAAATTGTTTTACTTAAAGAAATAAGTTTTTTAGGTTTTTTTGGAGAGAGGATATGAATCAAAATAATAAGGGAGTTAATTAATTTAAAAGAAAACCTAAATTCTAAGTTAGTTTTAATTGGAAAAAAAAACTAAACTCTAGTCTAATTATTTGTTTAATTAAGAAAAGAAAAGAGGTTGTTTAAGAAAATGTTTTTGTCTTTTTGTCTTGAAAAATAAAATATGATTGTATATATACTATAAATGATAAATAAGATATTTTAGTCCTTTTTTATTAATAAAAATAATATTTATAATAATTTTAATAATAATAATATTTAAAGAAAATAAAATAAAATAAAGAAATAAAGTCAGGGGGTAAAAATTAAATTTGGGTGTTTGTTTGTAAATCATATTTTGGTTAAGCTTGGCCCATTAATAATTTTTTTTATTAAATCAGAAATAAGAGATAAATGTAAGTGGGCTTCATGTAGTCCTGCAAAGAGGGGGTTAGAAGAAGAAAAAATAAAAAAGCGCAGTGTACTAAGCCTAGCGCGCTTGTTAGGAACAAAAAAGGAAGAAATGAATGAAAAAATTGTGAAAAGTGGCAGCGCTGAGGCTCGAACCCACGCCCTCACCAATATACACGCGCTGCCTTACCACTGGGGTGGTTATACATCCGGTGTTATAATGGAAATAATGACATTATATTACAAAATCACTTCCATGTCCAGAACATGGTCTTCAACCTCGCGCCAGTTTACAGAGCAAATATTTGAAATTCATAACTCATTCATTTCTCAACCATTTTCAAAACTTCAAACATCAAACTTGTTAGAAATTTCAACACGATTCTAAATATGTAAATAACTTAAACTAATTCTCAAAGATGAGTATGAATTTCTGTTGGTACCAAATCTAACCTAATATTTTCATAAACATCAACTTCAAAGTTCTCCCTACTCAATCAATATAAATGAAAACTATGAATATGGGCAGTTTCAGGATAATGATATCTACATTTTATCTTTGAAAATGCAAGCCTAACAATGTCTAAATGAAGAGATGCAAAAGTCAGAAAAATACCACAAAATATGGAAATCGTATTCTGAGTTTGAGCTTGTTTCATGTGATGATGATGATCAGGTTAGCTTCCTCAAGTTCCCAAGAAGTTAATGCAACCCTTACTTGGTGCTGGAAGTGCTTGAGTTGTGCTAGAGAAGTCAAGATGCAAACTTTGTTTATTGGTTAAGGAGGTTGAGGAAAATGGTGTTACAGAAATTTGAAAGGTGTTGGGATTATTTGTGTATGATGTTTAGAAGCTTTTGGAACCAAAAGGCCAAGAAATGCATGAGTAGGTTTTGACTTTGGCATTTCTGGCCAGAATATGCAACAATGGAGGTTTGCTATGTGATTCTGGATTTGGGAGTGTTTGAGGGCTTGAGCATTCAGAATTTGAAAACACATGTTATGGAACTCTTACTTGTTTTTCAAGCAAGCATGAAAAACATGTTTCCAATGTTTGTACCAAGCTATCTTAGAGTGGTTAGGACTTTAAACAAGCTTGTTTTGACTTGTAGGAGTTAAGTGTGCATGAAGAAAAAGTTCAATGCTCAAGGAGAGTGGACTTTGTGATTAAAGCTACTTTTCAAGAATGGATATGTTACTTTCTCCCAAAAATGGAATAATCAATTGGACAATGGCTCAAACACTTGGATTTAGCTTAATAAGTTGTATAAATATTAAATTAAGGAGTGATATACAAGTTTGAGGCCTTCAAAGTGAATATTATGCAACATGGCTATGGATTTGGTCAATGTTCATCACAAAATCTGCCTTGTAATTCAAGAATGAAATCCTAAATTCATGGATTCGATTCTCTTAGCTCAAACATTATCTAAATGAGTTCTTGGACATTTTGGAAAGCTTGAAACACCCTCTAAAAATTCTATTTTTTATAATTTTTTCAAAATCAAATTGGAACTATGTGAAACTCGGCCAAAAAGTTAGGTCAAAAATCTGCCTAAATTAGGTCAAAATTTTACTAAGTGTTTTTGTTTCATGTACATGTCTTTATGAATTTATAACTCAAAATATAGGCATTTCTAGAATTTGATTTGTGAATCAAAGTTGTAGATTTCATCAATATCTATAACTTTCATGTTGGAACTTTTCTTTGAATCATTTTTCATCATGGTAAAAATTTGGCACAAAGTCATGAAAAAAAGTAAATTTTCCAACACTTTGAAAAATTTCTAAGTCTTAGAAATTTTTACATTTCAAAGTAAATTTTGAATTTTTGATTTCTTGATGAAAAATATTCATATTTTGACATGTATTGATGAAATATTATTTTTGAAACTTGATTTTGATCAAAAAGTCAAAGTTTGACTTTTCAATATACAGTTGACTTTTTCATCAGTTGACCAAATTTCCATTATGAATCAATTGATCTTGAGAAGTGTTTTGAACCATGTCATTAGGTAAATATGATGAATTTGAAACCTTTATATCATGCCTCAAAAAAATAAGTCATGTATTAGGTCAAAAGTCAAAAATCAAGCCTTCTCAGTCAAAACCTTAATTTTGACCATTTTGCCCTTTTGGTGATTTGATCATTTTTCTTGGGGAGTTGTGATCCAAACTTGATCAATTGATACATATGAGTTCAAAATGTTGATATGGGCCAAAAATCTTGAAGTTTGACTATAAGTTGACCCTAGTTGACTTTTTACCCAATATAGTTGATTTTAGGTCATTTGATCAATTGACTGAGCAAACTTGAACTGCAAGAATTGAAACTTGACATGAGCAATCTTGAAGGTCCATAATGATGCATGAAAGTCATATGAGGAATTAAAAGTCCAATTGTCCTTGTGAAAACTCAAACCCTAATTTGAGGTATCAGTGTTGAGGAGATGTCTTGACCTAGTCAATCCTTGTGCAAGCTTGAGCTATTGAAGATCTTGTGGAAAATGTCTTGAGAAATGAGAGGGAAAATTTTGGGGTACAACACTGAGTGTATATGGGGATTCAGCCTTGGTGATCAGTCAAGTCAAGGGAGAATGGGATAGAAAGCATCTAAATCTTATCCCTTACCGAGAGCATATGCTAACTTTGTTTCCATACTTCGAAGAGATTACTTTTGAGCACATCCCAAGAGAAGAGAGCCAGTTGGAGGATGTGTTAGCTACCATGTCATCCATGTTCAAGCTCATATGGGACAACGAGGCTTCCAGAATTACCATTGAAAGATTCGACGAGCCGGCAAACTACTATGAAATTGATACTGATGAAGTAGAAGAAAAATCTTGGTTTCATGAAGTGAAAAGGTACCTTAAAGCTCAAGAATACCCTGAAGGGGGCATCGATCAATGAAAATAAATTCCTGCAGAGGTTCTCGGCTAAGTTCTTCTTGAGCAATGGAATTTTGTATAAGCGTAATCATGATTCAATCTTTTTTCGTTGTGTGGACAAGAAGGAAGTGGAGAAAATTATAGAGGATATGCACTAAGGCATCTTTGGAACTCATTCTAGTTGACATACCATGGCTAAGAAGATTTTGAGAGCAGGATACTATTGGTCGACTATGGAAACCGACTGTCACCACCACTCGAGAACTTGTCATAAGTGTCAGATCTATGCTGATAAAGTTCACGTGCCTCCAGTACCTTTGAATTTTTTGACTTCTCCTTGGCCATTCGCAATATGGGAGCATTGATATGATTGGAGAAATCAAGCCAACTGCTTCTAGCAGACATTGCTTCATTCTCGTCGCCATTGACTACTTCACAAAATGGGTTGAAGCAGCCTCGTTCGCCTTTGTTACTAAGAATGTGGTTTCCCGGTTCATAAAACATAACCTCATCTGCCGGTATGGCATCCCTGAGAGAATCATCACAGACAATGATACTAACCTCAACAACACTGATCACTGAACTTGGATGCAGTTCAAGATCAAGAACCATAACTCTTCCCTGTATCGACCAAAGATGAACGGTGCAGTAGAAGCCGCCAATAAGAATATTAAGAAGATCATACAAAAGATGGTTGTTACTTACAAAGACTGGCACGAGATGTTACCATTTGCTCTTCACGGCTATCGCACTTCGGCATGAACATTAACTGGGGCAACCACGTTCTCTCTGGTCTATGGCATAGAAGTTGTCCTACTTGTCGAAGTTCATATTCCTTCTCTGAGGATTATGAAAGATGCAGATTTAGACGAAGACAAGTGGATTCAGACCAGGCTACACCAGTTGAATCTGATTGATAAAAAGAGGCTTGCGATTGTTTGTCATGGTCAGGTGTATCAGAAATGTATGATCAAGTCATTCAATAAGAAAGCATCGAGTATATCAGACTGGTGACTTGGTAATAAAGTGCATCATCCTACCACAAGGTGATCCCAGGGTAAAATGGACCCCTACGTACGAAGGGCCATTTGTTGTCAAGAAGATATTTTCGGGTGGTGCTATGATACTGACCACCATGGACGGTGAAGATTTCCTGCACCTTGTGAACGCGGACATAGTCAAAAGATATTACGCATGAAAATGACCCGCTAGGTTGACTGGCCTAGGAAAAAATAAGTGCATCCCGACAAACCAAAAAGGTTCAGGAAAAATTAGGGATATATATAAAAGATTGTGGACCCAGCAAGTCAAAAACCTGAAAAGGCGGCTTGGGCAAAAAAGGGTATCCTGGTGGACTGTAAACTCGAAAGGGCGGTCCAGGCAAAAGTTAAGGATTAAAGCGTACGAATATGTCCCATTGGATCACTTAAAACAAGCTTTATTACCAAAGTTAGAAGTTCAAATGGTACATATCAGTTCAATTAACTTCTTTCGATAGCAAGAGTTGAGATGTTCGAATACATAGGGGCAATAGCAGAGTTGGAACCCAACGAAATCATTTCCACATTAGCTATATATTTTTGCTTCCACTTTGTACTCTTCTCATGTTATGAAAATTTCCTCTTACTAGGATTTATGCCTCTTTGTACAAAAAAACGTCTGTTTATAGGAAAATCATCAATACAAATACACCTTAAAGTTCAAACTTTTTGTTTTTTCAGTTTTGCTTTCAAAAACGTCCAATGACTAAAATTGAATAAACATATGCATATAAACATGATTAACTGTTAACAAATATATGCATAAGAATAGGAATAAGCATTTAATCAAGATTCTAGGAGTTGGGATGACGCTTAAGTTGTCCATAAATCCCCACGGAGCCACTTCTATGAGATTATCCCCAGAGAGTAATCTTCACAAATTCATCCCCAATAAGGATACATTCCCCACAATTTCCCCAACCTACGGAGTTCCAATCACTACAATTCATGGAAACTTTCTTCCCCAACTGAGTTTATTCTTCCAAAACTGAAAAAACACTGCATATTTCTTCTCTCTAGCAAAATTCAAGTTCCCTAGGAGAGCTTGTTTCCTCAGCAGAATATTTCTCTGTCAACAGGGTTTATTTCTCCAATAGGGTTTATTTCCCCAACAGATTACTGTCTCCTCAGTTTGAGTCTACTCGTCAGATGCCTACGAATCACCGGCAAAATTCCTCTCCCCAATGAAGTCGCCACTATCCCCAAAGAGTTGCCATGAAATTTGGACCAGTTATCAGTCAACTTTATCCTCCCCAGACGAGTCGGAAGATTACCCATCTCTTTTATCCCTCAATCAGGGTATATAAGAATTAAAATCCTCAGTAGAGCAATGAACGACCAATGTTCCTAAACTCTTATCCTCAAAGCAGAAGTCAACATCCCCCGATGGAGTTTCCTCAAAAAGCAAGTAGGAATACCCAATGGAATCATTTTGGACAAGATAGAAGATACACATGCTCTTCATCCCCAGCAACAACCAGGGATTTATTTTCCCAGAAAAAGATATTGCACGGGTTTACAAATATATTTCAACATTTCATATTCATACATCATTTACAAAAATCATAGAATATACATACGAAACACATATAGAACAATCTCATTTATTTTGAGAACATCATTACGCAATGCATTTCATACATCATGACATTTCATACAACCAGCCTTTTATCTTTTCAGGTAAAGTTCACAAACAGACGAATATCATCAATAATTCTCAAATAGGTTCCAGATTAATTCCTGAAACAAGACGGGGCGACTATCTGGATGACCAGCCAAAGATTAATTCCTGAAGCAAGACAGGGCAACTATCTGTGAAAAATAGATTGTAGATTAATTCCCGAAACAAGACGGGGCAACTATCTACGTGACCAGGTCAGAGATTAATTCCTGAAACAAGACGGGGCAACTATCTCTACGGCCAACAAAAAGCAGGTTCCATATTAATTCCCGAAACAAGACGAGGCATCTATCTGGATGACCAGCCACAGATTAATACTTGAAACAAGACATGACAACTATTTGTGAAAAACAAACTGTAGATCAATTTCTGAAACAGGATAGGGCGACTATTTACATGAACAGATCGAAGATTAATTCCAGAAACAAACTATCTTTCTTTCTTTATAGTTAGATAAAGATCAATTCCCGAAATAAGACGGGGCAACTATCTTTATCACCAATGGTATGAACTCCCGAAACAGGACATGTTTACCAACACAAAAAAAATAGATCAAAGATTAACACCCGAAACAGGACGGGGAAACTATCTTTCTTTATTTATGGTCAGATAAAGATCAATTCCCAAAACAAGACGGAGCAACTATCTTTATCACCAATGGTATGAACTCCTGAAACAGGATGAGTTTACCAACAAAAACATATTGTAGATCAATTCCTGAAACAGGACGGAGCGAATATCTACATGATGAACACTTCCTTCAAAGACATCTTCTGGCTCAGATTAAATCGACCAAATATTTATTCGGATACTTCTCCCAGTTAAAGAAGGACGCAGATATCTTATGGCTCATATTAAATCAAACATAGATTTATTCTGATACTTCTTCCAATAGACTTTTTTGGCTCAGATTAAATCAACCATAGATTTATTCTGATACTTCTTCCAAAAGAGAAAAGGACCTCTTCTGGCTCAGTTTAAATCAACTGTAGATTTATTTTGATACTTCTTCCAGTTGAAGTCGAGCATAGACTTAGTCTAATTTCTATCAACAGTTACTTTGGACGGCATCTATAAGTCCATCTCTGACAATTCTCCATAACCTCTCCGAATGGCATCTTTAAGCCCATTCTCAGTATTACATCAACCGACATCATTACTTCGAGCACATGCGAGTGAAAGTTTGTGGGCACTTAAGTGTTCAATCATCTTCTACCTTCAAGTCACGAATGCGAACATGACAATCTAACTCTTCAAGTTTAAGAAGATTAAACAGGGGTAGCATTTGTATCCCAAAATTTGTCCTCCCATTTTCTTCAAGACATTCTCATGAGGTACCCATTCCCCCAAAACTACTCAAGAGTTGATTGGTCAAAATTATCCTCCTAAGAAATGAGTCCACAACTAGGGTTCTTTAAGACATTCTCATGAGGTCCTCATTTTCCCAAAACTCCTCAAGAGTTGACTGGTCAAAATTCTCCTCCTAAGCAATGAATCCACAACTAGGGTTTGGTGTTTCTCAAGGATGTTTGCATTTCAAGGGTCTCAAATGTTTTTATGGTTCTTCATATGTTTCCAAAGATACAAGTGATGGATGGTTGAAGAATTAAATCAATTGATAAAAAGTCAACAGTCACCAAAAAGTCAAACTTTGACTTTTTGGTCAACATTGGAATTCAAAAATCAAGAATCATAAAAAAAATTCAAAATTATCAAGCTTGATAATTAAGAATTAACAAAGTCAAGAAAACCAAGAAAAGGTCAACAAAAGTCAAAATTGGAAAATTTTCCAACACTTAGAAATTTTTTAAGTGTTTTGTTCTTAACAAAGTCACTACATCGTGGCCATTTTTCACTAAGATGCAAGATGATTCAAGGATAAATTTAAACATTAAATTTGTAGGGATAGATGAATTCTAAACCTTTATCCTTGAGGGTTGATGTTTAAAAAATGCTTGGATTAGGAGATATAGGCACATGAAGTCATGACATATTTATCTAACACTTAGAAAAAATTTCAACAGGTTTTGGTCAATTTTTCATCTCAACTTCTTGGTAAATTTTCACACATCTCCTTGTTGATTTAGCCAAAGTGATCAACATGAAAGTTATAGACAAATTTTCAAGCTTTCCAAAATGTCCAAGAGCACAAATTTACCATGCTTGAGCTAGGAGATTTGAAGAGATTAAGTTGGGCATCCATACTTGAATTATAGGCATATTCTATGATGAATATGAGACAAAAACTTCATGCCATGTTGCATAATCCCACTTTTCAGGCCTCTCACCTCCAAATCTATCCATAATCAGAATATTACACATACTTTTGAGCAATTAGCCAAGTGTTTGAGCCATTGTCCAAATGATCTTTCCATTTATGGCACAAAGGCACCATTGCCATTTACATAAAGCATGCTTTAATCACAATGTCATCTCCTTGAGCCTCTCAATGGTTTCTTCTGTATATACACAATGTCAAAGCAAGAAGTAACCATCTACAATATATAAAGCACCCCTAAAATTAGGCCATGCCCACATTTGAACTATGGAATGGCCGTGAACTTTCACTTACAATCCAACCAAGCCATAACTCCATAATTTGTAAACCTGATCAGCTCTTATCCTCAAATATTTTCTCTATAAATAAAGAGGTTATTTGCAAGCCAAAAAAAGAAGGAACAAGCCCTAAAATACCCCTTTACTCTCAAAAAACCATAATTGTCCACAAAACCTCCATTTTTAAGCTTTGAAATCCAAATCTTTGAATCTCTTAAACCTTGCAAGTTTTGTCCAAACAAATCATCCAAATACTTCACATACATCATATAAATTTTTTTCAAACGCAAGAACAACTTCTATAACATAATTATCACCATCTTCCAAATTCAAAAACAGTACCTTGCAAGTTGACTTGGTTGGGAAGATTCTAACACTTTCATCACAAAGTAAGATTGGAACAACTTCAAGGAGGTCCAAGGAGGCTTAATCAATCATAATATTGCACCTGGAACAACTAGAAGAGACTTCGTACTTTTCTTCAAAAGAGGTAAATTTTCTCAAATTGTGATATCCTTATTCATACATTATTTGCTTTCGATTTCAAAAGAATAAAATAGGACAAACCAGGGTAGAAGAGCGCAAAAATCCAAAATTCCAAAAAAATGCTTCAGGAGCCTTGACACGGGTTGTCGTGTCACCTGACACGGGTCGTGTCAGGAAGAAGAGATGGCAAGGAGGTAAAGCAGTATCGTAACCCAAATTTTTCCTACCTAGATTTTTTTTCCAGATAGAAGAAATATCTAATTAAAGATGGTACAGAAATATCTGTTGTCCCACTTTCAAATCAACGAGAAGGGTGTAATTATATTCAGGAAATGGGGGCTTTCTAAATCAGAAGGACCCATGTATCCGTAAATCCGTTCGTGAGGCATGTTGTCCAATGGCCCATGCAATTCGAAAAAAATTATTAAGGCGACTTAGGTTTAAGTTTCTATTAAGTAAAAATTAAATAACCTAGCCCATTTTTGTCGTTAGTAAAAAAGAGGTACACATTACAGGCCCATTGGGGATTTTTGTTAAAATCGGTCCAGTGGTCATTTTGTTGCTGATTTAATTTAGAAAATTGTTATCATCTTTCTAAAGTATTATTACAACCTATTAAAGAAAAAGGGGATTTATTTCATGTAGATAAACTAAATAATATTATAAATTTATTTTATTAAAAAAAAGCCATTTAGAGAATTGTTGTCGTTAATAAAAAAGAAAGGGTGAGATTATAAACTAGAAGCCCATTAAAAGTCATGCTAGTCCATTTTTATTTTTAGAAGGGTGGTGTAAGTTTATAAGCACACCCCCTTCTAAAATTTGTTTGTCAGACCCAGTTCAATCTAATATTTGTTTGTTGCAATGAAAGAGTTAATGGAGAAAAGCGATTTTTAATTGCAGTAGAAGCCCAATTTATTGTTTTATGGGAAGAAGGAAACAACTAATGCAAGTCACAAAAGTGCAAACACATACTGTATCAATTACCAAATATTTATGCATGTATTGCTTCAATATAATAAGTACTATAGAGATTTATTAAATCTGCAAATCAAATCTTCTAAAAAGCAAATTCTAGATTTTTTTAACAGATAAAATATAAAATGATGGAGTCCTTAAATCAATTGCAAATCAAATACAACATAGTCCAAGCCCATAAATCTCCATTACAAACAATCTGAATCCCTAATGTTCAGAGAAAAAAAATCTCAGAATCTTAAAAAATAGATCAAATCTTAAGTATTACAAAATAAATCCCAAGTCTATTCAATAGAATCTCATAATTACATTCAATCAAAATAAATTACAAATCTTAAATTAGTCCAATAGAACAAATCGAATCAATTACAATAATTTTAAAAACCCTAATTTCTCTATAATTATCCCTAAATCTAAGCTAAACAATTCATAATGATGACCCTAACTGCTAACCCTATAAATAGATAAGAAAACCTACTGAAAAGTGGTCGGAGAAAAGAAGGGAAGAAGCTTAGAGACGAAGATTTTGACAAACCCCTATTGTTGGAGATCCAGAAGAGAAAAAGTGATTAGAGTTTCCAAATCGGAAACCCTAATCACCCTTAATCACACCCACCATGGCGCACCCACCATAATATCATGTTCCCTCGCTTGTTATTCATTTGATTTTCATCAAACGACCGTTAAGCCAAGTTTCACGATAGCTTGCATGCACCGGCGCCACACCTAATTAAGTCAACCCTTGCAAACGTTCAATGGGCCTAAGCCCACTACTACGCACACCCCCTTCACCCTTGTTTTCTAAACCGTGAAGCAGTTTAAACCCCCCTGTCCAGAACTATCTTTGGCCTAAACCCAGATTACTAAACAACACCCCCCGTTTTTGACACCTAACTAAAAACGCACCCCCCCCAGGTTTATTTAAAATTACAATTATTTTGTTATTATTTTGTTATTATTTCTTTCATGTTTTTTATACTGTACTTTATTAATTATTTATTTCTTATTTTTTCGTTTATAATTATAATTATTATTTATTATTATCATATTTTTCTATTATTATTATTATTTATCATCACATGTAAATTATTTTCTCAAAAAACTCATGCATATATTATTTTCTATACTATTTGCATTAAATCTTTTTCAATCATACAGTAATCAAGATTTTCGCAATTAATATTATTAAAAAACACAAACAAATCTCAAACTATTTTCACAAATAAAATTAAGCTAATAAACAATCTTTTTGCAAATGGGTTTCAAACTAATTTTGACTTACTGCGTACTCAGTCAAAATCTCCGCAATCACTACTCCCGACCGAGTGCGAAGTGATTCAAAATATGTTTGCAAACCCCTAAAAACACCAACCCCATATGAACTACGAATTGGGACTCTGATTCCTCATAAGAGGATACGTAGGCATATGATCAAAAATTATGGCGAGTCTTGCTAATTAAAACTTAAAACCCTGTTTACCCCAAATCTAAACCTATAGTCTAATATCCTTGTGAACAAGGTAGATGAAAGGTGCCTAACACCTTCCTTTTGTATAATTGAGTTTGTAACCTAGAATCTCTGTCCGTGAATTAGGGTTTACTGTTAGATTCCCTTCCCTTAGGATAAAAACTAATAATGGCGACTCTTAATAAAAAACAGTTGCTACAGCTGGCGACTCTGTTGGGGACTCTCCTTAACCCTAGGTTTAGTTTCTTTTTGGGTTTTTATTTTTTATTTAATTTATTTATTTATTGAATTTTCTATTTTATTGCATTTATTTATTTACCGTCAAATTCTTTTATTATCATATATTTGTTATGTGGCGGGTTTTTATCTCAAAAAAATATATTTCCAATAAACCTTAAAAAGAAGGTTCGTCTATTAGCTTAGGGGGTATATCATCCCTGCGAGTTTATGTGACGAATTCACCTAGAGTCGGCGAACTTCCGAAAAAGGAATACTTATTGAGAGATATCCTCTTGACGAGTAAGACTTTGGAAGGTCACCCATGATTCTTTGTAACGACCTTAACAAAAAATCTCTTAACGAGACCTTTCACGACTTTGAGACGAAAGTTTCAGTCCGTAAAGAGGCTCCACCTAAGGGAGGCCCTTGTGCCTTTTCCCTCTGGTGTTATTCATGACACCCTTAAGGAAGCCACCTTTTGGGAGGGTAGATTTACCATAGATCAAAATTAAGGAGCCTACCTCATAGGGGTACCCATCACATAAAACCTGTCACAAAATATCGTTACTACATCCAACACTTATACATTCATGCATTCATGTATATATCATGTTCATCATTTGTTCCTTTTATCTATCTTATTCACAGGGTACAAAATAAAAGATAACAAAATCAAGATTTTTGGTGACTGTCTTAAAAATGGATACCAAAGGGAAACAACTTATCCGCGCCAACTCCTGCAAGCCTGAACTTTTTGAAATCAAAACTATAAAGGGTAAATTGTCTGAAAGAGCTCTGAAGATGTACACTCTCCGCTATGTGGATACCCTTGATTTGACTAAAGTAGAAGTACATATGGATGCAGTCTCTGCCCTAATCCAGTTTTATGACCCTCCATTGATATTGTGATACGGTGGGAGAACTGACTTGGTTGTTTTGTGTTTGATGGCAAATGTGCGGATAGCAAGAGTCGCCACCGACTTTTATTTTATCCAAAAGGAAAGGCTGAAAAGAACAGGAAATACCTTTAGAGATGTTTTCTTGAGTTCGAGGGGTAAATTATGAAAAGGGAAGGTGTTAGCACCCTTTTCATCCATAGTTATCTACGGGATCTTAGTTGCTTGCTAGATCACTTGCTTTTGTTTGAATGTGTGCTTGTGGTGTGGGTTTTGAAAGTATTTTGAAAATGTCTTTGTAATGGTTCTCGTTTATATAAGAACGCGTACAAAGTGTTGTTTCAAAAATAGTTCAAAGAGGTGTTTGTGGAATGTGTTTTTTGAAAGAGATTTTGAAAAGGTGTCTTCTTTGTAATGGCTCACGTTTCTATAAGAACGCGTACAAAGTGTTGTCTTTTGAAAATGTTTCAAAAAGGTGTTGGTGTATAAAATGTTTTTTGTTGTGACCAAGCGAGCAACTAGGAGCGAATCTACCTACTCAAAAATTCTTAAATGTTCTTTTCTTCCTCCTTTAGATGTTGCTATCTTACCATTGATTTATAATAAGCCCCACCGTTGGATGTGAAGGGACGGGTGTGGGTCGTTTGTATAGTCATAGAAGGCAACCTACGAGACATTTTAGCAAAGTCGTTTAGGGACTAGATCGTTTACCGAAGGCAAAATTGAGGGTCATTGAGGGACTACGATCTTTTATCCAGGGTATTTGCTAAAACATCCATGTTCGAGGGACATGACTATTTTTTCGATAGGCAACAAGTGGGATTACCCGAAGGGGTGCATGTGTGCAATGTGTGTTTTATTTCATGCATCCAGTCTTAATTATGGTTATCTATTTGTCGATTTGATGTCTTGCCATACACACCCTAATTACTAACAATATATGAAAACAATAAAAGTGTGGAAAAGTAAAGTCCTACACTATTACATCATTAAGGGGATGGGGTGTATAAATTTACAAATGGGGATTGCAAGAAATTAAAATTCCTAATTATCTATTACAACCATATTGAAATAATGTACAAGAATTGAAATGGACTTGTTTTGTTTTTGTTAAGAAAAAAAATAAATTGGCTTAAGAAAATATTTTTGATCTTTTGGTTTGAAAAGAGATAAAATAATGTAAATATAAAATTGTTTTTTGGTGTTTTGGGTTATTTAAAAGCTAAAATAAGATAAATAAGAGAAAAAGGAGTCAGAATCAACACATTGCTGAAACGAGAAGGAACAGAAGTTCTGACTCTGAAACGCTGCAAGAGAGAAAATGTTAGTAGGAAAGTAGAGGGTCAGAAGTTATGGGCTTGGGTACACTAAGTTCTGAGACTGATGGGAATAAAGGAAAACCTAGAAGTTCTGATTGTTGAAGGGGTTCAGAAGCTATAGTGCAGCTGGGAATCTTGAAGTTATAATATCTCTGACAAGTCAGAAGTTCTGGTTGTTTGAGAGAGTGAAGTGATTATGCTGTTAGGTGAGGATATCTAGAAGTTCTGATCTAGGAGTATCGTCTGACAAATAAATGGGTAAAAATGTCAATAAATAAACCTAAAAAGATGCTTCTGGGGCTAGAACCCAGGACCATTAGCACTAATGTCTTATGCGCACGCTTTCTACCATTGGGGTGGCTGTACATTCGGTATTAGAAGTAAAAGCATGAACATATAACATAAACTTAACTCTGGCGATGAACTCCAATTCTTTCTTCATGCTAATCAGAACATCTGCAATTTAATCAAATCTCAACAGAACAGAAAACACAGACATAACAATTATGGAAGTTTTCCATCATGGTTTCAGAAGCATAAAAAATGTCAAGACTATAAATTAGAAACAAGCATGTATCTTCTAGTCCAAGTTTCCTTAAGAAGTTCTGAAATGATGTTCTCCCTATTTAGGCAGGAAAATACATGAAACCTCAGAATATGTACAACATCAGAATCAGGATGTCTAGATTGTATTTTGAACATGAAATTCTAACCGTGCTTAAGTGATATGATGAGGGTCAGCAGAAGCTTACCTTGCAGCTGGAAAATGTTCTGTGAGCTAGAGCTTGGTTCTGACTACTTTTAATGTTCTGATCAGCTTCCTCACGTACTCAGCAGGCTGGAACAACCGTTAACTTGGGTTCTGAATGGTGTATGGATGATTTGGTCAAGAAACACTTGAGGGAAATTGGAGTTTGAATGTAAGAATAAAAAACTAAAAGGTTTTGTATTTGTGTTTGCAATTTCGGATTCCTGGAAATTTTATCAAGGTTTCAAGGCTTTTTATTTTCAATTTTTCCCCATCGGCCCCCCTTCACAGTTGCAAATGAAGTTCAATTTATAGGGAAGAACTTTGTAGCTTAGAGAAGTCAAAAGTACATACATCATGCTAGCGTGCTGGCTTGTTCTTGAAGCAAGATAAAAAGTATGGTGGTTAGCAGCTTTTAGACGTGCCTAAGCTGGATTTGTAAGCTTGAATTAAGGAAAAGTACCCTCAGAGGCAAAAGCAAAGCATGGGCCCAACGTACTCTTGTACAAAAGTTTTCTTTTTCAAGGACAACAATGTACTTCTACGTCACATGTGGGGAAATCCTTTGGATAAAAACTCAAAAGTGGTTGTGAGCATTAAATGATGATGAGATTTATCAAACCAGAAATTCTGCAATGTGATATTATGCATCATAGGTTAAATATGGGTCAAAAGTTCATCATCAACGCAACTTAGAACAAACATCCAACCTCTGATCCTTTAATCTCTTTGCTCCAGCATGTTCTGAGCAATTTCTCAGACTTTCCAGAAAGCTTATGACATGCTTTGTAAACCTTCTTTAGATTACTCTTGCAACTTCTGACTGAACCTATGTGAAAACTGGCCCAGAAGTTCTGAGCTTGTCATATTTCTTAAACACCTAGAAAAATTCTAAGTATTTAGAATTTTGACCTTTCCAAAGTAATATTGACTTTTGAATTTCTTGATGAAACAAATTTCATATTTCAACATGTCTTGATGAAATATGATTCTTGAAACTTGATTTTTGATCCAAAAGTCAAAGTTTGACTTTTTAGTATGAAAATGACCATTTTTCCCTTGTGAATGACTTTTCTTGGAAAATTTGTAATCCAAGGCTTGGAATTGGATAGAAGCAAACCTGAGGGTCCAGGGTGATCCTTTGAGAAATGAGAGGGAAAATTTTAGGGTATAACAGTTGCCCCTGTTCAATCTTCTTACGCTTGAAGAGATAGATTGGCGAATCTGCCATTCGTGACTTGGAGGTGGAAGATGATTTAACACTAGAGTGCCCAGAAATTTGTACTCGATGATGTGGTGGTTGATGGTGTACGGAATGGGCTTAAAGATACCATTTGGATAAATGATGGATAGTTGTTAGAGATGGGCTTATAGACGCCATCCGAAGGCGATTGTTGACAGAAATTAGACTAAGTCTAAACTTGACTTCAACTGGAAAAGAATCAGAATAAATCTTGGAGCGATTTATTTGAACTAGAAGAAACGTCTACCAGAAAGAATTAGGATAAATCATTGAGAGATTTAAACTGAACCAGTAGAGGTCTTGAATTTTCGTTAAATGGAAAGAATCAGAATAAATCTTGGAGCGACTTATTTGAACCAGAAGAAATGCCTACTAGAAAGAATCAGGATAAATCGTTGAGAGATTTAAACTGAACCAGTAGAGGTCTTGAATTCTCTTTAAATGGAAATAATCAGAATAAATCTTGGAGAGACTTATCTGAACAAGAGAAAGATGTCTGCGGGGCAGAATCATGATAAATCGTTGATAGATTTAAGCTGAACCAGCAGTGGTCTTGGGTAAGAATCAGAATAAATCTTGGAGCAATTTATCTGAAACAGTAAAGGTCTTGAATTATCATCAACTGGAATAGAAATCAGAGAGATCTTAGTGTCAATCTGACTGAAACAGAGAAGGTCTTAGATTAACTTTGACTGGAATGGAAATCATAAGAATCTTAGGATCGATTCAACTGAACCAGACAAAAGTCTTGGAATATATTCAACTGGAATATAAATTAGAGAGATCTTAGTTTCGATCTGACAGAACTAGAGAAGGTCTTGGATTAACTTTGACTGGAATGGAAATCAGAAGAATCTTAGGATCGAATCAACTGAACCAGATAAAAGTCTTGGAATATCTTCAACTGGAATAGAAATCAAAGAGATCTTAATGTCGATCTGACTGAACCAAAGAAGGTCTTGGATTAACTTTGACTGGAATGGAAATCAGAATAATCTTAGGATCGATTCAACTGAACCAGAAAAAAGTCTTGGAATATCTTCAACTGGAATATAAATCAAAGAGATCTTAGTGTCGATCTGACAGAACCAGAAAAGGTCTTGGATTAACTTTGACTGGAATGGAAATCAGAAGAATCTTAGGATCGATTCAACTAAACCAGAAAAAAGTCTTGGAATATATTCAACTGGAATAGAAATCAGAGAGATCTTAGTGTCGATCTGATTGAACCAGAGAAGGTCTTGGATTAACTTTGACTGGAATGGAAATCAAAATAATCTTAGGATCGATTCAACTAAACCAGACAAAAGTCTTGGAATATCTTCAATTGGAATAGAAATCAGAGAGATCTTAGTGTCGATCTGACTGAACCAGAGAAGGTCTTTTTTGATATTGATGTGTGATGAAGGAATTTTGGATGATTGCTACCTCAGTAGGATGATGAAGGAATCTTGGAAGACTACTATCTCAGCAGGATGATGAAAGAATCTTGGACGATTACTACCTCCGTAGGATGATGAAGGAATCTTGGATGATTACTACCTCAACAGGATGATGATGAGGGAATCTTGGACGATTACTACCTCAACTGGATGATGAAGGAATCTTGGATGATTACTACCTCAATAAGATGATGAAGGAATCTTTGATGATTACTACCTCAATAGTATGGTGAAGGAATATTGGACGATTGTTACTCCAAAAAAATGATGAAGGAATCTTGGACGATTGCTACTCCAAACAGATGATGAAGGAATCTTGGACTATTACTACCTGAGCAGGACGATGAAGGAATCTTGGACGACTACTTCCTCAGCAGATGATGAAGGAATCTGAGATGATTACTACTCCAAAAGTATGATGATATTTGTTTGTTGATTGATCTTTCCTGAAAAGGTAAAGAGTTAGTTGTATGCAATGTCATGATGTATGCATTGCGTAATGATGTTCTCAAAATAAATGAGATTTGTGTTATATGTATTTTGTATGCATATGCTATGAATGTTGAAATGTAATTTTGTTTTGGAAAATTAATCCTTGACAAGTGCTGGGGAGTCATTAAATCCCGGACTGCTGTTGAAGAGTAGGTGTGTCTTCAAACTTTGCCTAGAATTTTTCCACTGAGGATTCTTGTTTTGTTGAGGAGAACTCTGCTGGGGAATACGTAGTTTGTTGGGGGAAATAAACCCTGTTGTCAGTCTGTTGGAAAGATAATGACTTTACTGGGGAAAATACTCGAGGATTCTTGAGGTCGACTCAGTTGGAGAAAAGTTTTCATAGATTAAAACTCTGGCTAGGAGTCATCCTATGAGAAGAATACTGGGGAGATTTGTCACTGCCCCTAGTAGCGAGTGTCTGTGGCACTTCCAGGAGAAGTTGGACTGTACGTAACCCATTCAATGCCCCAAGTGATGGAGATGGTGACCTGCCCCTGGTTATTCAGCATTTCTTGAGAGATTTCTTGGAATCTTGAATAAACTGCCGCAGGTGGGCTGGATAGTGACATGTCATGCCCTCTTGTTGATAGGAGATTTCTCATTCGAAAGTGTAATCCCATTTGAAGTTATTTTGTTCACTGAGAGAGCTTTCATTCATCAGATATTCATTGTGTAAATTTCTCAGCTGTCAAACAAATAGCCATATGCAAACAACGATATTCAAATAATACAAAGTTCATGCTTGTCTTGAAGTTTTGAAAATGCGTTTTAGCAAGTAAAGAAATTTTGTAAGAAAAGTTCAACTCAGCATTTTGAGTAAAGCCTTACAGGAGTCAGGATACCTTTTGTAACAGTATGCTTTTGAACTAACCCATGCTTCAATTAGGACTTTTGAAAGGTTGTAACGTGACTTGGTTCACGGTTTAAGAAACAAAGGATAAAGGCTCAAAGTGTATTTGTAAACGCTCGTTCTTCATGATGTTCTTCGGTCCTAAACTCAGCTAATTGTGCGTTTGAACTCCAATTGAGTCTGGAATGACGTTTTGGTGATGGTTCGGACAAGTTAAGTTTATCAGAATGCATTCATTTTTATGCAACCTTTTTCATGTTGTTGAGGATTTGTAGTGACCTCTTTTTGATTTGTCATCCCTGATTTTTGCCTGAATGTTCTTGTTTTGAGATTACGTCAACGGGATGCCCCAGCTTTTTTCTTAAGTCTCCTTTGTAGGTTTTGAATTAGTGGGATTTTCTCTTGAGAGATAATGATTGCCTATGTGATAGGGAACCATCATTGTCTTTTGATTCCAGAGGAATTTTTTGATGTCATTCGCGCGTTTGAATCAACTGAGAGACTACCCAGCCCAAGGTTTTGATTAAAGGTTTCAAATTGTGAAAAAAAAAGAAAACTTCTACTTCTTTGGCTCGAAGGGGTTGACTAGGGATCATCTTCCTTATAACTCCAGTGTTTAGGATTTGAAAGAACGCCTGTATATCGTCAGCAAGGTCTGTCCAAAAGCAATACTGTATGAGATGAAGGCATTGTTTTCATCATCCTCCCTCTAAAGGCTTGTAACTTTTAGCAAGAGTTAAGTTCCATAAATAAAGTAGAAAGCATAGTTTAAATATAGTGAAAACGAATGGATGAATTCAAGACAAACATATGTAATGCATTAATGAAACAAATTTTGAAATTAATAGATAATTGTTTGAATAACAAAAGGAATTACAATTGAAAATTCGAAATGAACAAGGCACTCTCAATGATTCGGCATAGGAGTAATGATCACGTTTGGAGTCTCCGGAGGGTCAAAATCAATCTCCTTGGTGTCAATCAAATATTGAATCTTGTTCTTCAAAGTCCAACAACTGTTAGTGTCATGTTCGGGACTATCAGAATGGTAGGCACATCTTAAGCTTGGATTGTGCTTAGAAGAGGAGGTATCAGGATTTTGAGGAGGATCCTTTGGCGTGATCAGCTTCAACTTCATTAAATGTTGTAACGCTTGAGACAAAGGCATGTTGATGTTAGTGTAATGCCTTTCTTGATATCTTACCCTACGCTTATTGCCCTGTCTTTGTTGAACATGTGTAGGATTAGAGATCAGGGTTTCCCCTACATGTTGATCATGACGACTCTTTTGACCATACACAACATTGGACTCTTTCTTCCCATTGTATAGATTTTTCTGAGCATCAGAGGATGTATCTCCTTGGGTCTTTCCACTTTTGATGCCATCTTTGACCCTTTCGTCGGTCAGTATTAGCTCGGTGAACCCAACCGAGGAGCTTCCGATTAGTTGTTTGAAAAAAGGTCTCGTCAAGTGTTGTACCCAAAAAATTTCCCTCTCATTTATCAATATTTTCCTCACAAGACTTCTTGGACTCAAGACAGGATTAGGGTTTACTCAACTCAAGACATCTCCTTGCACTGATAACCTGAAATTAGGGTTTGAGTTTGCACAAGGATTTTTGGACCATCAATGCTTCATGTTACTTTCATACACCATCTTGGATCCCTAAGATTACTCATACCAAGTTTCAAGCCTTGAATCACATTTTTGCCCAATCAATTGGATAGTTGACCTAAATATCAACTGTATTGGGGAAAAAGTCAACCATGGCCAATTTACAGTCAAACTTCATAATTTTTGATCCACAACAACATTGTAGACTCATATGAACAATTTTATCAAGTTTGGATCACAACTCCTCAAGAAATTTGATCAAATCATCAAAAGGGAAAAATGGTCAAAATTAGGGTTTTGACTGAGAAAGGGCAATTTCTGATTTTTAACCTAGCCAATGACCAATTGGGTTCAAGAATGATTTCAAGGACTCAATGGAATCATCTTGACCTAATCACATAGTTCAAAAGATCTCAAATGCATAGGATTGACAGATGAATTTTGCAGTCAACTGATCAAAAGTCAATTGTACACTGAAAAGTCAAACTTTGACTTTTTGGTCAAAATCAAGTGACAAGGGTCATAATTCATCAAGATATTTCAAATTGTGAAACTTGTTGACCAAGAAACCTAAAATTTCAAATTAGGGTTTTAATTTGAAAATTTTCATAACTTAGAATTTTTCTAAGTATGAAAAATTTCTTATTTTTTCCCAACTTTTTCACCATGATGAAATTGGATTCAAAGGAAACTTCCAACATGAAAGTTGTATTCCTCCATGAAATATACAATTTTTATTCACAAATTTTTCCCAAAAGATGCTTGGATCTCAAGTTATGATTTTGTGAATAGGGGTCCATGAACTAAAAGACTTAGTGAAAATTTGCCCTAATTTAGGCAGGTTTTTTACCTAACTTCATGGGAATTTTTCACCTAGTTCCAAGAGGTATCTCAAGTTTCATTTCAAAGAAGGATTGTAAAGCATGTTGCAAGATTTCCAAAATGTCCAAGAACTCTCAAAGATCATTTGTGGTTAGAGTGAATCAAAGAAGAGAAAATGGCAATTTGTCACTTTTATTCAAGCCATGTTTACAATGCTTCAAGTTGCAAATCAGTTCCTAGCATGCTTGTACCTTGCATTACAGGTCCTAATCCCTTCTACACTCCATAATTGAATGCTAACTCAATGGATAATGGCTTTATTTTGATCTTTGGAGCATTGTATAAAAGATTAATCCATAAATGGCATAAAGTTCACAATACCATTTTCATAAAGCTAGCTTTTCCAACTTTATCAGCCTTGAGCCTTGGACTTGTTCCTTGGATGCAAGAATTTTCCACAGATAACAAGCAATTTGTACCAACTCTATGCAGCTAGCAAGCAAGCTTGTACAGGACTTTGGCATAAGTCATTTCAACTTTCTTAAAAAACAAGAAAAGTGGCAAAAGTCAAGATAACTTGTCCATCTGATAAAGAGAAGACTTGGCTTCATTCTAAATAACTTCACAAACTTGTTGCAAGCAAGTACATGAATTCATAGCATATGAAACTCTCCCAAACACAAAAAACACCATTTTCTTCCCAAATAGGGCAGCTTCTGCAAAACACTAGCCATCTCAATATTTGCTCGTGCGTTTTGCTTTGTAACACATCAAACATCTTCCATACATCCTACATAAACTATCTAAACCCTTGTCCTGTTACTATGGGCCTTGTTTCATACATCACCATTTTCATTTTTGAAGGTTGCAGGTTGACTTCTACAGGGAGTTTCAAGCATCCTGAAGACTAGCTAAGCATTGGAAAAGGTTGAGGGAACTTCAAGGAAGCTCACACGATCTTCAGGCCTCACTCAAAGTCCCCACATTGCCATATCCAAACTCAGTTGAACAAGGTATTTTTCAAACCTCTATCTCTTTATTTAGGCATCCTTAAGTCACGATTTGTGAAGCAAAAATGTAGTCCTTAACTTGTTGAAGCTGTACATATGCATAGTTGTCATTTATATTAACTGAGTAGTAAGAATTTAAAGCTTGAAGTTCATGAAAAAATTAGGTCAGGAATTAGGGCCACTGAAATTATCCTTGGTCTTTTAGAGTTAGGTCACAAACTTTATATCACTGGAATCGTGAGATCATAAGCTACGTTTTTTGTGTTATAAGTTTTTGTTTTTGTGCAAAGAATAGAGAGTTACAGGTTGAAGGCAAAACGCGCACAAGATATTGTCTGGAGGACAGGGACGAAGGCTGGCTTGGGCCTGGCGCACCTTGGGCCTGTTGTTTTACTTCTCATTCCCCTAGTTTACTATCCACACCCCCCTTTGCATATTTTTATATTTTGCATATTTTTTCATTTCTTTTATGTTTATTGACTTTAATAATTTTTTCTGAATATTAAAAATCACAAAAATAATTTTCTTAATTTTTTTCAATTTTATTTTATTTTTATTATTTATTTTTACATATAAAAATAGTATTATTAATAAATAGAATCTTATTTTGTCAAATAAATTGTAAATACCTTTAAAAATACCATACATTTTTTATTTTATTATTTTTATACATAAAATATTGTTTTCATACAAATTTTAATTTTTAATATTGTATATAATATTACTTATATTTTCTTATACAAAAAATAGACAAAATAAAATAATATAGAACATATTTTTCTTTTAAATCAAAAATTAGGGTTTCCCCTTTCAAAAATAATAATGTTATTTTTTTCTTATTTTTTAGGACTTAAATAACTTTGTTTTCTCATACATAAAATAAATACAAAAACATTTTGCACAAATACATTTTATTTGCATATTTAAATACTGTATATTTATTTATTTATTGTACAATAGTTCAATTGGGTTGTAATAATTTTTAGGGTTTTATTTTGAGCAATATTTCTCATTCAAAACTTGTATCCCCCCTTCCATAATAATTGTTTTAATAGCTTAGATTTATTTTACGCA
Organism: Vicia faba; assembly: GCA_948472305.1. NCBI lineage: Eukaryota > Viridiplantae > Streptophyta > Magnoliopsida > Fabales > Fabaceae > Vicia > Vicia faba. The sequence continues at coordinate 751,295,303 of OX451740.1, read as the reverse complement.
ATTTGTCGCATTATATACATGTTTAGTAAAATTAGGGTTTGCATGATAAAGACAAAAATCAAACAAATTGCACGACCTAATACAAGACAAATGCATGTAAAATGACAACACATTGCACACAAGCACTCCTTAGGGTTTCACCCACTTTGTTGCCTAAAAAATGGACATGGTATGCATGCGAGGTTTCTTGGAAAAATCAAACAAAACAAAAGATCATAGTCCCTCGATGACGCTAGACAAGGTTGCCTAAAAACAAATGATCTTGGTCCCTCAAAAAATGCCAAGATATCTAGCAACATTGCTATCATGGTTATACGATGACCCACGCCCGTCCCGTTTAACATCCAAAGATAGGTTTGTTTACCAAATCAATGGTAAATCAACAATGTCAAAGGAATAAAAATGTACAAGAAAGACTTTTGAGTAGGTAGAATACTTCTAGTTACTTGATCAATTTGCAAAACAATCCTTGCTATTTTCAAACAAACACACACACATTTCAAAACATTTCCAAACAACTTTCAAAAACATTGAAACATTTTTCAAAAGACAAACATCTTTGTATACATTCTTACGGACGAGAATCATTACAAAGATTGCCTAAACAAAGGCCTCTTTTCAAAAATACTTTCAAAACCACACAAAGCACCATTTCAAACAATTTCAAAAGCAAAGCAAGGGATCTAAACAAGTAACTAAGAGCCCATGGAAAACCATGGATGAAAAGGGTTCTAATACCTTCCCTTTTCATGATCTACCCCCCGAACTCAAGAAAACATCTCAAAGTTCTTTCCTGTGCTTTTTTACCTTTCCTTTTGGATAAAATAAAATTCGGTGGCGACTCTTGCTAAACCGAAACATTTGCGACAAAATGCAAAACCTCAAGTCAGTTCTCCCACCGTATCACATCAAGGTTCCCATAAAGATGTCAATCAGCTCCCTGTCAGTTAAAGGGAGTTGCACCCTTCCAGCTAGATCTCTCCACTTTTGGGCGTATCCTTTGAAGCTCTCGTTGGAATCCATGGTCATGTTCTACAATTTCACACGAGTTGGTGCAAGATCAACGTTGTACTGGTACTGCTTATAGAAAGCAGCAGCTAGATCCTCCCAGGTGTGGATGTGAGAACCCTCCAATTGATAGAACCAATCAAGTTGAGTCCCTACTAGGCTCTCTTGGAAGAAATGGATCCAAAGCTTCGGATCAGTTGTGTACGGTTGAATCTTGCGGACATAAGACTTTAGGTGCATCTTAGGGAAAGAGACTCCATTATATAGGGAAAAGGCAGGGATTTTGAACTTTGGCGGGATGAACACCCCAGAAACCAAACCCATGTCTTCTAAATCCAAGCCAGGTATCTTTTGAATCTCCATAGCATTGAGGCGATCCTCCAACTGTTTGTACTTGTCATCAGCGGGAGGATATTGTTCCTCAGAGTAGTCAATTTCAACTTCATCAGTCTCCAGACTATTGTCTTCTTCATGACTATTCCCCGTGTTGGATGGAGTTGGAAGATCTAGAGCTCCATTGACTAGTCTTCTAAATCTTCTTCCCAAGTTCAGGACGCCTACTAACTTCTTAGGCTTCTTCTTGTCTTTGAGAAGGAAATCCTTCAGGTCCTCTTGCCCATTAGCCATGGCCAGGAACATTTGTTGGAATTGAGCGTTTTGAGATTAGAGATCTTTCACCGTTTGTTCCATATCCATCTTACTGAAATAAACCATAGGAAGATAAGGAGGCCTGTATGGGAGAAACCTGACATGATATGATGCATGATATATGGATGTATGTTTTCAAGGATCTCGCGGGGTAAATGTTAGTAGTTACTTACAACTTTGATTGGAGAACTTTGTATCGGTGGATATCCTTCCACGAGAATTAAGCTCACCATGTCAAGTGGGTTGTAGCCCTTGACTAAAGTTGTTGTGCTTTGATCTTTGACGTCGTTTGGTTAGAGGAAAATAAATCCTCTTTCCCCTTGGTAGATGTCTGGTTCAATGTAACCCTGCATCAAAGGCCCTCGAGATCCTTGAAATGGTTATTGAAAATGGTATAGTATGATGTTATGATGTTATATACAAATATGTAACGTAAGCAAGTACAAATAATCATATTCACACAAAGCAGACAAGTCCTTAGGTTTAGGCTTGCATGGGGTTTGTAGGTAAGTACCCTCTTGAAGTTTGGTTGGTTCAACCTGTCCTATAAATAGTAACCGGGTTCTAAGGGATATCAATATCACTGACATTTCCCACAAGCTTCGTTCGATAGGCGATTGACTCGCAACCAAACAAAACTCAGGAGTCAAGTCTCAACGAGTGTAGCATCGAGTATCTGCCGACCTTGGGAATACACCAAAGACGGCCATCTCGCTACTTCCTAATGGCCAAGTTGTTCGTTTAAAGGTTCTAAGGTCGGTTGACGCTTCATGACACCACGTAGCGGCCCCGTATTCTCATTGATTAACTCAAGGGCTACCGATACCAACCAAAGCGTCACATCAATGTAGCTATCGCTTTAACCGTGTCGGTATACCCCAAACAGTTTCCATGATCTAATGCTACTTACCTAAAAGGCTTTCCCCAGATCCGGGTGGAGGATCAGAACAAACCCAAGCAAGGAACCAAAATGTAAAGCATGCAAGTCAAACAAGGAAAGCAAGTAAATGTTATCTAACCCTAAGGTAACCCCACTTTTAATTAATCTCCCCAAAAGAGTCGCCAAGTCTGTGATACGGTGAGAGAGCTGACTTGGTTGTTTTGTGTTTGATCGCAAATGTGCGGATAGCAAGAGTCGCCACCGAATTTTATTTTATCCAAAAGGAAAGGCTGAAAAGAACAGGAAAGACCTTTAGAGATGTTTTCTTGAGTTCGGGGGGTAGATTGTGAAAAGGGAAGGTATTAGCACCCCTTTCATCTGTAGTTATCTACGGGTTCTTAGTTGCTTGCTAGATCACTTGCTTTTGTTTGAATGTGTTGTGGTGTGGGTTTTGAAAGTATTTTGAAAATGTCTATGTAATGGTTCGCATTTCAATAAGAACGCGTACAAAATGTTGTTTCGAAAATAGTTCAAAGAGGTGTTTGTGGAATGTGTTTTTTGAAAGAGATTTTGAAAAGGTGTCTTCTTTGTAATGGAACGCGTACAAAGTGTTGTCTTTTGAAAATGTTTCAAAGAGGTGTTGGTGTATAAAATGTTTTTTGTTGTGACCAAGCGAACAACTAGGAGCGAATCTACCTACTCAAAAGGTCTTAAATGTTCTTTTATTCCTCCTTTAGATGTTTCTATCTTACCATTGATTTATAAGAAGCCCCATCGTTGGATGTGAAGGGACGGGCGTGGGACGTTTGTATAGTCATAGAAGGCAACCTACGAGACGTTTTAGCAATGTCGAGGATCATCGAGGGACTACGATATTTTATCGAGGGTATTTTCTAAAACGTCCATGTTCGAGGGACATGACTATTTTTTCGATAGGCAACAAGTGGGATTACCCTAAGGGATGCATGTGTGCAAAGTGTGTTTTATTGCATGAATTCAGTCTTAATTAGGGTTATCTATTTGGCGATTTCATGTCTTGACATACACACCCTAATTACTAACAATATATGAAAGCAATAAAAGTGCGGAAAAGTAAATTCCTACACTATTACATCATTAAGGGGATGAGGTGTACAAATTTACAAATGGGGATTGCCAGAAATTAAAAGTCCTAATTATCTATTACAACCATATTGAAATAATGTACAAGAATTGAAATGGACTTGTTTTGTTTTTGTTAAGAAAAGAAATAAATTGTCTTAAGAAAATATTTTTGATCTTTTGGTTTGAAAAGAGATAAAATAAAGTATGTAAATATAAAATTTTTTTTTGGTGTTTTTGGTTATTTAAAAGCTAAAATAAGATAAATAAGAGAAAAAGGAGTCAGAATCAACACATTGCTGAAACGAGAAGGAACAGAAGTTCTGACTCTGATACGCTGCAAGAGAGAAAATGCTAGTAGGAAAGTAGAGGGTCAGAAGTTATGGGCCTGGGTACACCAAGTTCTGAGACTGCTGGGAATAAACGAAAACCTAGAAGTTCTGATTGTTGAATGGGTTCAGAAGCTATATTGCAGCTGGGAATCTAGAAGTTCTAATATCTCTGGAAAGTTAGAAGTTCTGGTTGTTTGAGAGAGTGAAGTGATTATGATGTTAGGTGAGGATATCTAGAAGTTCTGATCTAGGAGTATTGTCTGACAGATAAATGGGTAAAAATGTTAATAAATAAACCTAAAAAGATGCTTTTGGGGCTAGAACCCAGGACCCTTAGCACTAATGTCTTATGCGCACGCTTTCTACCACTCGGGTGGCTGTACATCTGGTATTAGAAGCAAAAGCATGAACATATAACATAAAGTAAACTCTGATGATGAACTCCAATTCTTTCTTCATGCTAATCAGAACATCTGCAACTTAGTCAAATCTCAACAGAACAGAAAACACAGAAATAACAATTATGGCAGTTTTCCATCATGGTTTCAGAAGCATAAAAAATGTCAAGACTATAAATCAGAAACAAGCATGTATTTGCTAGTCCTAGTTTCCTTAAGAAGTTCTAAACTGATGTTCTCCCTATTTAGGCCGGTAAATACATGAAACTTTGGAATATGTACAACATCAGAATCAGGATGTCTACATTGTATTTTGAACATGCAAGTCTAAAGGTGCTTAAGTGATATGATGAATGTCAGCAGAAGCTTACCTTGCAGCTGGAAAATGTTCTGTGAGTTGGAGCTTTGTTCTGACTGCTTGTAATGTTCTGATCAGCTTCCTCATGTACTCAGCAGGCTGGAACAACCTTTAACTTGGGTTATGAATGGTGTATGGATGATTTGGTCAAGAAACACTTGAGAGAAATTGGAGTTTGAATGCAAGAATAAAAAACTAACAGGTTTTGTATTTGTGTTTGCAGTTTCGGATTCCTGGAAATTTTAGCAAGTTTTCAAGGCTTTTTCTTTTCAATTTTTCCCCATCGGCCCCCCTTCACAGTTGCAAATGAAGTTCAATTTATAGGCAAGAACTTTGCAACTTGCAGAAGTCAAAAGTACAGACATCCTACTAGCGTGGTGGCTTGTTCTTGATGCAAGATAAAAAAGTATGGTGGTTAGCAGCTTTTAGTCGTGCCTAAGATGGATTTGTAAACATGAATTAAGGAAAAGTACCCACGAGGAAAAAGCAAAGCATAGGCCCAGCGTACTCTTGTACAAAAGTTTTCTTTTTCAAGGACAACAATGTACTTCTATGTCACACGTGGGGAAATCCTTTGGATAAAAACTCAAAAGTGGGTGTGAGCATTAAATGATGATGAGATTTATCAAACAAGAAATCCTGCAATGTGAGATTATGCATCATAGCTTAAATCTAGGTCAGAAGTTCATCATCAGCGCAACTTAGAACAAACATCCAACCTCTGATCCTTGAATCTCTTTGCTCCAGCATGTTCTGAGCGAGTTCTCAGACTTTCCTGAAAGCTTATGACATGCTTTGTAAGCCCTCTTTGGATTACTCTTGCAACTTCTGACCGAACCTATGTGAAAACTGGCCCAAAAGTTCTGAGCTTGTCATATTTCTTAAACACTTAGAAAAATTCTAAGTATTTAGAATTTTGACCTTTCCAAAGTAATTTTGACTTTTGAATTTCTTGATGAAACAAATTTCATATTTCAACATATCTTGATGAAATATGATTCTTGAAACTTGATTTTTGATCCAAAAGTCAAAGTTTGACTATTCAGTATGCAAATGACCTTTTTGCCCTTGTGAATGACTTTTCTTGGAAAATTTGTAATCCAAGGCTTGTAATTGGATGGAAGGAAACCTGAGGGTCCAGGGTGATCCTTTGAGAAATGATAGGGAAAATTTTGGGGTACAACAGAGATGTTTCACCTTCCAAGACTTCTAGCTAGCATCGGCTCTGGAGGAATTTGACAGAATCCTGAATTTCTCCAAAGGAAAGGCCTATGTAGGTATTGGACAAACTTTTGAAGTCAAAGCTTTGGCAAAAGGTCTGGGGATCCCCTTCCCTAAATTGGTGCAGAATTATCAAAGAGAAGGTCCAATACCAGGAATCAAGAGAATATACCTGGAAGCTAAGGCACTAGAATTTGCTAATTATAAGGAGTGGGAATCTTGTGTTGATTGTTTAGGGCTGTTGGTATTTGGTGTAATCCTATTTCTTCGGACTGTGGACTATATTGACCCCGCGGCCATTAGCATATTTTGGGGAGCGAAAGTTTTAATACGGATCCTACTCCCGCCTTGCTTGCTGAAATTTATTACACTTTGCATATGATGTATGAAAAAAGAAGAGGCACGCTAAATTGTTGCATCCCGCTTCTATATACTTGGTTCATGACTCATCTTTACAAGGAAGACTATATGATCCCAGAATTGACCAGGTGTGAGTGGCCACAAAAATAAGGTCTCTCACTGCAAACTCAATATTATGGTATGCAAGGAAGTTGGATATTGGTGACATCACTATTAGCTGTGGGGATTTTCCTAACGTCCCTTTGATTGGATCGCGAGGCTGTATTAACTACAACCCTACTCTGGGCCTATGACAGCTAGGGTATCCTTTGGAACACAAACCTTCGGACGAACAACTCCGACAATTTATCATCCACAATATGGTTAGAGAAGACCAACGATTGCTCAACAAGGTTATTCCATCCTGGAACAAGGTTGACAGAAGAAAGTTCGAAAGAAAGAATGCCATAGAAAGAGAACCCTACACCAAATGGTCAAAGATAGGGTACGAATTATCAAGATACCATTTGAGAAAGATCCAGAGTACAAGTCAAAGGTCCCAGAGATAACACCTATATCTTTTGAAGAAGTCAACAATCTGAATAGTGCCTTAAAGCAAGCTCAAAAAGAGAAAGAAGCACTGGAAGTCAACCTCCTCAATCTGACCAGAGAAAATAAACAGATGTAGCTTATACTTGAGTCAAAGGACGAGCAAATTGATAAAAGTCAAAAGGACTTGGAGAAAGAAAATCTCAAACGAAATCTTACAACTGAAGGGATGTTAAGTGAAACGTTCAACCTAGATTCTCACAACCAAAGGTTAGAATAGGCCGCTGCTGAAATCGGGAGGTTGACTAGGTGGTATGTAAAGGCAACACATGACAAGAAGGTGCTAGAGGAAAGTTTTAGATCCCAAATCCAAAGTTTGGAACAAGCTTCCTTAGATCAAGAATAAAAAATAAAGTACCTCGCCACCGAACTCCAAGATAGCCACGAATCAAAGGTCAAAGAACGCCTTGAAAGGATAGAAACAGAGAAACTCTTGACTCAAAGGACTCGAGAATATGAGCATGTATGCTTAGAGCTGCAGTGTCTTCAAAAGGATTTTCTTATCCAATGAAGGCTTTACACAGAAATGAGGGGTGAAAAGATGTATTGGGAAGAGCAGTATACCAAGATCGCCCAAGCTGGGAGGGATAACCATAAGATAATCTCACATCTTTACCAGGAATACAAGTATTACAAAGACAAACATGAAAAGCTCGTCTTCTTAGCCAACAATCTCATAGAGGACATCCCTATAAGTTTAAAATATGAAGAGAATGTAATGGTTCCTCTTCCGAAGGATGTTGAAGACTTTCTACAGCTTTTCCGAGCAACGGTTGATGGCTTTAGAGCACACATCCGCAAGCGCACTTAGGAAATTTAGTTCTTTTTTAATTATGTTTGCGCAAATAAGTTTTGATTTCAATTTGTAATATTTTTCAATATATGGATAATGTTACTCTTAATAAAGGCATTTTGTTTCCCTATCTCGAAGGCATGTCTATTTTAAAGCTAGTCACTGGATAAAATAATAAGTTAATACAAATATGTACCCAAGTGAATAAGACAGTTAAAATAAGAAATCATTTCATGATCATGCATATCCATTTGCACGCATGCATTTACAAAACACTTGCATGTCATATCAAAACTCATTTGCTTTAAAAATATCTCCGGTTAAGCCATTGGTAATAGAAGACCTCCACCTCCTTGACCTCCATATCAAACAAGGGCCCATCAACAGAAAGCAATGGAACAAATCGAGGAGACTCAAGCTGTGTTCAAAGAGGATCTTGATCAGGTGAAGGGTGACGTAAGTTCAATGAAAGGAGATTTGAGTCAGGTTCTTCTAGCTTTGAAGAACATTATTGACAAGCAGGATCAAATTCCCAGGGTAGCTTTTGAAGAGGTAGCCCAAACTGTTGGTGCATCGAGCAGTCACCAACTGAGGAAAGAGCCGGAAGCAGGACCCTAAAATTCCACAATGGCCCAACAAGAGGTTGAAACTGAAGGATTTATCCCACCACCATCAAAAGTAGGGGCATCACATACTCTACAAATTCCAACCAATAATGCAGATAATTACCTAGACTTGCAATACGGAGATCATGACCCAGAGGATGCTCACCAGGCACCCTTGAAGATAATTGGTGCTCATGCTGCGGACAACCCACTGGTAATGAATTAGTATAAAGCCTTAGAATAAATACTGAAGGCTATGGAAGGCTTCGACGCTTTCGAAGTAGACACTCTGGAAATGGGTTTAGTCCCTGATGTGGTGATACCGCCAAAATTCAAAGTACCCGACTTTGGAAAGTATAAAGGGCTCACTTATCCGAGGAATCATCTTCGTATGTACTGCAGGAAGATGCATGCCCACGCCCATGATCATAAATTAATGATTCACTATTTCCAAGGCAATCTAAGTGGGGCATCTTTGGACTGGTACATGCAGTTGGAGCGAACGCATATCCGAACTTGGGTGGATCTTTCTAATGCTTTCTTGAAGCATTACAAGTATAACTTGGACATGGTGCCTACTCGCTTGCAACTCCAAAATTTGTCCCAAAAGAAGGAAGAGTCCTTCAAAGAGTATGCTCAAAGATGGAGGGAGAAGGCATCCCGTGTACAACCCTCACTGCTGGAAAAAGAACTCGCAGACATGTTCATGGGAACCTTACAAGGGCTTTATTATGATAAAATGGTGGGAAGTGTCTCGTCAGGATTTTCAGACTTAGTGACTATTGGCGAAAGAATCGAAACTACTTCGAAAAGCAGAAAGATATCAGGGGGGTCGTCAAGCACCCCTTACAATTCAAAAAGACCGTCTTCAAAATTCCCAAGAAGGAAGGAGGGAGAAGTCAATGTTGTGTCCTCACAACCATTTATGATCCAGCAAGGACAAAGGCAAGACAAATTTAAAAGGCCACCGAGAAATTTTGATCCACTACCTATGCCACCAAGCCAGTTATTACAACACTTGGTTAAGGCATCCCTGGTGGAGATAAAGCCTTTAGCTCCTCCGGTCGAACCACTCCCACAAAGATACAATGCTGACGCTAGGTGTGAGTACCATGCTAATTCTCCAGGGCACACCATAGAGTTGTTTCAAGCATAAAGTTCAAGATTTGCTAGAGTCTCAAGACATCACCTTCGATAAACCTAATATCAAATCAAACCATATGCCTCTGCATGGTGGACTGACAATAAATGCAATCGAGGTGGTCACCAACTTTGGGGAAACCATAAAGGCAAAAAACCCTATCAACTTGTTGAAGGAATATCTGTTCGAATGTGGATTCTTGTAGAGCATAATAAAGCTTTTGAAACAACTCTGGAAAATCTGGTGGATCGGGGGATAGTCCAATTCGGACTGTACCCTTAAGAAAAATATGTAGCCATGATTGGAGGGAAAAAGCCACTGGTAATCCCTTGCCAGGGTCCAAGCCTTACCAAGAAGACTCTAGTCATCCCATGGGGAGAATCAATAGAGGTTACAAGAAGGGAACCTAAGAACACCCTCTTAATACCCACCACTCCAAAAGCCACAATGGTAATTAAGGGACCGTAACCTATCCCTTACGAGAATAATAAGGCAGTACCTTGGAGTTATGACTCAGCAGTATACATTAATGGAATGAAGCAGGAAAGCGGGTCATCTGCAAGTCAAGGACCTACAATTTCAAATATAGCAGGAACATGAGGTATGACCCGAAGTGGTCGAATATATGGAGCTAAATTATCAAAAAAGACATATGTGATTCCAACAAAGGAAAAGCAGTGGTTGATAAAAATCAGGAAACAAAATCTTCGAACAAAGACTTTACGAATCAAGAGGCAGAGGAGTTTCTGAAAATAATCAAAAAGAGTGACTACAGAGTGGTGGATCAGTTCCATCAAACTCTAGCAAAAATCTCCATACTCTCGCTACTCATTAACTTTGAAGCACACATGGATTCCCTGATGAAAGTGTTAAGTTCAGCTCATGTCACAAAAGAAATTTCGGTGAATCAATTTGACAATGTCGTAACAAATCTCAAGTCCGGATCCTACCTGGGTTTCAGCAACAGTGAATTACCGCTGCAGGGCCGGGCCCATAACAAAGCACCCCACATTACTATGCAAATAAGTACTACCCATTTGACCAGGGTTCTTACTGACACTGGTTCCACTCTTAATGTGTTGCCAAAGTCAAGTCTCGTAAAGTTAACAATATACAATATGACAATGAGACCAAGTTCTACGATAGTAAAGGAATTTGACGGTTCTCGAAGCTCGGTGTTAGGGGAGGTGGACCTTCCAGTCAAGATTGGGCCGCATGTCTTCAATATCACTTTTCAAGTCATGGACATCGAACCAGCTTACACTTGTTTACTGGGGAGACCATGGATCCATGCGGCAGGGGAAATAACCTCGACCCTGCATCAAAAGTTGAAGTTCCTATTGGAAGGGAAGCTGATCATAATTGATGGCGAGGAAGACATCTTAGTGAGCCACATTGAGTCATACATGTATATTAGTTTCGACAAAGACTGCATAGCTACCCGGTTCCAAGCCTTGGAAATTGCTTCGATGATAACATTACCAATCGAGAAGGGTAACGAGACTAAAGTGACATCATGGAGAGATCTACAAATGACTATGGGAGGTGATGCCTCGAAACGCTGGGGAAAGCTCCCAGAAATTCCTGAGAAGAGGAATCGCTTTGGTTTGGGTTATGAATCGTCAAAGGCTACTCTGAAAGGCGAATCATGTTTTCCTCTAATCCGAGAGACTTTCTTCAGCAAAGGAACAGAGCATGGCGGACATGTGGAAATTATATCAAGAAAAATCAATACCAAAAGGGCAACCGACTTCATTAGAGAGGGCGTTCCTGGAGAAGAGATTAAAGGATGGACTGTTGTGGAGATTCCTGAGATATTTTTCTTTTCTAAGTAATATTTCTTGTTTTGAAAGAACCCATGTCAAACCCGAGGCATAGGGGTTGCTTGTAAGGGTTTTCCCTGTTCTTATTTCAGACAATATTTACAATTAATAAAAGTTATATTCTGTTTTCAATTAAGATCCTTGTCTTTCTTTTGCATTCATCTATTAAATATAAAAATGGCAATACTTTCTTTGCATACACATTTTCAAATTCTAAGCACTAAAATATGCACAAAAACATGATAAATGTGCAGATCCATGCCTAAAATTACCGATAACGCTATTGTTATGACCCGATACGATTTTGACGTTCCTATCCACCAAGCCGAAGAGGAAGATGACGGAGATCTTGAACTCTCCGAGGAAATGGCGATGGAAATAGAGCGAAAGGCTAACATCATACAACCATATCAAGAGCCTATTGAGACCATTAACTTGGACACAGAAGGAGATCCAAAAGAAATTAAGCTGGGGGCAGTGTTGGAACAGAGCGTCAAAGACAGGCTAATCAAGTTATTACACGAGTATGTGGATATATTTGCTTGGTCCTACAGGGACATGTCAGGGTTGGGTACAGACATAGTGGTGCACATACTACCTCTCAAAGAAGGGTGTTCTCCAGTCAGGCAAAAACTCAGAAGAACCCGTCCAGATATGTCCAGCAAAATCAGAGAAGAGGTTCTCAAACAATTTGACGCAGGGTTCCTAGCAGTGGTAGATTATCCACCTTGGATAGCTAACATTGTACCAGTACCCAAGAAGGATGGCAAAGTACACATGTGCGTAGATTATCGAGACCTAAACAAGGTGAGCCCCAAAGACGATTTTCCGTTACCTCACATAAATGTCCTAGTGGATAATACAACTCAAGCTTGGTATTCTCTTTTATGGACGGTGTCTCAGGATATAATCAAATCAAAATGGCGCCTGAGGACATGGAAAAGACTACCTTCATGACACCTTGGGGAACTTTCTGCTACAAAGTAATGCCATTCGATCTCAAGAACGCAGGGGCAACCTATCAGAGGGAAATGGTCACGTTATTCCATGATATGACCCATAAGGTGGTTGAAGTATACGTTGATGATATGATTGCCAAAGTTGTGTGAACGTCTACGCAAATTTAGACTAAGGTTGAATCCAAATAAATGCACATTTGGCGTCAGATCAGGAAAATTGTTAGGTTTTATCATAAGCCAACGGGGCATTAAGGTGGATCTAGACAAAGTAAAAGATATACAAGAGATGCCCGCTCCAAGGACAGAAAAATAAGTATGTGGTTTCTTAGGGAGATTGAACTACATCTCAAGGTTCATATTGCATCTAACAGCTACGTGCGAACCAATATTCAAGTTATTACGAGAGGATCAGACGGTAGTATGGAATAACGATCGTCAAACTACCTTCGAGACAATAAAGCAGTATCTGCAAGAGCCACCAGTCTTAATACCACCAGTCCCCGGAAGGTAACTCATCATGTACTTGACAGTGCTCGAAGGGTCAATGGGTTGTGTTTTAGGACAGCAGGATGAAACGGGTAGAAAAGAGCATGAAATCTATTACCTCAGCAATAAATTCACTGACTGCGAAACCAGGTACTCACTCCTTGAGAAAACTTGTTGCGCATTGGCTTGGGCTACCAAGAGGTTGAGACAATATATGTTAACCATTACTACATTGTTAATAGCAAGAATGGATCTTCTAAAATACGTGTTCGAAAAGCCAGCTCTTACCTGAAGAATCACATGATGGCAGATGCTACTATCAGAATACGACATCAAATATGTCACGCATAAGGCTATCAAAGGTAGTATTCTAGTTGATCATCTAGCTCACCAACCGCTATCAGAATATCAACCCATGAAGTTCGACTTTCCCGATGAGGATGTCATATTTATAGCTGACTACGAAATACCAGGACCCGACAAAGGGCCCGAGCCAGGGGAACGTTAGACACTCATGTTCGACGGGGCTTCAAATGCACTAGGTCACGGTGTAACGGCAGTATTAACATCTCCCAAGAATCATCACCACCCCTACACTTCTAGGTTATGTTTTGACTGCACCAGCAATATCTTCGAATACGAAGCATGTATACTAGGGTTGGAAGCTGCAATCGATTTAAGAATAAATCACCTTGAAGTGTTTAGGGATTCTGCGTTAGTCATATACCAGGTTAATTGAGAATGAGATACTAAACACCCCAAACTGATTCCATATCAGGATCATGTTTTAAAGTTAGCTATAAAATTTACAGAAATCACTTTCAGTCATATCCCACGAGAAGAAAATCAAATGGCAAACACTCTGGCAACCCTATCAGCTATGTTCAAAGTGACTTGGCCAAATCATGAACCACGTATTACGACCAGACATTTCGAAGGACCTACACATTGCTTTGCTATTGAGGAAGGACCTGATAAGAAACCTTGGTTTTACGACATCAAGAAGTACTTGGAAAGGGAGGAATACCCGAAAAATGCCTCTATCACTTACAAGCAAACCTTGTGAAGGTTAGCTTCAAAATTCTTTCTGAGTAATGGAGTTGTATACAAAAGAAACTATGACATGGTACTACTCAGGTGTGTGGGAAAACAAGAAGCAGATACACTCATGAGAAAAATCCACGAAGGCACTTTCGGGACCCACACAAATGGGCACACCATGGCTAGAAAGATTCTACGAGCAGGGTATTATTGGTTAACAATGGAAGCTGATTGTTATCATTACACAAAGACGTGTCATAAATGTCATATCTATGCCGACAAGATAAATGCACCACCGACTCCTCTTAATGTCATGAGCTCCCCTTGGCCATTCTCAATGTGGGGAATTGATATGATTGGTATGATCAAGCCGAAAGCATCCAACAGACACTGCTTTATATTGGTAGCCATCGACTACTTTACCAAATGGGTAGAAGTAGCGTCCTACGCCAACGTAACAAGTCAAGTGGTTACGCGCTTCATCAAACAGAATATAATATGCAGATATGGTGTCCTAAACCAGATAATTACAGATAAGGGGTCTAATTTAAACAACAAGATGATGAAGGAACTATGCGAAGAGTTCAAAATAGAGCATCATAATTCCTCACCATACATACCAAAGATGAACGGGGCGGTCGATGCAGCTAACAAAAATATTAAGAAGATCATCTAGAAAATGGTGAAGAAATACAAAGATTGGCACGAAATGCTTCCCTTCACTCTGCATGGCTATCACACTTCTGTACGCACATCAACAAGCGCGACTCCTTTCTCACTAGTATATGGCATGGAGGCAGTACTCCCGGTGGAAGTTGAGATACCATCACTTTGAATCCTGAGGGAAACAAAGCTGGAAGAAGCAGAATGGGTACAGGCCCGACTTGACCAGCTCAACCTCATTGAAGAAAAATAACTAACGAATTTCTGTCATAGTCATTTACATCAAAAGAGAATAAAGAGGGCCTTTGACAAGAAAGTATGCCCTCGAATATTCAAGGAAGGGGATCTAGTGCTCAAAAAGATTCTACTACCTCACCTCGGTTCACGTGGTAAATGGACACCCAACTACGAAGGTCCATTTGTAGTCAAAACATCATTCTCTGGAGGTGGTCTCTTCCTCACAACAATGGATGGGGAAGAACTACCACATCCGGCCAATTCATACGCAATCAAAAAATAATATGTATAAAAAGTTCGCTAAGATCGAACCCTTAAAAGGGCGACTTAGGCAAAAAGGAGCGTCCCGGTGGATCGAAAACCCAAAAGGGCGATCCAGGAAAAAATTAGGGGCATATAACAAGAAAAGTATCTCGGTGGATTGAAAACCCGAAAGGGCAATCCAGGCAAAAGTTAGGGATTCCCTACAAAGAAATAAAGAACAAAAAGACTGAGATCTAAAGAGTTATGACTATGAACCACAGAGAAGAAGATAGGTTGGAATAATACAACTTGGAAGCGAAGGAGATAAGTTCATCAAAAGCTATGGGGGAACAATAGTAGCGATTATCATTTTTCATTGCCATTTACTGTTTTAAGACTTTCTGTAATTACCTCTTTCTAGGAATTGCATCTTGTATTCTCGCCCACTCTGAGGCATATCAATAAAACATTTTTTTTGTTATATCTTTCGAATCATGTTTTTCTTTTCTCAAATTTGTTTACAAAATACTACGATTATTACTCATGAATATTGTCTCAAAATAATTTCGGGGAATTAACAGAATAAAAGCATTTGACAAATTTTGGAAAAAAAAACGCTTGGGTTAGAAAAGTATCGAAGGAAAATCCACGTATACGTCCATGCACACAGTTACTCCTACATCTTGCAAAAATCTATACACAGGTCTATGTTTGTACCTATGCATATCTACGCTTTCATACACGAAGTCTACAACCACGCACATGTCTGCGCCTATGCTTGCACTCAATGATACAAAGTCTATACACATATTTACGCGTCCCTACGCAAAGTCTACGTCCATGACAGCACCTATGCATGACTTACGACACAAGGTCTACGCTTATGCGTGTGATTACAAATCTACGCATAGGCCATCATTTACGTCTACACCTACGTCTATACAAAATCAATGTCAAATTTTACTAACATTATCCACTATGTTCAAGTTCAACAAAGATGCAACGATACAATATACAATGCGAGGAATTGGTAACTCTAGGCCAATGGTTTAAAGGAGAGAATGACAGAAATAGTCTTTAAAGCGTTTCAAGGCATACACGCGACTTATGCACATTTAATATCTCAAGCATACATACTTTATGCATTCCTGCATACAACACGCATATAGTCAGGGTCCCTTATCAATGTCAAACATCATACATTTCATATACATACAACATTCAATATGCATGCATGCACATGTATCGCCTAACAAACAGGCAAATAATTTCACCCTCGATTCAACTATCTAAGGGTCGACAACACAATACTTCTCCTGCGATTCAACCCGTCACCTCAGTCTTCATGCCGTGACACATTCAACCCATTACCTAAGTCTTCCCGTGGTGATAATTTCCTCAAAACTCAACACATTTCCCCTAAGCCGCAATGTATTTTCAAAACTCAACACATTTTCTCTAAGCCGTAATGAACTCTCAACACTTTGAACTTTTCCTCTAAGCCGCAACGCATTCTCAAAACCCATTGCATTGCCTTTAAGCCACAACGCATTGTCAAAACTAAGTATATTTCTTCTAAGCCGCAATAGATTATCCAATTCAAACACATTGCCTCTAAGCCGCAATGTATCTTTCCAGATCAACATATATCCTCTAAGCCGCAATATATTATCCAAACCGAACACATTGCCTCTAAGCCGCAATGCATTACCCAAACTCAGACCATCGTCTCAGACTTCAGGAAACGATGTTCGAAACCAGATTAGCTTATCACAGCAGACTTCACGCAGTGATTTGCAAGCCTAAACCCATTGCCTCAGACTTCATGCAGTAATGTGTTTCTTATTCTGTGACACGGATCATTGCCTCAGACTTCATGCAGCGATTTGCAAAACTGTGACCCAATGCATCAGGCTTCAAGCAGTAATGCCTTCTGTTACTCCATAAACACCGATCATCACAACGGGCTTCATGTCGCGACGCTAAAAAAACAAAACTCAACACATTGCCTCTAAGCTGCAACGCATTATGCAAATCAACACATTTCCTCTAAGCCGCAATGCGTTCTTCAAACTCAAACACATTGCCTCTAAGCCGTAATGCATTCTTCATACTCAAATACATAGCCTCTGAGCCGCCATGTATTCATGCTCAAAACATCGCCTCAGACATCAGGCAGCAATTCACAAACGTAATTCATGGCCTCAGTCTTCAAGCAGACATGCATCATCAATCATTGCTATACTCATCCTCCAAATAAATGATTAAGCAGAAGACTATCTGCCTCATTATCAAACCCTGGTAAGTGATCAGCTATGCCTACTTTCCTAAAGACTCGTAGGGGTACGCTATATCAATGTAACCTTACATTCATCGGACAAATTTTGGGATACTTCAAGTATTCAATAAACTCTCAATCAAAATGCGCAAGACTCGAGTTTTCTCACGCTATTCGATTGAAAGATAATTGAATAGGGGCAGCTGTCGTAACCCAAATTTGTCCTACCTCAATTTTATTCTTTTTTTCAGATAGAAGAAATATCTAATTAAAGATGGTACAACAATATCTATTGGCCCACTTTCAAATCAACGAGAAGGGTGTAATTATATTCAGGAAATTGGGGCTTTCTAAATCGGAAGGACCCATGTATCCGTAAATTCGTTCGTGAGGCATGTTGGCCAATGGCCCATGCAATTCGAAAAAAATTATTAAGGCGACTTAGGTTTAAGTTTCTATTAATAAAAAATTAAATGACTTAGCCCATTTTTGTCGTTAGTAAAAAAGAGGTACACATTGCAGGCTCGTTGGGGATTTTTGTTAAAATCGGTCCAGTAGTTATTTTGTTGCTGATTTAATTTAGAAAATTGTTATCATCTTTCTAAAGTATTCTTTACAGCCTTTTAAAGAAAAAGGGGATTTATTTCATGTAGATAAACTAAATAATATTATAAATTTATTTTATTAAAAAAAAGCCATTTAGAGAATTGTTGTCGTTAATAAAAAAGAAAGGGTGAGATTATAAACTAGAAGCCCATTAAAAGTCATGCTAGTCCATTTTTATTTTTAGAAGGGGGGTGTGCTTATAAACTTACAGTCCTATTAAGATATTCTGACTTATTAGACATAAGTTATTAAGAGTTTTTTGTTTTTTTTTTTGAGGAAAGATGTTATTGGATCCAAACTACAAGAAGGCTAGTCAGGCCCAGTTCAATCTAAGATTTGTTTGTTACAATGAAGGAGTTAATGGATAGAAACGGTTTTTAATTGTAGCAGAATCCCAATTTATTGTTTGTTGGGGAGAAGGAAACAACTAATGCAAGGCCCAAAAGTGAAAACACATACTGTATCAATTACCAAATATTTACGCACATATTGCTTCAATATAATAAGTACTGTAGAGATTTATTAAATCTGCAAATCAAATCTTCTAAAAAGTAAATTCCAGATTTTTTTTTATAGATAAAATCTAAAATGATAGAGTCCTAAAATCAATTGCAAATCAAATACAACAGAGTCCAAGCCCGTAAATCTCCATTATAAACAATCTGAATCCCTAATGTGCAGAGGGAAAAAATCTCAGAATCTTAAAAACTAGATCAAATCTTAAGTATTACAAAATAAGTCTCAACTCTATTCAATAGAATCTCAGAATTACATTAAATCAAAATAAATTACAAATCTTAAATCAGTCCAATAGAACAAATCGAATCAATTACAATAATTTTCAAAACCCTAATTTTTCTCTAATTATCCCTAAATCTAAGCTAAACAATTCATAACGATAACCCTAACTGCTAACCCTATAAATAGATAAGAAAACCTACATAAAAGGGGTCGGAGAAAAGAAGGGAAGAAGCTTAGTGATGAAGATTTTAACAAACCCCTGTTGTTGGAGATCCAGAAGAGAAAAAGTGATTAGAGTTTCCAAATCGTAAACCCTAATCACCCTTAATCACACCTCCTCTCAAGCTTCCATTGTCGTTCTCTCCACCACCTTCAAAGCCTGCAGATCAAAAAGAAGAACAAGAGAAGGTGATTAGTGACCAGAAGTGCAAAAGTCAGAAGGTCGCGAAAGGTGGTAAAAATTGCTTAACTCTATTTGTTGTTCATGATTATAGTTTGGTTGGGTAGAATATTAGGGTTGGGTTTGCGCCGCTGGGAGGTGAACTTTACCATAGAGGAGAAAGGTGAAGGGTTTCTTATCGCGAGAGAGAAAGGTGAGAGCTTTGCTGTAAAACAAACAAATTGATTTTGTAAAAAGATGAAGAAAAAAACGTGAATAAAACAGATTGTATAATCCATTCATATCCAGTATGGAGTGCCCACCATAACATCATGTTCCTTCGCTTGTTATTCATTTGATTTTCATCAAATGGCCGTTAGGCCAAGTTTCACGATAACTCGCATGCACCCGCGCCACACCTAATTAAGTCAACCCTTGTAAACGTTCAATGGGCCTAAGCCCACTACTACGCAAACCCCCTTCACCCTTGTTTGCTAAAACGTGAAGCAGTTTACACCCCCCTGTCCAGAACTATCTTGGGCCTAAAACCAAATTACTAAATAACACCCCCCGTTTTTGACACCTAACTGAAAACGCACCCCCCAGGTTTATTTAAAATTACAATTATTTTGTTATTATTTCTTTTATGTTTTTTTATATTGTACTTTATTAATTATTTATTTCTTATTTTTTCATTTATAATTATAATTATTATTATTAATTATTATTATCATATTTTTCGATTATTATTATTATTATTTATCATCACATGTAAATTATTTTCTCAAAAAACTTATGCATATATTATTTTCTATACTATTTGCATTAAATCTTTTTCAATAATACAGTAATCAAGATTTTCGCAATTAATATTATTAAAAAACACAAACAAATCTCAAACTATTTTCGCAAATAAAATTAAGCTAATAAACAGTCTTTTTTCAAATGGGTTTCAAACTAATTTTGACTTACTGTGTACTCAGTCAAATTCTACACAATCACTACTCCCGACCGAGTGCGAAGTGATTCAAAATATGTTTGCAAACCCCTAAAAAACACCAACCCCATACGAACTACGAATTGTGACTCTGATTCCTCATAAGAGGATACATAGGCATACAATCAAAAATCATGGTGAGTCTTGCTAATTAAAACTTAAAACCCTATTTACCCCAAACCGAAACCTATAGTTTAATATCCTTGTGAGCAAGGTAGATGAAAGGTGCCTAATACCTTCCTTTTGTCTAATTGAGTCCGTAACCTAGAATCTCTGTCCATGAATTAGGGTTTACTGTTAGATTCCATTCCCTTGGGATAAAAACTAATAGTGGCGACTCTTAATAAAAAAACCAGTTGCTACAAGCAGGTTCTGACACTGGCGCCCGTATCACACGATACAACCCGTGTCAATTCAGCTGGGACTAAAGACTAGGCAAGGAAGCAAGGCAGATGCTGACACGGTTGCCTGTGTCACACGACACGGCCCGTGTCAACTCAGTTGGGACTAAGAATAATCAAAAGCAATGAACAGATTTTGACACGGATGCCACTGCGTTAGCCTAGGCGCTAGAAAATCCTAATTTTGAAATATTTTCATCAGTTTTGAATCATTAAGGGTACATTGGACATCTTACATTGTTGGGAGATGACCTAACAATATATAACTTTTTCTAAATAAAACACCAAAATATTTTCTAAAATACTTAGATTTCATTAGGTTTTTGTTTAATTTAATTTTCATTATTAACACTTTGTTTTATTTTAAACAATTAAATTGCAAATTAAATTAGAATTAGATCTAACTTTTTATTTCACACTTCAAAATATTTTTTAACAAAAAAACATAAAAGTATTTTCTCAACACTTAGAGATATTTTTAGGATTCTTAAACATTCTCCCCTTTTTACCATATTCGCGCATTTTATCTTTCACCTTTATTTCCCAATTATTGTAATTGGTCAACACTTGTAATAGACAAATTAGGTTTTATTGCTTTCCTCCCACATTCATAAACTTGTACCCCCATCCCCGAAGTATTGTAATAGCATAGGACATTTAATTTCCGCAATTTACCGCTTTCCTTATTACTGTTAGTAATTAGGGATTGTATGGCAAGATTAAAAACAAACGTTAGAAAACCTAATCTCAAGACAAATAATTGAAATTAAAACACTTCAGACACACGCACCTCTAGGGTAACCTCACTTGTTTCCTTGGATTTAAACAGTCGTGTCCCTCGAACGTAGAATACTTTAGCAAAGACCCTCGGTTAAAATATCATACTCCCTCGATGACCCTTCGATGTTGCCTTCATTAAAATGATCTTAGTCCCTCACGACAATTGCTAAAGCCTATGACAAGTTGCCTTCTATGACTGTACGATGACCCACGCCTGTCCCTGTAGGATAGCACTATTTAAAGGAGGAGGAAAAGAACAAAGACCTTTCTTTTGAGTAGGTAGATCGCTCGTAATCGCTTGCTCACAAACTAAAACAATTTTTCACACCTTACACTTTCAAAACACTTTATAAACACTTTTGAGGACTGATACAAGGGTTATTATAAAGAAAATTGCCTTACATTGGCATTTTCAAAACATCTTCCCACAAAACAACATTTCATTTCAAAATATTTTCAAAACAAACATTTTGTATACATTCTCAACGATAGGAGAATCATTACAAAATTGCTGCACTTGGACATTTTCAAAATATTTTCAAACATACACAAACACAAAGCATTTTATAAAGTGAGCTAGCAATTAAGAGCCCGTAGATAACTACGGATCAAAAGGGTGCTAACACCTTCCCTTTTCATAACCTACCCCCAAACTCAAGAAAATTCTCAAAAGGTCTTTCGTGTTCTTTTCATCCTTTCCTTTATTGGATAAAAGAAAAGTCGATGGTGACTCTTGTTATCCGCAACATTTGCGATAAAACACAAAACCACGAGTCAGTTCTCTCGTCGTATTATAGAAGTAATTTGGTGATGCAACTTTGGAAGTGACATCTTGGTTTGCTTCCCTATTCGACACCGACCATAAATTTTTCCTTTCTCAATTTTCAGCTGGGAAGTACTTCTGACTTTTTTTTACAGAACTTTCTTCGTACCTCTCAAATGTAAATGCCTAAGTTTTTTATGACATAACTTCACCTCAACTTATTTTCTCATCAAGCTTGTGGAGAGACAATTTATTTCCTGAGAAGACCACAAATAACAGTTGTCTTTAGATCTGGTGCCTCTCATGATAATATCATTGTTACAATTTGTTACCAAACAATTAAATTCAGTGAAGTTAACTTTGAGACCTTGGTTACACACTTAACTAATACTAATCAAATTTGTATTCATCCCCTTAACAAATAACACATTGTCAATATTAGGCTGTCCGATATAGTCCAGCTTTCCAGCACCCCTTATTTTACCTTTTGATCCATCTCCAAAGGCGAAATAATTAGTGGGATATGATTTAATATCCACCAAAAAAAATTTGAGAGAAGTCATGTGCCTAGATCAACCACTATCAAAATACCAACCTTTTCTTGTTGAGTCTCTGAGAGAGGTATGAGCTATAAGTCCATACATACCCTTTCTTGAGCTCCACTTCTTCTCAACTTTAACAACCACTTGTTCTCTTCTGGTTTGTGCTTCATATTGGGGATAACCATATAACTTGTAACAATAGGATTTTATATGACCAAACCTTCCACAGTAGTAGCACCTCCTTTGTTGAGGTTTATTTCCTGAGTAATTTTTATGTTGTCCATGCTTATGTTGGAACATTTTATTTGACATCTTCTGTTCCACTATTTTTTTTGAGCAAACTTCACTTCACTTCAACCCATTTGCCTTTGTTCTTCACAGACTGAATGACATAGGCAACTCCTTGAACATTTCCAACACTCTTTCCAGACTTAATAATCTCATCAAACACATCAAAACTGTTGTTAAGCATTCTTATAGACTCGATCATATTATCAAGTCGTGAATTGAGCAAAAGAAATTTATCCTTTAGATCAGAGATGGTAGACAAATCCTCTTCTTTTTCTGCCTCCAAACCAAAGATGATAAACAAGTGCTCCATTTTTTCAGCCTCCAATTGGACAATAATGTTCTTTTTCTTTTCTTCTAATTGGCCCACCTCTTAACTATTGAGGAACAATTCCTTGTAAGCTGCAGAAAGCTCATCAAAGGATATCTCTTCACAAATTGGTTCATCATCAATGTCACAAGTCTTAGTCAAGGTTGTGACCTGTTTGGCACTTTCCTCTTCATGATCACTTTCAGAACCTTCTTCTGACACAGACAAACCTTTCTCCTTCCTCTTGAGATAAGTGGGACATTCAGCTCTTATGTGTCAAACCCCTTCACACTCATGGCACTGAACTCCTCTTCCTTGATTGATCTTCTCTTCAGGTATGGCCCTTCTTCCAAAATCCTGATTTTTTTTATGTCAATGGACTTGTCAAAGGGCTTGCTCCTGACATTTGACCTTGACTTCTAGTCCACTTTCTGTAACACTTTGTTGAATTGTCTTCCAAGAAACACAATAACATTGGATATCCCTTCTTCTATATCCAAGTCACACTCATCTTTTGAAACTTCAACACTAGAGGCAAAGGTAATGCTCTTCTTTTATTCAAATTTTTCACTGATCGCTAATTCAAAGGTTGTAGAGATCCCGTGAGCTCATCAACCTTCATGTTGTTTATATCTTGGGCTTCTTCAATGGAACTCACCTTTATGTAAAACCTCTATAGAAGATATCTATGAATTTTTCTCACCAACTTGGCTTCAGACATTCTCTCTCCTAGGGCACCTGAGGCATTGACTATCTCAATGATATTCATATGGAAGTCCTGAATACTCTCATCCTCCTTCAGTTTTAAGTTCTCAAACTGGGTGGTAAGAATCTGGAGCCTTGATGTCTTCACCTTAGAGGTTCCTTCATGAGCAGTCTTCAAAATCTCCCAAGCTTCTTTAACAACAATAAAATTTCTTATCGGTTTGAGGATGTTATTGTCCACTCGATTGAATAGGGAATACAAAGCTTTGGAGTTTCCCTTTGATGATTTTTCATCAGCATCATTCCAGTCTTCCTCATCCTTCACAACATAAGTCACCTTCCCATCCCGACCTACAACTATTGGTGGATCCCATCCCTTGACCACAACTTTCCATAACTTGTCGTCAATGGACTTTATGAAAGCCATCATACTAGCTTTCCAATAATAATAGTTGGTTATATAAAGAATGGGTGGTCTATTCCCAAATCTCCTTCCTTGTTCATTGTACTAGAAAGTAACTTCCATGAATCTCACCCAGAGTAAGAGCATGATGCCTGCTCTGATACCAATTGAAATTCTGGTATTCAGATGACAGATGACCTAAGATATGTTGAGACACTGGTCTCTAAATTTTCACATAATGACATGGTAGATAATAAAATAACAGTGCATAAAATTAAAGGACATGAAGAATTGTTAACCCAGTTTGGTGTACAACAACACCTTGTCTTGGGGATACCAAGCCAGGAATGAAGTCAACTAGATAGTATTAATTTATAGACTCAAAACAAACTTTCACCTAGTTTACAATCTACTCACTTGATCACTACATTTGCTTAACTTATTCCTAAGACTCACCTAGGTATGAGACCCTTCTCAAATCCCTTCCAGTCACAGACAGTGACAAGAACACAATTCAAAAGAATAACTTAGAAGACACACTTAAAAGACATACAACCATTTGATGATTAAAATATTATGAATAATTGACAAAAATTATAACTCAATAGAGACAGTCCTACTCTTCTGTCAACGAGATATTAGAGAGACTCACAATAAACAAACTAGTCCTAATAAATTCCCTAAAACTAGTGTTTGATCAACATCAGAGACCCTTAGAAATCACGTTTTGCAATGCTACACAATGCACTATCTCTTCCACATATGGTTTAGGGTTGAACCCTTCTTTTTATAACTTTGAAGAGACTAGATTTAGGTTTCAAAAAGAAGTTGGATATGAAATAGGCGCTGCTATATTTTCTCCTCAAAGATAGGACATCAATCATTAGTTTCCTAAATTATATCCATAGTTAGAAACTAAGAATACTCCTTGAATTCATCTTGGATCTTTTTAATCTTCAAGGTTCTAAGGTTCTAAGGTTCAAGGTTCTGTGATAAGGCAAAAGTTGTGAACCAATCAAAATCAAAGACTGTAGAGTCTAAGTGTTGTACCCCATAATTTGCCCTCTCTTTTCTCAAGACATTTTCTCACCAGGATTTTCAAAAGTTCAAGTTTGCACAAGTACATTTGGATTTTTAATGCCCCGCATAGTTTCCATGGATCATATTGGACTTTCAAGCATTAAGTTAAAGAGGAAACTGTTGAAAGGGGAAAGCAGATAAATTTGATTTTTTTTGACAAAATTGAAGAAAAGAAAGTTTTCTTCGATTCATGCTAGCTTCGACTGGGTGTTACTTTGGTTCACGCTAGCTTCGACTGAACTCCTTCCTTCACGCCTGCTTCGATTCACAAAGCAATGGCCTCCTACAATGTTTGCTTCGATTCAGAAAGCAAGGACCTCTTTATTACTTGCTTCAATTCACAAGGAAATGACTTTCTTCATGCTAGCATCCACAGGGAATTGGATATCTTCATGCTAGCTTCGACTGGACAATATCTCCCTTTGAAACAGCTTGCTTTGATATCACCTTTAGACCCTTTAACACATATAGTTTCTATGCTATGACACATACAAATGGTCCATTCGAAGGACATACATTTGGCCCCTTAGAAGAACACACATATGGTCCATTCGAAGGACATACATTTTGCCCCTTCAAAGGATACACGTATGGTTCATTCAAAGGACACACATTGGGTGGGAAAAAATATTGTTTTCTGAAGAGGAGTCTGGTCGAAGGTTGGATCTATATGGTCAAAATGAAAGGGTGAAGTATTAAATATGCTTGCTGACCAAGGTCTTATATGCTGCCAAGCCCAAGCCTGTTGCATTGGCCACAACACTCCAAAACTGCTGCAAAGCAGTCCGGCTATGCTGCTCCCATATTTGCACTAAATTGGCATACAAAAATTGCACCTCAAAATCTAGAAAAACAGCATACCCAATTTTTTCAAATTTCATTTGTTTTCCCCCCCAAACCTCAGCCAAACTTCATCATAAATAAGAGGTTCCACAACACATCTAAGGGGGGCTTTTGAGTAGCTGAATAGATTTTGGTTGTGTGAAAAAAACTCTCAAACACTCTCAAACTTTCAAACTCTCAAACTATCAAACTCTCAAACTCTCAAAAATTCTCAAACCCCTTCATACATTAGCCAACCTTTCGATTCACTCCCTAACTGCCATATAATAGCCTTTCGATTCACTCCATAACTGCCATATATTAGCCCTTCGATTCACTCCTAACCAACCTTCAATTCAGTGACTTTCAAAACAAAGCAGCAACTGAAATAACTTCAGGAAGGTCCCTGCATGCTTAACCCATCATTGAATCATTCCTATAAGTCATACAGAAGCTCTTTCGATTGGCACTTCAAGAGGTAAGTTTTCTAAAACTTAGAATTCTTTATTCAAACATCATTTGTACATACAAATAAAAGAAAAGATGTAGATATCATATCTAAGAAGATAACCATGCTCTAACTTTCTATTATCACTACTTATACGTTGAGAACTTCAACTCTGACTAGTGAGACTTTGATTTTGGCACCAAACAAATTTTTCCTAACCTCTAATCTGTAACTTTCGAAAGATACATAGTTAGATTCGTTTTAAAGATCTTAGGCTGGTTTTTTGTATCTTTCGATTGGCTGAGGAGTGAAGCCTTTCGAATATCAACATTGGAGTCTTGCATCCCTGTGCTCAAAGGAAGAAGCTGGGCATTTTAAACATTCAGAAACGAGTTCAGTTTATACCCAATTGAAGCTACCTTATGAATGGATGAAACAGGCCACCCCAGTGGTACAAATAGCACGCACGAAAGGCATTTCTGTAGAAAGTCTTGGGTTCAAGCCCTAGCGAGACCTTTTTGTTCATTTTCCATAGTTTTTTCACTTTGCCTTGTTTGCAGGAAGCACGCCTGGGCCTCCATTGGCTGGTCCTTAGCATTTCCAGTTTCTGAACCCCTTGTTTACTAACAAACAAACCCTAGGCCTAAACACAAAACAATTTTCTACACAAAACTGTTTTCAAACACAAAACAATTTTTTACACAAAAATTGTTTCTAAACATAAAACTGATTTCTACACAAAAACTGTTTTAAACACAAAAAAAAACTATTTTCTACACAAAAACACCAAAAATATATTTAAGTTATTTAGTTAATTTTATTTAACTTCTTACAATGAAAAAGACCAAAAACATTTTCCTATTTATTTTCTTTTCTTTAACTTAATTAAATTTCCTTATCAAAAACAAAACAAATCTTTTCCTTGTTCCATTTTGCCTTGTACATTTTATTCCTTTCAATTCTTGTACAAATTCAATATGGTTGTAATAGATAATTAGGATTTAATTTCTTTATAATTAGGTTGTGTATGGCAAGATAAAATGCTAGTAATTAGGTTGTGTATGGCAAGATAAAATCAACCTGTAGACAACCCTAAATTCAAGACAAAAATGCATGCAATCAAACACACTATTCACACACATGCACCTCTAGGGTAATCTCACTTGTTGCCTCAGAAAATAGTCATGTCCCTCGAATATGGGAATTTTAGAAAAGACCCTCGATAAAAATGATCTAGTCCTTAACAAAAATTGCTAAAACGTCTCATAGGTTGCCTTCTATGAATATACAATTGACCCACGCCCGTCCCTTCACATCCAACGACGGGGATTCTTACCAAATCAATGGTAAGATAGCACTATCTAAAGGAGGAGGAAAAGAACATAGACCTTTTGAGTAGGTAGGATACTCGTAGTTGCTTGCAAACTAAAACCACTTTCCACACTTACACTTTCAAAACATATTCAAAAAACAAACATCTTTTTGAACTATTTTCAAAAAGTCCAACACTTTATATGCATTCTTATAGTGACGAGAATCATTACAAAGTTTACCTCAACAAAGGTGTTTTTCAAAAATACTTTCAAAATCCACCACAAACAACTTTCCAAAAAAAGCAATTTTCAAGTGATTTAGCAGGAAACTAAAAGCCCATAGATAACTATGGATGAAAAGGGTGCTAATACCTTCCCTTTTAATAACCTACCCCCCGAACTCAAGAAAATATCTCAAATGTCTTTCTTGTTCTTTTCACCCTTTCCTATTTGGATAAAAGAAAAGGGAAGGAATTGGCAACAATTGCAATCAAACGCAAAATTGTGATCGACAACAATTACGATCAAACGCAAAACAACCAAGTCAGTTCTCCCACCGTATTACAGAACTGGCGACTCAACTGGGGAATAAACTTGAAAGTGGGGTTACCTTAGAGTTAGATCATATTTATTTGCTTTCATTGTTTGATTTGTATGCTTTACTTTTGAGGGCTTGTTTGGATTGTTACTAAAAGATCCTACACCTGGATCTGGGGCACCTTTTTAGATAAGTAGCAATAAATCATGGAGGTTGTACGGTGTAGACAGATATGGATAAAGTGATAGCTATGTTAGTATGACACTCTGGCTTGTACTAATGTTCCTTGAGCCAGTCAAGGGTAACATTAGGCTTCCTTATAGTGTCATTAAGTGCTAACTGACCTTTAGAACCTTTAATCGACTCATCCTAAGCCATTTGAAAGTAGTGAGATGGCCGGCTTTGGTTCCTACCGGAGATTGGTTGATACTCGATACTACACTCATTGAGATTGGACTTTTGGGATATTTTTGCTGCAATACTTCGGTGCTTAAGCTAAAACAATGCCTAAAAGAAAAGTCAGTGATTTGAGAATCTTTAGAACTTGTTCACTTTCTAGGATAGGTTGACCCAACTGAAACTTCAAAGAGGGTACTTACCTTTAAAACTCATGCAAGCCTTTAAACCTAAGGTCTTTTGTGTGACTTGTTTGACATATCTGTGATTTTAGATCATAACCATAACATCATAATCATCATAACATGTACACTAACTATTTCAAGGGCCTGGGGATTTCTCTCTTCTCTGTTTTGTAGGTCATGGATTCAGCTCGCAGAAAAACCATCCGAATCAATTTTGTAGAAATCCCTGCCAAACTCAAGGAAATAGTCCTAAAAGTTCTTGAGAGCTCACCATTCAACAATAGATATGGTCACTTTCTCAGTTTAGTTACCACCAGTTTTGATGAAGGTATGATGAGTGTCCTATTCCAGTTCTTCGATCCTAAGAATCATTACTTCACATTTCCAGACTATCAGTTGGTTCCCACGGTGGAAGAATTTTCTAAAATACTTGGTTCTCCTATATTAGAGCATGAACATTTCACTGGTTTAGAACAACATCCAGTTTCTGAAAGTGTTGTCGTAGCTTTGCATTTGAAACCATCTGACATTGAGTCCAATTGGGAAATAAGAAGTGGAGTTAAGGGCCTCCTTGAAAATTTTCTAATAAAGAAAGCTCAGATATTCCTAGATGCTATGAGTTACCATGCCTTTGAAGATGTCTTAGATCTCTTGATCTATGGGTTGGTTATGTTCCCCAATTCAGACCAGTTTATAGATGTCAGTGCCATCAACATCTTCATTGCTTACATTCCAGTGCCTACATTGTTCGAGGATATTCTGCATTCACTCCACACCCGTACTATGAAGAAATAAGGAAATCTTATGTGTTATACGCCTTTTCTTTATAGGTGGTTTATTTCGCACCTTTCTCGGTCAGTAATGAAGAATGAGTTAGGCTTAAGGTGGAACCAAAGGTTAATGTCTCTTTCTCACTCTGATATCTATTAGTGCCCTCGCTCTCAAGAAGATATCACTTTTATTGATCGCTGCGGAGAATTTCCTAATGTTCCACTTCTTGGCATTAGAGGAGGCATAACCTACAACCCCTCTTTAGCCCTACGTCAGTTTGGTTACGCCCGGAGGGATGGTCCTCATGATATGCTCATCTAGGGTATTGTGTTCGATTATTCAAATGATCTGCAAGGTTATCACTAGAGGTTCTTCTGTGCTTGTGGCATGGTTAAGAAGACTGATAGCAAGACCTTAGGGTGCAAGAACTCCATCCCTTTGGATCCATACCTCAATTGGGTTCGAGCTCATGCTCAAATTCTTATTATGCTGTATGCTGAATCCTGCCAGTGATTTCAGAGCCTATTGTTCAAGAGGATGAGTCGCATCATTTTTCATCCTGAAATTCCAACAAACTTCGAAGAATTACAAAATTCTTAGATCCAACTCAAGGAAGAACGAGATACCTTTGATACCCAATTCTATGCCAGTGAGACGGATGTTCTGGAGCTCACAAAACAGCTTCATGAACAACGAAGTTTGAACGCCTACATTGCTCCAAAGTGGATGCGTTCGACCTTTTTGTCTTAGGAGTTTATTTTGTATTTATTTCCTCTGTTGTAAGCCAAAGAGGAATGTTTGTACTCAATTTGTACTTATTAATGCAATTGATGTTTGTTCCTTTTGTCTAAAAATCTTCTGGGTCCTTGAAATCATTTGCATATGCATGTTCATGCATCATAACAAAAATAGGTTCTTCACATTAGGTTTCCTTATCTTTCTACTATTTATTTCAGTAAGATGGATATCGAACAAATAGTGAAGCATCTTCAAGCACAGAATGCTCAATTCCAACAGATGTTCCTGGCTCTGGATAAAGGACAAGAGGACCTGAAGGCTCTCATGATCAAAGACAAGAAGCAGAATACGAAGAAAATGGTGGGTGTCCTGAATATGGGAAGAAGGTTTAGAGAACCAGTAAAGCAAGCTCTAGAATTCGCAACTTCGTCAAATGAGGGAAATAATCAGGAAGAGAAGGAAAAAGAAGGAGACTACAACCTAGGGTCTGATGAAGAGGAGGTTGACTATGCTGAGGAACAATATCTTTCTATTGATGACAAATATAAACATCTGGAGGATCGTCTCAATGCCATGTAAATTCAGAGAGTACCTGGTCTGGATTTTGAAGAACTAGGTTCTGTTTTTGGGGTGGTCATTCCACCAAAGTTCAAAGTTCCCGCATTTGCTAAATATGATGGGGTTTCATGTCCTAAGTTGCATATGAGGTCCTACATCAGGAAGATACAACCTCACACCACTGATAGGAACTTATGGGTGAATTTATTCCAGGAAAGTTTATCGGAGACTCAATTAGAATGGTTCTATAAGCTGGAGGGGACCAACATCCGCAATTGGGACGACCTGGCTGCTGCTTTCTACAGGAAGTACCAATACAACGTTGACCTTGATCTAACCTGTACACAACTTCAAAGCATGTCTATGGGTTCCAATGAGGGCTTCAAAGATTATGCCCAGAAATGGAGAGATCTCGCAGGAAGAGTCTAACCTCCTCTGTCTGATAGAGAGCTGGTAGACATGTTCTTGGGTACTTTGTCTGGTCCATTCTTCAACCATCTGATTGGAAGATCTTAAATTGGGTTTGCTGAGCTGATATTGATTGGTGAGTAAGTGGAAGCTGGTATCAAGAGTGGTAAGATCCATAGAGATGCATCCTCAAGTACAGTAAGGAAACTATTCTCTAGGAAGAAAGAAGTAAGTGTTGCCTACGGTCAGAGGAATCAAAGCAAAACTAAATGTCGTCCAACAGTAGGGGCTGTTATGATCTCCAATCCTGCAACAAACCAACAACGAAATGATCAGCGCAGACCGAATACCCCCAGAAGAAAGTTCATCTGGATCAACATGACCTTATCTCAGGTTTTTCCACACTTGTTAAAGTCTAATCTGGTCACTCTAAAAGAGGCTCCTAAAAATCCCAATACTGCATCTCCCCGCTATAACCCAAATGCTCGATGTGCCTATCATTTTGAAAGTCGGGGGCATGATACAAACGATTGTTGGGATCTAAAAATTAAGGTGCAAGATCTTATCGAGGCGAAGGAGATTGAGTTTGACCCACTGGAGACCCCTAATGTAATCACTACACTAATTCCCAAACATGGACAGGGTGTCAATGCATTGATTATGACCTGTTTGTTTCTTCTATTGATGAATCAGTTACTCCTCTCCTGATTGTTAAAAAGAACTTGTTGTAAGCCGGTTTATTTCCAGGTTATGGTGAAGGTTGCCACTTGTGTATGTCTCTACCCAATGGTTGCTTGTGGTTAAAGATAGGTGTCCAGTGCCTGATAAACAACAGAGAAATTATGTTTGAGAAAGTTCCCTCTACAAAAGTTATGTGTGAAAACATTTCAATAATTACCATTTCAGACAATCCTCCAAGGGTCTCCTCCAAAAGACCCATCAGGATTACATTCGTTCCTAAGGTTGCCCCTATGATCATCACTTTTCCTGGGCCAATACCATATTCCTCCGAAAAATATGTTCCTTGGAATTATGGGGCTGACGTCTATTACCATGGCGTCAAGTAAGACCTATTGGCTGTTAAAAATAAAGTTGCTGAAGATATTGATCCTGACATTGACAACATCATTGGGACCAGTAAAATTATGAGAAGCAGAAGAGTTTTCTCTCCTAAAATCTCTCAGAAGATTGTTGTTACCCCTTTGGTTATACCTGTTACCACTCCTACTGCTACTCCTATTATTACTCCAGATGCTACTCCTACTGTCATCCTTGTTGTTATCCCCGCTACTGAGTCAGCTGAGACTCAGGGCAAAGAGATACTGGATGAGCCTGTCCGGACGAAGGCACATAAATAAGTCATTCCCGAGGCTTCTAAAAAGGAAATGGAAGAAATTCTAAAGATCATAAAGAAAAGTGATTACAAAGTTGTGGAGCAGTTGGGGTAGACCCCGTCAAAAATCTCAATGCTGGCCCTACAGTTATACTATGAAGCCCGTGCTAAGGCTTTGGTAAAATTCCTGAAGTCTGCCCATGTGCCTCAAGAGACCTCCACTGATCAATTCGAGAAATGTGTTGCTAGTTTGATAGCTGACAATGGACTTGGTTTCTCTGATGTAGATTAAACATCCAAGGGAAGAAAGCATAATGATGCCCTTCATGTCTCCATTGAGTACAGGGGTACAACCCTAGCTCATGTACTGGTGGATATGGGTTCATCATTGAACGTCTTACCCAAGAACGCTTTGGACATATTAGATTGTGAAGGACTCACACTGAAGCCCAGTAATATTATGGTGAGGGCCTTCGATGGTTCCAAGATAATGGTGCACGGTGTAGCGGTTGAAGTGTTTAAGACTAAGCCATGGGATTGACTAGACTTGTGCAAATCAAAATAGAAATCGCCACCGCGGTTTATTGATTCCAAAGGAATGGGAAAAGAGCGAATAACCCAAAAAAAGGGGAAAGATTCAAGGTAAGGGGGTTGGTTATGCAAAGGGAAGGTATTAGCACCCTAAACATCTACGGTACTCCGCAGGAACCTCTTTGTAAAATCTGTATATTTTGGCTATGAAATGTTGTGTAAAAATGGATGGTGTAGGTGAGAAAAGAAATATATTTTTATGATTTTTGCACCCGTCGGGGTTGCGAACATTTAGCGCCTACGTACCACCTTCTGTGCAATAGGGGATCAGGGTACATGTAGTTCCTCTTTAAAAAAATTTAAAATACAAGTGTGTTGGTTAATTTTATGAGATAAAACATCATCGTCATTGTCTGTGTGGAAAACATACTTACTACCCACAATCATGAGAAAGGAGAATTTGCATCATCTGAAGGTGGAGGATATGGCTTGGATTTTAAAATCAACAATGCCTCACTCAACACCCAAGTGGAAAATATCTCTCTTCACTACATGTTGTAGAATTATAGTTGTTTGCATCACTACAAGGATTGACAAGAGTCTAATCTTTTGAGAAAGGTTTTAAAATAAGAAACCCAAAGTGGCAAAATGATTAGAAATGAGATTGATTGACTTTTAGTCTTCTCACAAAAAAAATGATGTCAAAATATTATTAAGTTGACTGAAGTTTATTCATGAAAATATTTTGAAAATGCATGGACCTAAGTCCAAGTTTATTATGAAAGTTGTTCAAGTTTCAAAACAAGAAGAGTTTTCAAAAGGAGGAAGAAGATTTTTGAAATTAAAGAAGATGGGAGGAGAAGAAGAGACTATCCTAATGTATAAGGTAAAAGCTAGAGATAGGAACCATCTAACTAACAAGAAGTCAATACTTGACACTATGAGCCAAGATAGAATTCCCATTCTTTGCATTGAAACCAAGCAAGCAAAGATACTAGACCTCTTGTGAGAACGAAACTTCAAGTGTATTAGGTCTTCAAAAAAATTAGGCAAAGTAACGGCTGTATATAGGTGAATTCTAGACTACAAAAAAAGTATGTAATCACAATAACCTGCACACAAAACAAACAAACAACCCAATGTCTTGAGGTAAACCTCAAGAACTCCAGATAAAACATCAATTAAGGTTACAAAGTCTCCAACATAGGCCAAGGTTTCTAATCCTAAGTCCAAGAAGTCCAATGTTCCATAATGGCAAGGATAGTAACCAAATAGTCAAAGTATCATTAAAGATTTTTAGGGTTCATGTTGATTATTAGTTTTCTTGAAAAAGAAAAGTAAAGCTCAAGTGAGCAAAAATAAAAATGATAAGAAAGTAAATGGGCTCAAGTGAGCAAAGATGAAAAATAGCATGAAATGTAAATGCTAAAACAAATGGTACATAAAGCATAAAAAATAAAAGGGCACAAAGTAAAAGCAATTTAATAATTAGTGGTTAGTTGGATGACCATCTTGAAACTTGCATTTGGAACTCATTAGAGGATTGGTAGAACCAAAGCCTCCACACAACAAGTTACATTTGCTTTTTTTCAAGTATATCATCCATTTGGAATCCTCAAAAGTACCATTTAATGATCAACAATGTTTAAGTGATCCGCATTGACCAAAAGTGATGTAGATCCATTAGAGGATTGGTAGAACCAAAGCCTCCACACAATGAATCTCAAGGTTATTGGATCAAAGGGATCAAATTAACATACTTGGGCTTGCAAACATAGGTTTGGACCACGAATGATCATTTATTCGAATTGGGACAAAATTTAGCCCTATGTTAAGCAATCGTAAGTGGACTTATATAGAAGTCGTACCTATTTTGAGGTTGGTCAATAGCAATCTATGCACCATTTGTTTTGAGATATGATATATAGATCATGCTTCAATAAAACTTAGTGCAATAAGAAAGGGATGAGATGAAGATGGGTGGGAAAGAATATACAAACCACATTTGAATTAAAATTTAATCAAACTATTATTAAAATCATTCATCCATTTTTATGGAGTTAAACTCAACACCATGGATCCAATGATGCTAATAAAGTTCATGATCAAAAATTCCACCCAAGACTAGCCAGAAAATAATCATAAAATAATATTGCATTTTAATATATATACATAAAAAAAGGTTTTAGAAATAAGGGATAAAAATATCAACTATGTTCAAATTAATCAAGAAATAAAAAGCAAGACCATAGAAAAATCAGAAATGGACTCAAATATTTTTATAAATTTTTTGGTAATTTTTTAAAGTCAGAAACTATTTTTAAAATTAAAAGAAATGAATAAAATAAACCAAAAATGATAAAAAAAAATACCAAAGTCGGAAATAAAAACATAAGTGAGGTCACCAAGATTTGTTACAATATCATTGGATCATTCCATATTTTTTTTTAGAATTTAAAAATACATAAAAGTATTTTTAAACATTTAAACAAATCAAATAAAGTGAAAATTTATAAAAAATACCAAAACACAAAATAAAATTGTGAAAAAATAATAATCAGAAAGAGAAAAAACAAAAATATTTTTCATAATTATTTTCAGATTTTTTGGACTAAAAAGAATTTTCTATGATTTTTTGAAATTTAAAACAATTAAATATAAAAATCAGAAAAGAAAATAAAAATCAACAAAATATGGGTCATCTGATCAATGTCAAAACGCGTTAGTAAACAGATCGAGTGGACCTGGCGCGCTGTGCATGTTATGGACTTTAGTGGATAATGCATTGAATCATTAATTAAATTTTCAAAAAATACAAGTGGCGTGCCATCATTGGTTTAGAAGATGACACGTTGGTCATCTTCAACCTCCAGCCAACGTGAATTGCATATCTCTTAAACTGTAAAATCAGAAGCTCAGACATATGTCATTCGCTTTGTCTCTTCAAGACGAAGACCACCACACCTTTGCGACAAACTTATATAAAATGTAGCTCAAACAAATTGGAAGGAAAGTTTTGAAAAGGGATTTGAAATTTCGTGGTCAAAACAAGTTTCCAGATGAAAGTAAGTGTTGCAACTAGAACCAGGACAATGAGAGCATCACAATGATATCAAAGTTTTGAAGAATCTACCTATTGAAGTTGGGCTGCAGAGCTCTGAAACTGGACTTCTATGGAATAATCTAAGGCACGATTCTTGCATGTAATTCTATGGTTAGCTTCAGGGAAGATCAGGGAAGATGGATTGATGGAAAAATTGGATTGAAAAAGGCTTGAAAGCAGATTTCAAAGTAGCAGAATTTTGAGTTATTGAACAAGTTTGGCAGCGTGATTCTGGCTATCCAAGCTTGAGGAAATGAATGGGGGATGACACTTTATTTATAGGGAATCAAATGGAATGTCCAAGCGTGTGAAGTGATGAAGTTTGCAGGGAAATCGTGTGAAGTTACAAACAAGAAAATTATGACTTCTAATTTGATGAGAATTCATCCAAAACGCGCGTTTTGTTGTGCTAATCAATTCCGGAACTTCACTAAACATGTTTAGAGGCAAAAACGCGTGGAAAACTTGTGATTAGAAGCCAAAACAAAGACTTTAAATTCTGACTTATGGAGAAACTTCAGTTCCAAGTTACCAAGTTCAAACCAATTGCATTCTCAGCTCAAGGGGTCTTAAGGTATGATTCATGACACTTTAGAAATATGAGGTTACAAGCTTTGCAATAGAAAAAGAATGGAATCAAATGAATGCTTGAGCTGAAAGTTGCATTGAGTCAAAGTTGGGGAAAAAAGGTTGACTTTCCATACTTAAAAATATTTCAAGTTTTTCTTCAAAAGTGACCTATAATGTTTTGCATCCAAACATGGCCTTCCTCTTGGAATTTGCTCTTTACCAAAAAAGATGGCATGAAAGCGGCCTCTTAAATGACACTTCGAAACTTGAACCAATCAAAATCTCCAAAAAATTGAGAGAGATGTGAATTGTTGAAGTTGGCAAAAAATCATGAAATGACCTATAATCTTTTGTATCCTTAGGGTATCTTCCATCCATTTTCTCACTTTTCACATAAAAGAAGGCATAACGTTCACATCCTCAAGATAATTATGGAAAAATAATGGGCTCAAGGTGATAAAAATTGACCAAGTTATGATCATTTTAATTCACATGTAGGAAAATTAGGGTTCATCTAGAGGACTTGTAATCTTTCTTCATCATCAAGTTTCTTCCACATGAAAACTCCTT
The DNA here is from genome assembly GCA_948472305.1 of Vicia faba. Classification (NCBI taxonomy): domain Eukaryota; kingdom Viridiplantae; phylum Streptophyta; class Magnoliopsida; order Fabales; family Fabaceae; genus Vicia; species Vicia faba. The sequence continues at coordinate 751,257,861 of OX451740.1, read as the reverse complement.
GTAACTTTTGAAGTGATTTGTTGATAACCCTTTGAAGAGAAGGATGTATTTGTAATCACTCCAAAATACCAAAAGATGAGCAAGATATGTTTCTTTAAAGTTCAAAACCCTAGCTCCTAGATCAAGAAAAATGCATTAAGGAACTTTGACAATGTTGAACAAACTTCTTGTACCAACACAAATTCTTTGTAAATATAAGTTGTTTAGGGTGATAATTAGAACTCATAGAAATCACAACCACTTCCATATCTTGAGAATTGTGAGAAATATGCATTTCTGACCAATGGGAACAAAGCCTTGTCCAAGTATGACAACTTCTCCAAACAATCCCTTGTACTTTTGAACCAATTTTGATAATCTTGAAATATGGTGAGCCAAAATAACCTTGCCATGCCATTTCCTCCAAAACAAATCCAATGGTGAGGTTTTAACTTCTCAAGCTTTATTGACTAGGGCATGGAAATAAACTCATGAACCCATGGAGCAACTTGTTGAATCTCATTGCCTTTACCTACATGAATAACAAGAAAGAAAAACCAACATTACATTTTATTAATTAAAAGAAGAAATCAAGACAAAAAAATTCATGATCACAAAATAACACAAGTCAAGGTTCTTGGTGATTCCTCAAAGAGCATAGCTAAATATAGGAAGGGGAACCAAGAATCCTAATGTGATCTTGTTGTGATGGAATCAACATGGTATGATGAGGGGATCTTAGGGGCAAAAATTTGGGTACAACAGCTGCCCTTATTTAAGTTTCTTCTATCCGGAGATACGAAGGTTGAAAATTTTCATGTCGACGCGATCGAAGATAATTAAATATAAAAAAAAAACTATTTTTGGCCCTAAGATGCCATGCAGTGCTTATGAGCATGAATGCATATGAAACCAAGGTGACGCAAAACACCATTGGGGATGTAGCAAAGAAAATACCGAAACAAAAGAGAATCCCGACCAGGAAAATAAATCACAGGTGGATCAAAAGACCTGTCTTAAAGGATGGTAAAAAGTCAAAGGATACACCAACTTCTACTGATGGCAAAACTACCAACGTCCATTGAAGATAGAAAGAGGGATGAAATAACAACACCAACATTTACTGACGATGAGCTACCAACGTTCACTGAAGGTAGAAGGAAAATGAATATCATAGCATCGTCGTTCACTGACGATGAACTACCAACTTTCACTGAGGGTAGCAAAAAGATAACAATCACTAACTTTCACTGAAGGTGATATACCAACTTTCACGGAAGGTAGACATAAAATATATCATAGCACCGCCTTTCACTCATGATGAACTACCAACATTCACTGAAGGTAGAAAAAAGATAACAATCACCAACTTTCACTAAAGGGGACCTACCAACTTTCACTGAAGGTAGAGAGAAAATATATCATAGCACCGCCGTTCTCTGACGATGAACTACCAACGTTCACTGAAGGTAGCAAAAAGATAACAATCACCAACTTTCACTGAAGGTAGAGAGAAAATATATCATAGCACCACCGTTCACTGGCGATGAACTACCAACGTTCACTGAACGTAGAAAAAAGATAACAATCACTAACTTTCACTGAAGGTGACCTACCAACTTTCACTGAAGGTAGAGAGAAAATATATCATAGCACTGTTGTTCACTGACGATGAACTACCAACGTTCACTGAAGGTAGCAAAAAGATAACAATCACCAACTTTCACTGAAGGTGACCTACCAACTTTCACTGAAGGTAGAGAAAAAATATATCATAGCACCGCTGTTCACTGACGATGAACTACCAACATTCACTGGAGGTAGCAAAAAGATAACAATCACCAACTTTCACTGAAGGTGACCTACCAACTTTAACTAAAGGTAGAGAGAAAATATATCATAGCACCGCCGTTCACTGACGATAAACTACCAACGTTCACTGAAGGTAGCAAAAAGATAACAATCACCAACTTTTACTGAAGGTGACCTACCAACTTTCATTGAAGGTAGACAGAAAATATACCATAGCACTTCCGTTCATTGACGATGAACTACCAACGTTCATTGAAGATAGCAAAAAGATAACAATCACCAACTTTCACTGAAGGTGACCTACCAACTCTTACTGAAGGTAGAGAGGAAATATATCATAGCGCCGCCATTTACTAACGATGAACTACCAACGTTTAGTGAAGGTAGAAAAAAGATAACAATCACCAACTTTCACTGAAGGTGACCTACCAACTTTCCCTGAAGGTAAGGAGAAAATATATCATAGCACCGCCATTCACTGGCGATGAATTACCAACATTCACTGAAGGTAGCAAAAAGATAACAATCACCAACTTTCACTAAAGGTGACCTACCAACTTTCACTGAAGGTAGAGAGAAAATATATCATAGCACTGCCGTTGACTGACGATGAACTACCAACATTCACTAAAGGTAGCAAAAAGATAACAATCACCAACTTTCACTGAAGGTGACCTACCAACTTTCACTGAAGGTAGAGAGAAAATATATCATAGCACCATCGTTCACTGATGATGAACTACCAACTTTCACTGAAGGTAGCAAAAAGATAACAATCACCAACTTTCACTGAAGGTAGAGAGAAAATATATCATAGCACCACCAATTACTGACGATGAACTACCAACATTTACTGAAGGTAGAAAAAAGATAACAATCACCAACTTTCACTGAAGGTGACCTACAAACTTTCACTGAAGGTAGAGAGAAAATATAAGTTCCCCCAAAATTCGGGCATTTCTCCTAGAACGGGTCTAAACTTCTTCTTTAACCAAAGCATTCTGCCTGGAAAGGGTAATATATAAGTTGTCTCAAATAAAGAGACTACCACTTGTAAAAATTTCACAATGAACTGTCTTTGTGATATTGAAAGTCTTGTCATCCACTAGGGTAATTTGGGCAACAGGATGAAAACTATTAACTTATAGAGAAGATAGCAAAAAAACAGTTATGTCGACTTTTAGAGGGTGTACAGGTTGCTCAAATAAAGTGACCTGCCACTTGCTGTCATGGAGGATTATAAAAATGACTCTCTGGGGAGAACAGTATGGCTTCCTGGGAAAGAAATATGACTTCCTGGGGAGATGCCAATATATTTCTCTTGAGGAGATAAAGTCTTCTCGTGCAAAATAAATGCACATTCTCAAACCAAGGCTCGAAGCCTGCAGATATCATAAGTAATAATATTGTTGGGGATCAAAGATTCAAACTAGAATTAAACTAGGATGGAACAGTCAACCATAATACATCCTTTGAGATATAAACTCAAGAGGGAAACCCAAATCATCCAGACAAAGAGCTATTCAAGAAGGCTAAAGTAAAAATCTTCCACGAGGGATAACTCAGTGAGGATATTGAAAGAATATACGCTTTCTCCTTAAGGCCAACACTCTATTGGAGAGAGGACAACGTAACTCTGCAAAACAGGGTGATATGTCAACAAAATATTAACAAATGTGAATGAGCAATGATTTTCCAGTTTTAGCTATGCATGATGTATGTATGAATGTATGAGTGTTATCGTGCGTATGCTGACAAAACAGATATACAACACTGAGAGTAACCAGGAGAAACCACCTCGGGCACAATCAACACTCGGCTAAATTACATTCAAGATGAACAATCCAAGAAAAAGTAAGCGCCAGCTGAGGAAACAAAACCTACTGCATGGTTTAACTTTATCGGAGAGAAACGTAATCTGGAAGTAAACAAAACATAGCGACCAAACAGTACAGATACAGAGATACAACATCCTTCTCTAAGCTTTACCAGGTGTAGCACTCAGACTTCAGCGGGAAATCAAATATTTTCAAAAGTAATGCTTCTACTGGGGATTTTGAAAAATTAATTTCAAGTAGAGAAGACGGTCATCAAATCATCAAAACATTCACTTGGAAATTCAGGACCATTTTGAAAGAGGAAATACACAAACTTTGTTAAGGCGTATAATGTCCTATCATCAAGCCATTAACTGGGGATTTCACGCTGACTTCACTGGAGAGGTTAACACTACATCCTCAAAGGGAAAACCAATATACATTATTCACTAGAGAAACCGGAGACCTGCGTTCTTCAAGAGTAGTTATTGTACCAACTTCTCTGGGTAGAAAGAACTTTTATTAAACAAACGAAAACCTTTAATGAAGGAATCTGGGATTGAATCTTCATATCATGAAAACTTGGAAAAAAGGAGAAATGAACCACAACTTGACCGGGGACACTGGAGTCACAAACACAATACATCGAGAACATCCTGAGAAAAACTTCCCCGGGAAAAAAAACTTCTCAAAACAACTGGAGTCCGTCCATTCCTGGGATCACCACTTTTTTTCCTATTGCGTCACAAATTTCAAAGTAACAGTAAATTGTAAATTCTTTTTGAAAATCATTTTTTTTATTTAATATTTTTGCTTTGAAAGTTATTATCAATAATAAATGGAGCCTTTGAAAGCTAAATAAAATAAGAACTACAAAGAATTGGGTAAAAGCTCAAATTTCATTAATAGAATGGTAGTCTGCGAATGGCGAGACTCCATGGATGATTACAAAGTTCGGAAAATGGTAATATATAATGGAAAAGATACATTGAGATACAATGACCATTATCCCCTCTAACAACTTTTAAAATCCTAAGCAGCAGCTTCTGTTGAAGTATAATGAGGATCCAAGAAGATTGTTGCTCCAACAATCAAGTCTTGTCTGATGTAGTTAGTTGCCAAGAAAGCCCTTAACTTTTGCCTAAGTTTCCCTTGCGGGTTTTCAACTTAGCGGGAAATTTATTCTGTTTATGTCTCTAATTTTTGCCTAGACCGCCCTTTCGGGTTTTCATCCTACCGAGACGCTCTTTTTTGTCTAAGCCGCCCTTTCAGGTTTTCAACTTAGCGAGTTATTCTTTTATTTCTTTAGGCGAAGTATTTCTTGACTGCATCAGCATTCATGGGACGTGGGAACTCCTCGCCAGCCATAGTTTCAAGAATTTATGCACCGCCAGAGAAGGCTTTCTTGACAACATATGGGCCTTCAAAATTGGGAGTCCACTTGCCCCTAGAATTAGTGTTGAAAGACACGACCTTCCTGAGCACGAGGTTGCCTTATCTGAATTCACAAGGTTTGACCTTCTCATCAAAACCTTTCTTCATTCTCTTCTGATATAACTGTCCATGACACAAAGCTGTCATTCTCTTTTCTTCGATCAAATTCAATTGGTCAAACCTGTTCTGGACCCATTCAGCCTCTGACAACTTGGTTTCCATTATCACACACAAAGAAGGGATCTCAACCTCGACTGGGAGTAGAGCTTCCATTCCGTATACAAGGGAAAACGAGGATGCTCCTGTTGATGTGCGGGCAGATGTTCGATATCCATGCAAAGAAAAAGGGAGCACTTCATGCCAATCCTTATAAGTAACAACCATCTTCTGGATAATTTTCTTGATATTCTTATTAGCAGCTTCAACATCCCCATTCATCTTTGGCCTGTACGGAGAGGAATTATGATGGACAATCTTGAATTCTTCACACAATTCTGTCATCATTTTATTGTTCAAATTCGAGCCATTATCAATGATAATTATGCTCGGCACACCATACCGACATATAAGATTATTCTTCATGAAGCGCACAACCACCTGCTTAGTGACATTAGTATATGGACCAGCCTCCACCCACTTGGTGAAGTAATCAATTGCTACCAAGATGAAACAGTGTCCATTCGAAGCTTTGGGCTCTATCATCCCAATCATGTCAATACCCCACTTAGAGAAAGACCACGGGGAGGAAATCACATTGAGAAGTGTCGGAGGCACATGGACCTTATCTACATAAATCTAGCATTTATGACACTTCTTTGCAAATTTGTAAAAATTAGATTCCATTGTCAGCCAATAGTAACTTTCCCTTTGCATCTTTTTAGCCATCGAATGTCCATTGGCATGAGTGCCAAATAAACCTTCATGAATCTCATGCACCAGCATGTCTGCTTCGTGTCTATCCACGCATATGAGCAAAACCATGTCATAATTTCTCTTATACAACACATTTTCACTATGAAAGAAACTGCCTGCCAACCTTCTCAATATCTTTCTATCTTTCTTCGAAGCATCAATTGGGTATTCCCGAGTCTGGAAAAATGCTTGATATCATAATACCAAGGCTTCTCATATGCTACCTCCTCTGTTGTAAACACATGAGCGGGCCTATCCAGTCGCCGAACCATAATTCGAGGTATATCATTCAAAGTATTTACTTGATACACAGAAGCCAGGAGTTTCCAGAGCATCCGCTATTTGATTTTCATCTCTTGGAATATGATGGAATTCAACTTTATTAAAGAAGGGTAACAACCTTCTAGCATAATCTTTATAAGGGATCAAGTCGGGGTGATGAGTATCCCATTATCTTTTAATCTGATTTATTACCAAATCTGAATCACCATACATATCTAGGATTTTAATTATGAGATCAATAGCTTCCTCGAGACCCATGATGCAAGCCTCATATTCTGCCATATTATTAGTACAATCAAATGTCAACCTTGCAGTAAAAGGAATGTGCGATCCATGTGGAGTGACAATCACAACACCAATTCCTTTACCATAAGCATTCATAGCTTCATCAAATAGCATACTCCAACAAGATTCAGGGTCATGACCTTCCTTAGGCAATGGTTCATCACAATCTTTCACTTTCAGGAACATCACATCCTCATCGGGGAATTCATACTCCACAGACTGATGATCCTCCACTGGTTAGTGAGCAAGATAATCCGCCAACACACTGCTTTTAATAGCTTTTTGAGTGCAGTATTCGATATCATATTCAGATAGCAACATCTGTCAGCGGGCAATACTCCCAGTAAGAGCAGGCTTTTCAAAAATGTACTTGATTTGATCCATTTTGGAGATAAACCAAGTAGTGTGATTCAACATATACTGCCGCAAACATTTTTCCGCCCAAGCTAGAGCACAACATGTCTTTTCCAGCATGGAATACCGCGACTCACAATCAGTAAAAATTTTACTGAGATAATAAATGGCATACTCTTTCTTGTCTGTTTCATCTTGTTGTCCCAGAATAAAACCCATGGATTTATCTAATACTGTCAGATGCATAATCAACGGTCTTCCTTCGACAGGAGGGAGCAAGATAGGAGGTTCAAGCAGATATTCTTTAATACTTTCAAATGCCCTTTGGCAGTCACCCATCCACACACAACCTTGATCTTTCTTTAACAACTTAAAGATTGGTTCACATGTTGCAGTCATGTGGGAAATGAATCTGGAATTATAATTCAAACGCCCGAGGAACCCTCTAACTTGTTTTTCAGTTCTCGGCACTGGTATCTCTTGAATTGCTTTGACTTTATCAGGGTCAACTTCAATTACATTCTTGCTAACAATGAAACCCAACAATTTTCCTGATCGAACACCGAAGGTTCATTTATTTGGATTCAAGCGGAGACGATACTTCCTCAAATGCTGAAACAACTTCAACAAATCTTCTTCATGCCCTTCTTCCGTTTGGGATTTAGCAATCATATCATCAACATATACCTCAATTTCCTTGTGCATCAGATCATGGAATAGGGTTGTCATAGCCCTCTGGTAAGTTGCACCAGCGTTCTTTAACCCGAAGGGCATCACTCTGTAACAGAATGTTCCCCAGGGTGTGATGAACGTTGTTTTTTCCATGTCCTCTGGAGCCATTCTTATTTGATTATACTCGAAAAATTCTTCCATGAACGAGAAAACTTTTAATTTTTCCGTGCTATCCACTAACATATCAATATGTGGCAATGGAAAATCATCTTTTGGACTAGCTTTATTTAGATCTCTGTAATCTACGCACATGTGGACTTTTCCATCTTTTTTCGGTACTGGGACAATATTGGCAATCTATTGAGGATACACTGGCGTCACAAGAAAACCAACATTAATCTGCTTTAGAACCTCATCTTTGATCTTCACTTCCATATTTGGGTGAGTTCTTCTCAACTTCTGTTTAATTGGCGGACACTCTGGTTTCAACGGTAAACGGTGCTCCACAATATCTGTATCTAGACCAGGCATATCTTGGTAAGACCAAGCAAAAATATCCACACACTCTTTCAATAACTCAATCAACCTGCTCTTCACATCAGGATGCAGCGATGCTCCAATCTTGACTTCTTTCGGATCTTATTCTAAACCCAAGTTGATCACTTTCAATGGCTCTTTATATGGATAAATGGTATTTTCCTCGTGCTCAAGCAACCGTGAGACCTCTTCTGGAATCTCATCATAGTCTTCTTCTTCGGCCCGATACACAGGACATTCAAAGTTGGGAGAGGGTGCAGGGTCAATGTATTCAATAGGTTTTTTAATTAATCTGCACATATGATTTATGATTGCTTTTAGAAACTGACACATATAACAAGTGATCATGCAGATTAAATTTCAGTTATTATTTATTTTGAAGGGTTTTTTTATTACCATTTTCCAAGAAAAAGCAGAAAATAAAGACACTGTTTGGGAAACAAAGGCAAACTTTATTATTTATTTTAAAAGTCACAACAAACAAATAAGCCCTACAACATTAATACTTCCACCTTGGGCAGAGTGAAAGCTTTTCAAAAAGATTAACAAAACAAATTACTTTGAAACATGTATGCAAGAGGGAATATCAATGGTGATCCAATTCTGAACGCTAACTCCGTGCGTCACATAATTCAGCATTTCCTGCTCTGCTTCATCTTCCACAATGGCATTAATCTCAGAAACAGTTGGATGAAGATAACCCCCTCTATGGAAGATGTCTTGATACTTGCCTGCAGTAGACTTCGGCTTCATGCTCTTTCCTTTGTCATTCTTCATAGAGAACCCTAAGCCAGCTCTATTCTTGTTTGTAGGTAGATCCGCAATTTGTCCCCATACGTCGCTATGACCCTTTCGCACAACTTGTTGCGTATCCTTAAGATAAACTATGGAACTCTCATTTCCTCTTATGTTGTCAATGGATAAGGCTTGGAACTGGGTTCCAACAGCAGGTTCATTCGCCTCCACAATGCTGAAAGAGGACAAATGAGATATCAATAATGCTTGTTCCTCATTTATGATTACTACTTTCCCTTCATGTACAAATTTCAATTTCTGGTGTAAAGTTGAAGTGACATCCCATGCCTCATGAATCCACGGCCGTCCCAACAAACAGCTATAAGCGGGAACAATGTCCATGACCTGGAAAGTAATCTAAAATAAATTTGGGCCTATATGAATAGGAAAATCCACTTCACCAATAACAGATTTCCTTGATCCATCAAACGCTTTCACAATGATGTCACTCGGGTGCATAGGCGTTCCTTGATATTTCAACTTCATAAGAGTGCTCCTCAGTATAACGTTCAAAGCGGATCCATTATCAATCAACACATTGGATAGTGAATCATTCTTGCAGTTCATAGAGATTTGGAGGGCCAGGTTATGATTCCTTCCTTCATCTGGCAATTCATCATTGCAGAAACTCAAGTTATTACATGACGTAATGTTCCCTATTACGTTGCTGAATTGGTCTACTGGCATATCACTCTCCATAAAATCTTGGTCCAATACTCTCATCAAGGATTCTCTATGAGCAGATGAGTTCAACAATAAAGCTAAGATAGATAGTTTTGAAGGAGTCTGCAATAGCTGATCCATAATTCTGTAGTCGCTCATCTTAATCATCTTCAAAATATCATCCACTTATTTCTCTAATGTAGCCCCACTAGTCTCACCCATGTCCTTCTTGGGTTCAACCTTCTCAGCAATTTTCTTTCCAGCACTAACATTTTCCCGAACAACTGATGCAAATACACGAGCACTACGGGTCACTCTGCTAGTCTCAGCAATATTTTCAACATCAGGCATTGGTTGGATGGGAATTTCCACTCCATCCTCTAAGATTGTAGCGTTGTATTTGTAGGGCACAACCTTATCTGACTTGTAGGGAACAGGACCCGGCAAAATAATCACCAATGGGGTAACAGCTGGCTTGCTATAATATTCAACTTCAAGATGGGTGGGTGCCCCAAAACAAGGTACAATGACGTTTACCCCTTCTTCAACATAGTCAGTCATTATTGAGTCATTTATGGAAAACAAATCCTCATCTGAGGAGAAATACTCATCTGTAGAGGCATACTTTTCATCCGACTCTTCTTCAGTCAAATAAACCTCAACCAAATAAACTGCATGGTAATCATCCCTTTGACCTATAACCTTTATAGTTCCATTATCTAACAACAACTGAACACCTTTCTTCACGATTGAACCTCCTCGAGAGTCCTGGCAACAAATTCGGCAAGACCCATACTAGTGTTCTACTTGACCAGCCATATGGCAGAAAGTATCATGCAATTGCACAAGGTCCTCATTCATATACTCTACATCAAAAATTCTAAATTCTCCAGGACATCCAGAAACCATATTTACCTCCTCTTCATACAGCGCCCTAGGCCTGATTATGTGGATGAGGCCCTCATCCATCACCTCCTGCAAATCAGCCTTTATCTTATCGCAACCATGTATGTATGTACTGCAAATAGCACAATGGGAATGGTCATGTGTGTAGTAGCTAAATTCACAGAGGTCTGCATGCATTTTCACCAAATCTCCTCTAACCAGATGAATATCAAAAATCCGGAAGTCGCCTGAACAACCGGCCACCATATTCATAGTGTTTGCTCCTCCATGCTTGGGTAGAGGATTGTCTTTCACATTAGGGCCCACATCCTTGAAAGATAGAATACCAGACTTCACCAATTTCTGCACCCAAGTCTTCAAAGGATAACAATTCTCAACATTATGCCCTGGTGCTCCCTGATGAAAAGCACATGTTTGGTCTGCCTTGTAATACCAAGGCAATGGTGATGGTACAGCGGGAGGTGGTCGAGTCTTAACCAAATTTTTCTGAATCAATGGAGGTAGTAACTCCGTATAGCTCATAGAAATAGGGTCATAACTCTCCCTTCTCTGATTATACCCTTGATTCCCCTGCTGGGACGGTCTCTGATAAGCAACAGTAGTTGGAGCTACACCCAGAACTGAAGTAACTGAGGCAACTTGTTGATGACGCTGAGAATTCCTTCTAGGAGTATTAACCCTCCTCTCTTGCAGGACTACATTTTCATCCCCTTCCTTCTTCTTGGTAAACCCATAAGATGTCTTCTTCACACCTCCAGATACTTCACTTCTCGTTAAACGACTCTCTCTTACAGCCTCTTCTAAGATGATACCCATGCCTACCATTTCAGTAAAGTCACTTGGCCCAATCGCTACCATCCTCTCGTAGTAGAAAGCACCCAGAGTTTTCAAGAAAATCTTAGTCATCTCCTTCTCTTCCATGGGAGGAATCACTTGGGCGGCTACCTCACGCCATCTCTGTGCATATTCTTTGAATGATTCCCTGTCTTTCTGAACCATGGCCCTGAGTTGATCATGGTCAGGCGCTATATCCACGTTGTACTTGTATTTTTTGATGAACCCTTCTCCCAAGTCATTGAAAGTATGAATGTTGATACTGTGCAAACTCATATACCACTTCAACGCAGCACCGGTTAAACTATCCTGAAAAAAGTGAATCAGCAGACACTGATCATTAGTATAGGTAGACATTCTCCTTACATACATCACTAGATGAGCACGAGGGAAAGTGTTGCCCTTGTACTTCCCAAACTCTGGGACCTTAAACTTAGCTGGTATCTTAACATTCAGGACCAAGCATAATTCATTCACATTCTTCCCGAATAACTCTTTTCCCCTGAGGGCCTTCATCTCCCTCTGCATCTTGTCAAACTGCTCTTGAAAATCATTCATTCTGTCATAAAGACCTAAGTCTTCACTCGGTGGAGGGAAAGGACGACACACATCATCGTTAACAAACGGAACCATATTCACCGAAGGAGGTGCAACAGGAGTAGCATGCACCACAGGAGGTGTCGGAGTAACAATAGTTTGAAAAATTGGAGTATCTTGAGGCCCAAGGTTGAAACTTTCAGGCGCAAAATTCTCAAGCATACCCCAAGGGTAACCTTGAGGCATGAGATTCTGAACAACATTTGGAGTAGCAAATACAGGAACATTCGGAGCTTCAGTAGTAAACCTTGTTGGCTGAGGTTGAACACTCAGTGGCTGATTCTGAGCATCCACCATAGATTCCATCAGAGCAGTAAGATTGGTCATGCCGGCCTTCAAAACAGAAACCTCCTCGCACAGCTCGCGATTATCTTGTTCTAAGTTGTCCATCTTCTTTCTGAAATTAGCCCGAGTGTTGTAGTGATGAGTCAACTTGCTGAATGAAGTAAAGAAGCTTGGTAAGACACCTGGATATGCATAACAAATGCAAGAAATATGTACAATATGATGCATGATGTGCAATGCTCATGATTTTATTTCATTATTTAATATTTCAAGGGATTTAAAATTTAGGGACATATTGCAAATATCAAAGTAATAACACATTTGAAATACTGAAAAAAATTATTATAATAACTTCAAAATGGGTTACAAGTTTTAATGATCCCGAGTACAAGATGAAAATAAAATCTAAAATCCTGAGAAGTAAAGCTTGATGGAAATCACTCTACACGTTGGCAAGCCTGGAAATCTGAGCCTCCAACCTCTGGTTTTCTTCCGCATATCTGGTGGAAACCTCCTTCCAATCACCTGAATCGGGGAGTGAGCAAATAGCATATTACCGAGGCTTAGGAGAAAATAAATACCCTTGACTCTCCATAGTATCTACAGCCCGTCTCTCAAGGATCTCAATCAATTCGTCTTTCTCCTTCAAGTCTTCTCTATAGGAAATCTATAAAGTTTGACACTTATTCTTCCAAGCGTCCTTTACCTGTTGCATCCTGACCAAAGCAAGTTGCAGCTCTTCTAGATCATCTAATAGGGTAGGAGTGGTCTTCACAAACAAATCAAGAATAGGTGTTTCCCGGGAATATGGCATCTTCAATTGAATAACTCTCGTTTGGACCCACTGAAGATATGGCTCCAAAGAAACAACACCCCTAGGTCCCAAGTCTTTCCTACTCTTCTTATGAATGTGACGCCAGGCCTTTGCAATCTAGTCCTTAGCTTCCATATGGTCTTCTCCTTCCTTCAAAAAGAAACTACTCAAATGAATACTATTTGGTTTATCCCTCATCGGATAACCAAGTTGTCATTGTGCAAGAATAGGGTTGTAGTTAATGCCTCCCTTTGTACGAATAAGAGGTACATTGGGGAAACTACCACAACTGTCAACAATCTCTATATCCTGGTAAGCTCGATGATACCAATCAATATCCGAGTGAGTAAGTTCCATGATCTTATGATCCCAATGAGGTTCCTTCTTGACATCCCAAAAATCATCAGACTGAGGCATATGAGAGATAAACCACCAGTACAACAAAGGTGTGCAACAGATAATCATCCCTCCATGATAAGAATTTCGAAGATGAATAGCGTAATAAGCATCACCCAACAATGTAGGAACTGGGTTTCCAATCATGAAGATCCTAATAGCTTTAATGTCAACAAACCTGTCCACATTAGAAAATAAGAACAACCCGTAAGCAAGTAGGGAAAAGATGGCCTCAAAAGCGACTGTACTCTACATCCTGGCAAAGTAACGAGCTTTCTCCAATAGGAACTGAGCTGGTAATCCTCTAGTCCCTCCTTTAGTAGTCATACGGGCTTCAACCTCAGAGTTCCCCAGATGAATCAAAGCAACAATCTCACGTGATTTTGGCTCATCCTTCAAACCAGTAAAAGGAACACGATTGGTAACAGGAAAATCCAACAGATAAGAATACTCCTCCAATGTAGGAATCAACTGATAGTCAGGAAAAGTAAAGCAAGGATACATCGGATCATAGAACTGGACCAAGGTCGAGAGGAAACCCTCCTTCATCCTAAGCTTCATGAGAGGAATGATAGATCCATACTTCTTCCGAAAATCTGCAGAACACTCAATCTCGGGAATTAGACTGATCAACTCATCTATCTTGGGATCCTTGAAACTGTATTTTTCGGTCTTTCTTTTCCCAGAATCCATGGTTACCTGAGACATTCACAAATGGTTAACTTTTAAATCCCTTGAAATAAGATTTCTTCAAAAGATGCTTATGAGTGCATGGATGCATGATGCAATAATCACACACAAGATCACACATATAGGGTTCATAGGTTCAATGTCACGAGCATGAGGTCGAAGGTACTACCCATAAGGTATGGTCTAAAAGTTATCACCGGATGAACAAGGTTTTAGAGGTTCCCTGAGTCTACATCCTTCCTTCGTATATTACCAACTTCTCGATTAACTCGATAATTAGTAATATTCTCAAGAAAGACTCGTTTGAGCATAGCATCGCATGACAACTATTTTCGGATTACTCCGTCATAGCTTCCTCACTACACCTAAAAGGCCAAGATGGGTTTGATATTCTATGGTCCTCAGCTTCAGCAGGCTCCCAGGTCGAAAGCAGTACGTCTTCCTGATTACTCGGTAAATGACACTACAGTCAAAGGGGCCTCCACTGAGAGGGGGATCTCATGCCTCCTTTTTTGGGATTACTTCCTCAAAGTTAACATGACTATACCGCCCGTCCTATCTTAAAGTTTTCCCAAGTCCGGGTATAGGACTTATGAGTAATCACCAAGCACCCTGAAAACCAGGAAAATCCATATAAACATATATTTAACATATAACACATAAATAACAATAGCATATACACAGATATAAACAAAGATAGGCTCAACCCACTTAGGGTTGGACCATCAAGAGGTCAATCTATCCCCAGTGAAGTCTCCTTTTTTGTAGCGGTAGAAATGTTTAAGACTAAGCCATGGGATTAACTAGACTTGTACAAATCAAAATAGAAATCGCCACCATGCTTTATTGATTCCAAAGGAATGGGAAAAGAGCGAATAACCCAAAAAAGGGGGAAGATTCAAGGTAAGGGGGTTGGTTACGCAAAGGGAAGGTATTAGCATCCTAAACATCTACGGTACTCCGCAGGAACCTCTTTGTAAAATCTGTATATTTTGGCTATGAAATATTGTGTAAAAATGGATGGTGGAGGTGAGAAAAGAAATATATTTTTATGATTTTTGCACCCGCCGTGGTTGCGAACCTTTAGTGCCTATGTACCACCTTCTGTGCAATAGGGGATCAGGGTACACGTAGTTCCTCTTTAAAAAAAATTAAAATACAAGTGTGTTGGTTAATCTTATGAGATAAAACATTATCGTTATTGTCTATATGGTAAACATACTTACTACCCACAATCATGAGAAGAGAGAATTTTCATCATCTCAAGGTGGAGGATATGGCTTGGATTTTAAAATCAACAATGCCTCACTCAACACCCAAGTGGAAAATATCTCTCTTCACTACATAAATTCAAGTTTATTATGAAAGTGGTTCAAGTTTCAAAACAAGAAGAGTTTTCAAAAGGAGGAAGAATATTTTTGAAATTAAAGAAGATGGGAGGAGAAGAAGAGACTATCCTAATGCATAAGGTAAAAGCTAGGGAAAAGAACCATCTAACCAACAAGAAGCCAATACTTGACACTATGAGCCAAGATAGAATTCCCATTCTTTGGATTAAAACCAAGAAAGCAAAGATACTAGACCTCTTGTGAGAACCAAACTTCAACTGTATTAGGTCTTCAAAAAAATTGGGCAGAGTATTAGCTGTATACGAGTGAATTCCAGATTACAAACAAAGTATGTAATCACAATAATCTACACACAAAACAAACAAACAACCCAATGTCTTGAAGTAAACCTCAAGAACTCCAAACAAAACATCAATTAAGGTTACAAAGTCTCCAACATAGGCCAAGGTTTCTAATCCTAAGTCTAAGAAGTCCAATGTTCCATAATGCCAAGGATAGTAACCAAATAGTCCAAGTATCATTAAAGATTTTTAGGGTTCATGTTGATTATTAGGTGTCTTCTAAAAGAAAAGTAAAGCTCAAGTGAGCAAAAATAAAAATGACAAGAAAGTAAATGGGCTCAAGTGAGCAAAGATGAAAAATAGCATGAAATGTAAATGCTAAAATAAATGGTACATAAAGCATAAAAAAATAAAAGGGCACAAAGTAAAAGTAATTTAATAATTAGTGGTTAGTTGGATGACCATCTTGAAACTTGCATTTGGAACTCATTAGAGGATTGGTAGAACCAAAGCCTCCATATAACAAGTTACATTTGCTTTTTGTCAAGTATATCATCCATTTGGAATCCTTAAAAGTACCATTTAATGATAAATGATGTTTAAGTGATCCACATTGACCAAAAGTGTTGTAGATCCATTAGAGGATTGGTAGAACCAAAGCCTCCACACACATGTTTGGGCCACGAATGATCGTTTATTCAAATCGGGACAAAATTTAGCCCTATGTTAAGCAATCGTAAGTAGACTTATATAGAAGTCGCACCTATTTTGAGGCCTGTCAATAGCAATCTATGCACCATTTGTTTTGAGACATGATTTAGACATCATGCTCCAATAACACTTAGTACAATAAGAAAGGGATGAGATGAAGAGGGGTGGGAAAGAATATACAAACCACATTTGAATTAAAATTTAATCAAACTATTATTAAAATCATTCATCCATTTTTGTGGAGTTAAACTCAACACCATGGATCTAATGATGCTAATAAAGTTCATGATAAAATATTCAACCTAAGATTAGCCAGAAAATAATCACAAAACAAAATTGCATTTTAATATATACATAAAAATAGGTTTTAGAAATATTTAAAATAGAAATAAGGGATAAAAATATCAACTATATTCAAATTAATCAAGAAATAAAAAGCAAGACAATAAAAAAAATCAGAAATGGACTCAAATATTTTTATAAATTTTTTGGTAATTTTTTAAAGTCAGAAACTATTTTTAAAATTAAAAGAAATAAGTAAAATAAACCAAAAATGATAAAAAAATTCCAAATTCAGAAATAAAAAAATAAGTGAGGTCACCAATATTTATCACAATATCATTGGATCATTCCATTTTTTTTTTAGAATTTAAAAATGCATAAAAGTATTTTTAAACATTTAAACAAATCAAATAAAGTGAAAATTTATTAAAAAAAAATACCAAAACACAAAATAAAATTGTGAAAAAATAAAAATCAGAAAGAGAAAAATCAAAAAGATTTTTCTGATTTTTTGGAATAAAAATGAATTTTCTATGATTTTTTGAAATTTAAAAAAAAATTAAATATAAAAATCAGAATAGAAAATAAAAATCAACAAAATATGGGCCATCTGATCAATGTCAAAATGAATTAGTAAACAGATCAAGTGGACTTGGCGCACTGTGCATGTTATGGACTTTAGTTGATAATGCATTGAATCATTAATTAAATTAGATTTCAAAAAATACAACTGACGTGCCATCATTGGTTGGAAGATGACATGTTGGTCATCTTCAACCTCCAGCTAACGTGAATTGCAGGTCTCTCAAACTGTAAAATCATAAGCTTAGACATATGTCATTCGCTTCGTTTCTTCTAGACGAAGACAATCACACCTTCGCGACAAATTTATATAAACTGTAGCTCAAGCAAATTGGAAGGAAAATTTTGAAAAGGGATCTGAAATTTCATTGTCAAAACAAGTTTCCAGATGAAAGTAAGTGTTGTGACTAGAACCAGGGCAATGAGAGCATCACAATGATATCAAAAATTTGAAGAATTGATGAAGGAATCTACCTATTGAAGTTGAGTTGCAGAGCTCTGAAATTGGACTTCTATGGAGCAATCTAAGGTACAATTCTTGAATATAATTATATGGTTAGCTTCAGGGAAGATCAAGGAAGGTGAATTGATGGAAAAATTGGATTAAAAAAGGCTTGAAAGCGGATTTCAAAGTAGCAGAATTTTGAGTTATGGAACAAGTTTGGCAGGGTGATTCTGGCTATCCAAGCTTGAGGAAATGAATGGGGGATGACCCTCTATTTATAAGGAATCAAATGGAATGTCTAAGCATGTAAAATGATGAAGTTTGGAGGGAAATCATGTGAAGTTGCAAACAAGAAAAGTGTAACTTCTAATTTGATCAAAACTCATCCAAAACACGCGTTTTGTTATGCTAATCAATTCTGGAACTTCACTAAACATATTCAGAGGCAAAAACACGTGGAAAACTTGTGATTAGAAGCCAAAACAAAGACTTTAAATTATGACTTATGGAGAAACTTCAGTTCCAAGTTACAAAGTTCAATCCAATGACATTCTCAGCTCAAGGGGTCTTAAGGCATGATTCTTGATGCTTTAGAAAGATCGGGTTACAAGATTTGTAATAGAAAAAGAATGGAATCAAATGGATACTTGAGCTGAAAGTTGCATTGAGTCAAAGTTGGGGGAAAAAGGTTGACTTTCCATACTTAGATATATTTCAAGTTTTTCTTCAAAAGGGACCTATAATGTTTTGCATCCAAACATGGCCTTCCTCTTGGAATTTGCTCTTGAACAAAAAATATGGCATGAAATAGACCTCTTAAGTGACACTTTGAAACTTGAAACATTCAAAATCTCCAAAAATTGAGAGAGTAATGAATTATTGAAGTTGGAAAAAATCATGAAATGACCTATAATCTTTTGTATCCTTAGGGCATCTTCCATCCATTTTCTCACTTTGCACATAAAAGAAGGCATAAAGTTCACATCCTCAAGATCATTGTGGAAAAAGAATGGGCTAAAGGTGATAAAAATTTACCAAGTTATGATCATTTGAAGTGACACATAGGAAAATAGTGGTTCATCTAGAGGACTTGTAATCTTTCTTCATCATCAACTTTCTTCCACATGAAAACTCCTTGGAACTTTTGAAGTGATTTGTTGATAACCCTTTGAAGAGAAGTATTTCTTTGGAATCACTCCAAAATATCAAAAGATGAGAAAGATATGTTTCTTTGAAGTTCAAAACCCTAGCTCCTAGATCAAGAAAAATTCCTTGAGGAACTTTGACAATTTTGAACAAACTTCTTGTACCAACACAAATGCTTTATAAACATAAGTTGTTGATTATGATAACGAGAACTCATAGAAACCACAACCACTTACATATCTTGATACTTGATAGAAATATGCATTTGTGACCAATAGGAGCAAAGCCTTGTCCAAGCATGATAACTTCTCCAATCAATCCCTTGTAATTTTGAACCAAACTTGATAATCTTGAAATGTGGTGAGCCAAAATAACCTTGCCATGCCATTTCCTCCAAAAAAAATCCAATGGCGAGGTTTGAACTTCTCAAGCTTTATTGATTAGGGCATGGAAATAAACTCATGAACCCATAGAGCAACTTCCTGAATCGCATTGCCTTTACCTACATGAGTAACAAGTAAGACAAACCAACATTGCATTTTATTAATTAAAAGAAGAAATCAAGACAAAAAATATTCATGATCACAAAAGAACACAAGTCAAGGTGCTTGGTGATTCCTCAAAGAGAAAATATAAATATAGGGAGGGGAACCAAGAATCCTAATGTGATCTTGTTGTGATGGAATCAACATGGTATGATGAGGGGATCTTAGGGGCAAAATTTGGAGTACAATACACGGGGAGGTGGACATCCCTATCAAAGTTGGTACTCATACTTTTGACTCCACTTTCAACGTGATGGACATCCGCCCGTCTTACTCATGTCTATTGGGTCTCCCCTGGATCCATGGGGTTGGTGATGTTACTTCTGCTCTGCATCCAATGTTGAAGTACCCAGTTAACAGAAAGATTATCACAGTCCATGGCGAGGAGAAATACATGATGAGCCACCTGAACTCTTTCAGGTATGTTAAGATGGACGGAGAGTTCATTGAGACCCCTTATCATAACTTTTAGGATGTTCTATAGACAGTTGCTATAACCAAGACTACTACTAGTGTTCCAAAGATTACCAGGCCTCCATTGAAGATGGCTTCTTTGAAGGATTCCAAAGCAGTAGTCGAGGAAGGTGGGTGTACCATTTGGGGCCAACTCCATGATATCCCTTACAAATCTGACAAATTTGGTTTGGGTTTTACTTCACGATCGGTAACAGGAAAATCCAACAGATAAGAATACTCCTCCAGTGTAGGAATTAACTGATAGTCAGGAAAAGTAAAGCAAGGATACATCGGATCATAGAACTGGAGCAAGGTCGAGAGGAAACTCTCCTTCATCCTAAGCTTCATGAGAGGAATGATAGATCCATACTTCTTCTGAAAATCTGCATAACACTCAATCTCGGGAATTAGACTGATCAACTCATCTATCTTGGGATCCTTGAAACTGTATTCTCCGGTCTTTCTTTTCCCAGAATCCATGGTTACCTGAGACATTCACAAATGGTCAACTTTTAAACCCTTGAAATAAGATTTCTTCAAAAGATGATTATGAGTGCATGGATGCATGATGCAACAATCACACACAAGATCACACATATAGGGTTCATAGGTTCAACGTCACGAGCATGAGGTCGAAGGTACTACCCATAAGGTATGGTATAAAAGTTATCACCTGCCAAACAAGGTTCTAGAGGTTCCCTGAGTCTACATCCTTCCTTCGGATAATACCAACTTCCCGATTAACTCGGTAATTAGTAATATTCTCAAGAAAGACTCGTCCGAGCGTAGCATCGCGTGACAACTATTTCTGGATTACTCTGTCATAGATTCCGCACAACACCTAAAAGGCCATTATGGGTTTGGTATTCTACGGTCCTTAGCTTCAGCAGGCTCCCATGTCGAAAGCATTACGTCTTCCTGATGACTCGATAAATGACACTACAGTCAAAGGGGCCTCCACTGAGTGGGGGATCTCATGCCTCCTTTTTTGGGATACTTCCTCAAAGTTAACATGACTATACTGCCCGTCCTATCTTAAAGTTTGCCCAAGTCTGGTTATAGGACTTATGAGTAATCACCAAGCACCCTGAAAACCAGGAAAATCCATATAAACATATATTCAACATATAACACATAAATAGCAATAGCATATACACATATATAAACAAAGATAGGCTCAACCCACTTAGGGATGGGCCAGCAAGAGGTCAATCTATCCCCAGTGAAGTCGCCATTTTTTTGTAGCGGTAGAAATGTTTAAGACTAAGCCATGGGATTGACTAGACTTGTACAAATCAAAATAGAAATCGCCACCATGCTTTATTGATTCCAAAGGAATTGGAAAAGAGAGAATAACCTAAAAAAGGGGGAAAGATTCAAGGTAAGGGGGTTGTTTATGCAAAGGGAAGGTATTAGCACCCTAAACATCAACGGTACTCCGCAGAAACCTCTTTGTAAAATCTGTATATTTTGGCTATGAAATGTTGTGTAAAAATGGATGGTGGAGATGAGAAAAGAAATATATTTTTATGATTTTTGCACCTACCGCGGTTGCGAACCTTTAGTGCCTATGTACCACCTTCTGTGCAATAGGGGATCAGGGTACACGTAGTTCCTCTTTAAAAAAAATTAAAATACAAGTGTGTTGGTTAATTTTATGAGATAAAACATCATCGTCATTGTCTGTGTGGAAAATATACTTACTACCCACAATCATGAGAAAGGAGAATTTGCATCATCTCAAGGTGGAGGATATGGCTTGGATTTTAAAATCAACAATGCCTCACTGAACACCTAAGTGGAAAATATCTCTCTTCACTACATATTGTAGAAGTATAGTTGTTTGCATCACTACAAGGATTGGCAAGAGTCTAATCTTTCAAGAAAGGTTTTAAAATAAGAAAGCCAAAGTGGCAAAATGATTTCAAATGAGATTGATTGACTTTTAGTCTTCTCACAAAAAAATGATGTCAAAATATTATTAAGTTGATTGAAGTTTATTCATGAAAATGTTTTGAAAATGCATGGACCTAAATCCAAGTTTATTATTAAAGTGGTTCAAGTTTCAAAACAAGAAAAGTTTTCAAAAGGAGGAAGAATAATTTTGAAATTAAAGAAGATGGGAGGAGAAGAAGAGACTATCCTAATGCATAAGGTAAAAGCTAGGGATAAGAACCATCTAACCAACAAGAAGCCAATACTTGACACTATGAGCCAAGATAGAATTCTCATTCTTTGGATTGAAACCAAGAAAGCAAAGATACTAGACCTCCTGTGAGAACCAAACTTCAACTGTATTAGGTCTTCAAAAAAGTTGGGCAGAGTAACGGCTATATACGGGTGAATTCTAGACTACAAACAAAGTATGTAATCACAATAACCCGCACACAAAACAAACAAACAACCAATGTCTTAAGGTAAACCTCAAGAACTCCAGACAAAACATCAATTAAGGTTACAAAGTCTCCAACATAGGCCAAGGTTTCTAATCCTAAGTCTAAGAAGTCCAATGTTCCATAATGCCAAGGATAGTAACCAAATAGTCCAAGTATCATTAAAGATTTTTAGGGTTCATGTTGATTATTAGGTATCTTAAAAAAGAAAAGTAAAGCTCAAGTGAGCAAAAATAAAAATGACAAGAAAGTAAATGGGCTCAAGTGAGCAGAGATGAAAAATTGCATGAAATGTAAATTCTAAAATAAATGGTACATAAAGCATAAAAAATAAAAGGGCACAAAGTAAAAGCAATTTAATAATAAGTGGTAAGTTTGATGACCATCTTGAAACTTGCATTTGGAACTCATTAGAGGATTGGTAGAACCAAAGCCTCCACACAACAAGTTACATTTTCTTTTTGTCAAGTATATCATCCATTTGGAATCCTCAAAAGTACCATTTAATGATCAATGATGTTTAAGTGATCCGCATTGACCAAAAGTGTTATAGATCCATTAGAGGATTGGTAGAACCAAAGCCTCCGGCCAACGTGAATTTCAGGTCTCTCAAACTGTAAAATCAGAAGCTCAGACATATGCCATTCGCTTTGTTTCTTCTACACAAAGACAACGACACCTTTGCGACAAATCTATATAAACTGTAGCTCAAGCAAATTGGAAGGAAATTTTTGAAAAGGGATTTGAAATTTCATTGTCAAAACAAGTTTCCAGATGAAAGTAAGTGTTGCGACTAGAACCAGGGCAATGAGAGCATCACAATGATATCAAAAATTTGAAGAGTTGATGAAGGAATCTACCTATTGAAGTTGAGTTGCAGAGCTCTGAAATTGGACTTCTATGGAGCAATCTAAGGCACGATTCTTGAATATAATTATATGGTTAGCTTCAGGGAAGATCGAGGAAGGTGAATTGATGGAAAAATTGGATTGAAAAAGGCTTGAAAGCAGATTTCGAAGTAGCATAATTTTGAGTTATGGAACAAGTTTGGCAGGGTGATTCTGGCTATACAAGCTTGAGGAAATGAATGGGGGATGACCCTTTATTTATAGGGAATCAAATGGAATGTCTAAGCGTGTAAAATGATGAAGTTTGGAGGCAAATCGTGTGAAGTTGCAAACAAGAAAATTGTGACTTCTAATTTGATCAAAACCCATCCAAAACGCGCGTTTTGTTGTGCTAAACAATTCTGGAACTTCACTAAACATATTTAGAGGCAAAAACGCGTTGAAAACTTGTGATTAGAAGCCAAAACAAAGACTTCAAATTTTGACTTATGGAGAAACTTCAGTTCCAAGTTACCAAGTTCAATTCAATGGCATTCTCAGCTCAAGGGGTCTTAAGGAATGATTCTTGATGCTTTAGAAAGATGAGTTTACAAGATTTGTAATGGAAAAAGAATGGAATCAAATGGATGCTTGAGCTGAAAGTTGCATTGAGTAAAAGTTGGGGGAAAAAGGTTGACTTTCCATACTTACAAATATTTCAAGTTTTTATTCAAAAGGGACCTATAATGTTTTGCATCCAAACATGGCCTTCCTCTTGGAATTTGCTCTTGACCAAAAAATATGGCATGAAATAAACCTCTTAAATGGGGGTTCATCTGAAGGACTTGTAATCTTTCTTCATCATCAAGTTTCTTCCACGTGAAAACTCCTTGGAACTTTTGAAGTTATTTGTTAATAACCCTTTAAATAGAAGGATGTCTTTGGAATCACTCCAAAATACCAAAAGATGAGAAAGATATGTTTCTTTGAATTTCAAAACCCTAGCTCCTAGATCAAGAAAAATGCCTTGAGGAACTTTGACAATTTTGAATAAACTTCTTGTACCAACACAAATGCTTTGTAAACATAAGTTGTTGATTATGATAATGAGAACTCATAGAAACCACAACCACTTCCATATCTTGAGAATTGATAGAAATATGCATTTGTGACCAATAGGAGCAAAGCCTTGTCCAACCATGACAACTTCTCCAATCAATCCCTTGTACTTTTGAACCAAATTTGATAATCTTGAAATGTGGTGAGCCAAAATAACCTTGCCATGCCATTTCCTCCAAAAAAAATCCAATGGTGAGGTTTGAACTTCTCAAGCTTTATTGCCTAGGGCATGGAAATAACTCATGAACCCATATAGCAACTTGCTGAATCGCATTGCCTTTACCTACATGAGTAGCAAGCAAGACAAACCAACATTGCATTTTATTAATTAAAAGAAGAAATCAAGATAAAAAATATTCATGGTCACAAAAGAACACAAGTCAAGGTGCTTGGTGATTCCTCAAAGAGCAAAGCTAAATATAGGGAGGGGAACCAAGAATCCTAATATGATCTTGTTGTGATGGAATCAACATGGTATGATGAGGGGATCTTAGGGGGGAAATTTGGAGTACAACACACGGGCAGGTGGAAATCCTCATCAAAGTGTGTACTCATACTTTTGACTCCACTTTCTACGTGATGGACATCCGCCCGTCTTACTCATGTCTATTGGGTCGCCCCTGGATCCATGGGGCTGGTGTTGTTACTTCTACTCTGCATCAAATGTTGAAGTACCCAGTTAACGGAAAGATTATCACAGTCCATGGCGAGGATGAATACATGATGAGCCACCTGAACTCTTTCAGGTATGTTGATATGGACGGAGAGTTTATTGAGACCCCCTATCTGAACTTTTAGTATGTTCCATAGACAGTTTCTATAACCAAGACTGCTACTAGTGTTCCGAAGATTACCAGACCTCCGTTGAAGATGGCTTCTTTGAAGGATTCCAAAGCAGTAGTCGAGGAAGGTGGGTGTACCATTTAAGGCCAACTCCCTGATATCCCTTACAAATCTGACAAATTTGGTTTGGGTTTTACTTCAGGAGCCCAAAGAGTTGTTCGTCGTGCTCGCACCGGATGACCACCACTACGCATCAACAATCATGGAATCAATGCTTTGGGGGATAGTGATAGCGATTGCGACATGGTCAAGTGGATCTTCCCAACCATCAGTGGTGGACTAAACAATTGGGAGGCCAAGGATTTTGTTCCTATTACTTTTATTCAAGAGTAATTGTCTTCGTGTTTTTGGAATATGTATTATTTGAACAGTTAAAACTCTAAAGCCTTGTGCTTTATCCGGGGCACAATGTTCTATTTTGTGAGGGCTATTAATTCATCTTCATATGTCTATAATAAATCATTGGACGTTTTGTATGCAAATTTTAAGCTCTATATCTTTCTTTTCTGTTTTTACTTTATCAAAATAGTTATGCTCTCTTACAGACACCCACACATCAAACTGCAGATCCACATCCACTCTGGATCCCATTGATAACAGTTCTACTATTTCCAATTATGACTTTGAAAATCTGATCCACCAAACTGAGAATGAAGTTGAGGAAGATTGTGAAGTACCAAGAGGACTGGCTATAATGTTACAACAGGAGGAAAGAACAATACAGCCTCATGAAGAGCTAGTCGAGACGGTAAACTTGGGCACTTAAGAGGATAAAAAGGAAGTCAAGATAGGTGCGAACTTGGAGTATAGCGTCAAGGAGAGGTTAATTCATATGTTACATGACTATGTTGAGATCTTTTCCTGGTCGTACGAAGACATGTCAGGGCTGGACATTAATATTGTGGTTCATCGTCTACCAACGAAAGAAGACTGTCCTCCAGTAAAGCAAAAGGTTTGACGTATGCGGCCTAAAATGTTAGAAAAATTCAAGGCCGGGGTTATGAAACAGTTTAACACTGGATTATTAGTTGTTAATTCTTATCCACAATGGGTTGCAAACGTGGTACCAATACCTAAAAAAGACGGCAAAGTGCACATGTGTTTGGATTACAGAGATTTGAATAGGGCAAGCCCCAAGGATGACTTTCTGCTTCCCCATATTGATGTTCTGGTTGACAACACCGCGCAACATAAAGTTTTCTACTTTATGTATTGTTTCTCCGGATATAGCCAGATTAAAATGGCGCCTGAAGATATGGAGAAAATAACTTTCGTTACGTAGTGGGGCACCTTCTGCTACAAAGTTATTCCATTTGGATTGAAAAATGTTGGGGAAACCTATCAGCGTGCTATGTTAGTCTTGTTTCACGATATGATCCATCACAAAATAAAGGTGTATGTAGACAATATGATAGCCAGGTCTCAAACTGAAGAAGAGCACTTGGGTCATTTGCAGAAAATGTTTGAAAGACTGAAGAAATACAAGTTAAGACTGAACTAGAACAAGTGCACCTTTGGAGTAAGATCCGGTAAGCTATTAGGCTTCATTATCAGCGGAAAAGGTATCAAAGTAGATCCTGCAAGCGTTAGAGCTATTCAAGAGATGCCAGCTCCCCGCACCGAGAATGAGGTTAGAGAATTCTTGGGACGTCTAAACTACATTTCCATATTCATTTCCCACCTAACTGCTACTTGCCAGCCGTTCTTCAAAATACTAAAAAAGGATCAAGTGGTGAGATGGAATGACGACTGCAAGATTTCCTTTGACAAGATCAAGGAATATCTTTAAGAGCCTCTAATTTTGATGCCACCAGTTGAAGAAAGACCTCTGATCATGTACTTAACAGTATTAGAAAATTCAATGGGGTGTGTGCTGGGGAAACATGACGAGTGTGGCCGAAAAGAGCACGTAATATACTACCTGAGAAAAAAGTTTACCGACTGTGAAACCAGATATTCACTGCTCGAGAAAACTTGCTGCACTCTGGCATAGGCTGCTCGCCGGCTAAGACAGTATATGATGACTCACACTACCTTATTGATATCTAAAATGGATCCTATCAAATACATATTCAAGAAGCCCGCTCTCTCTGGAAGAATAGCCAGATGGAAAATGGTCCTGACCGAATACGACATTCAGTACACTACCTTAAAAGCAATAAAAGGAAGTGTACTAGCTGATCATTTGGCTCATCAGGCTGTGGACGATTATCAATCCATGAATTTTGAATTTCTGGACGAGGACATCATGTTAGTGAATGATTGTGAAGAACTTAGACCGTATAACGGACTTGAACAAAGATCCCGGTGGACTATGGTTTTTGACAGAGCTTCTAACGCACTTGGCAATGGCATCGACATTGTGATCATATCTCCCAAAGGCTGTTATACTCCTTTCACTGCCAGGCTATGTTTCAATTGTACCAATAATATGGCTGAATATGAAACATGCATTATGGGTCTCAAAGCTGCTATCGATATGAGAATCAAATTCTTGAGCATATTTGGAGACTCGGCCCTAGTAATCAGTCAAATCAAAGGAGAATGGGACACGAAGAATCCTAATCTTATCCCTTACCGGGAACATGCGCTGACATTAATTCCATACTTTGAAAAAGTTACCTTTGAGCATTTTCCATGAGAGGAAAATCAACTAGCGGACGCACTAGCTACTATGTCATCCATGTTCAAGGTCGGGTGGGATAATTGAGCTCCTCGGATCACTATTGAAAGAATGGACGAACCAGCATACTGCCGTGAGATTGATACTGAAGAAGTAGTGGACAAACATTGGTTCTATGAAGTCAAAAGATACCTTGAAACCCAAGAGTATCCCAAGGGAGCTTTTGTCAACGATAAGAAATTACTAAGAAGGTTCTCTTCCAAGTTTTTCCTCAGTAACAAAATCCTCTATAAACGCAACCACGATTCCACTTTGCTTCGGTGTATGGATAAGAGTGAACAAGAGAAAGTTAGATTTGCATGAAGGCACCTTTGGCACCCATCCTAGCAGGAACACAATGGCTAAGAAGATTTTGAGGGCAGGATACTACTGGTACACTATGGAAGCTGACTGTTATCAGCATTCACAAACTTGTCACAAGTTCCAGATCTATGCTAATAAAGTACATGTTCCCCCAGTCCCCTTGAACGTCTTGACTGCTCCCTGGCCATTCGCAATGTGGGGCATCGATATGATTGGAGAGATCATACCCACAGCTTCTAATGGGAACCGCTTCATCCTCATCGCCATCAATTACTTCACAAAATGGGTTGAGGCGGCTTCATTTGCTTCTGTTGCCAAGAACGTTGTGGCCCGATTCATCAGACATAACCTTATCTATCGATATGGTATTCCATAAAGAATCATTATGGATAATGGTACCAATCTCCATAATACTATGATCACTGGACTCTGCGTGCAATTCAAAATCCAGCATCATAACTCTTCTCCTTACCCGTCAAAGATGAATGGCGTTGTAGAGGCTGCTAATAAAAACATCAAAAAGATCATATAGAAGATGGCAATTACATATAAAGACTAGCATGAGATGTTACCATTTTCTCTTCACGGTTACTATACCATAGTGCACACATCAACATGGGTAACTCCTTTCTCTCTGGTATACGGTATGGAAGTTATCCTACCCATTGAAGTCCAGATCCCTTCCTTGAGAATCATGAAGGATGCAGGTTTGAATTAAGACAAATAGGTTTAGACTCGACTTGACCAATTGAACCTGATTGATGAGAAGAGGCTCGCGGCTGTCTTCCATGGTCAGATGTACCAAAAACGTTGATTAAAGCTTTTAACAAGAAGGTAAAATGTCAGGTATATCAGGTTGGTGACCTAGTAATCAAGCGCATCATACTTCCGCAAGGTGATCCCAGGGGAAAATGGACTCCTACATACGAAGGACAATTTGTGATCAAGAACATATTTTCTGGTGGAGCCTTGATCTTGACCACTATGGACGGTGACGACCTTCCGCATCCTGTAAACACAGACATAGTTAAAAGATATTACGCATCATCAAAGACCCGCTTGGTTGACTGGCCTATGAAAAAATAAGGGCATCCCGGCGAACCAAAAGGGTTCAGGAAAAAATTTGTGATATGCATATGGAAAAAAATCTGTACACCTGGCAAGTTGAAAACCTGAAAAGGCGGATTGGGCAAAAAAAAGGGTATCCCGGTTGACTGAAAACTCGAAAGGGCAGTCCAGGAAAAAGTTAGGGATTGAAAGTGTATAATTATGTCCCGTTGGATCACCTTACAACCAATCTTTGGTAACAACTATCAAGCTCAAATGGTACTAATCAACCCAGTCAGCTTCGGATAAGCAGCAAAGAGATGAGACGCTCAAAGGCATAAAGGCAATAGCAGAATGGAAAACCAATGGTATTATTTCACATAGCTGTTTTTATTTGTATACTATTTTGTATAGTTTTCATTCTTACGACGGTGTTATCTTACTAGGGTGTGCGTCTCCTTGTACAAAAATTCCTATTATAGGCAAAACCTCTTCAAATTAATACAAAGCTATTTCTTTGAAAGTGAAAAACTATTTGTTTTTTAGCTTTCTGTTTTATTTGCAAAAATGTCTAGTGGTTATTTTTGAACATATGAATTTGAATGTGATTACCGTTTACAAATACGCACATAAAAAACAGAAAGACAGTTACTGCGGGCTTTAAGAAAGAGGACAATGTCTAAAGGCCATCTGCAAATCCCCGCAGATACTTTCTCCAGCAGGTACAGAGGCAAAGACATCCTACTATAAAGTCGCTGCCATATCCTCAACATACAGTCTAATGATGTCAGGTGTTCTTATATCTCCCAGCGGAGCAAAAATTTCCAGTTACTTACCTGGCATCTCAAAGAATTCCTTAGCCTGGCTCACAAGCTTCTTGGGTTTCCCAAATAAAGGTTTTGTAAAATCCCCAAGCGGTTTATGGAGTTTCCCTTCCCCAACAGAGTTTATTTCTCTAACAACAGAAATCCATCTCTCAGCATTTTAACTTCAACAAAATATGAAGACTTACGCTCTTTATCCCCAACAACAGTCAAGGATTTATTTTCCCCAGCTCAGCAACACTGTAGTAGAACAACTGATACATTCATACATTGCATTCATACATCATTCTATAAACATCATAACATATGAAGCACAAACACATATGTCACAATCTCATTTATTTTGAGAACATCATTACTCGATGCATCTCATGCATCATGACACTGTATACAACTGACTCTTTACCTTTTTCAGGAAAGTTAGCAAGCAGACAAATATCATCACCAGTTTTCAACAGTTCCAGATTAATACCTGAAATAAGACAGGACAAATATCTGTGAACGATTGATTATAGATTAATACCTGAAACTAGATAGGATAACCATTTACATGAGCAAACTGAAGATTAACTCCTGAAACAAGACGAGGAAACTATCTTTCTTTCTATAAGGTCAGAGATTAATACCTAAAACCAGACAGGAAATTTATCTCAACGACCAACAAAAACAAGTTCCAGATTAATACCTGAAACAAGACAAGACAAATATCTGTGAACGATTGACTGTAGATTAATACCTGAAACCAGACAGGATAACTATCTACATGAGAAAATTGAAGATTAACTTTTGAAACACGATGAGGAAACTATCTTTGTTTCTCTTAGGTCAGAGATTAATTCATGAAACCAGACAGAGCAACTATCTCAACAACCAACAAAAGCAATTTCCATATTAATACCTGAAGCAAGACATGACAACTATCTGTGAACAGCTGATTATGGATCAATTCCTGAAACAAGACGGGGTGACTATCTACACGCT
Source organism: Vicia faba (assembly GCA_948472305.1). Classification (NCBI taxonomy): domain Eukaryota; kingdom Viridiplantae; phylum Streptophyta; class Magnoliopsida; order Fabales; family Fabaceae; genus Vicia; species Vicia faba. Next base: position 751,226,980 of record OX451740.1, on the reverse strand, counting down.
CATCCTGAAGCAATCTTACACGAATTCCTTCTCAACCTCCAGATGCCACCTTACACAGGATCATCCTGAAGTAACCCTACACAGGTTCCTTCTTATGATCTCCAGATGCAGTTTACACGGGCTCATCCTGAAGTCATCTTACACGGATTTCTTCTCACAGTCTCCAGATGAAGTTTAACATGGACTCATCCTGAAGCAGCCCTACTAAAGCTCCTCCTAATACATTTCCAGATAACAGTTAATTTTTTTCTCCCCAACAAATTACGATGAAGCCTGGATTTCATCCAGAGAGCATCTAACTTTCATCTCTCCAGTCCAGAGATAACTCCTCAGTAGAGCCATGGACAGCTAAAGCTCCTAGACTCTATTCCCCACAGAGTTTTCCTCAAGCAAAATAAAAATAGAAATCAACATTCCCCAGTGGAGTCCTCCTCAGATAACAGGAACAAAAATCCCCACAAAGAGACCTCTTATGAAGTTAGCATCTACTTTGGATGGCATCTTTAAGCCCATCTCCGACAACTCTCAGTCAACTTCTTCAAATGGTATCTTTAAGCCCATTCCCTACACAATAAACTAGGGCATCATTGAGTGAAAATTTCTGGGCACTCCAATGTTCAATCATCTTCTACCTTCAAGATACGAACAACAACGTGCCATACTCGCTTTTCAGGTTTAAGAAGATTGAACACGGGCAACTGTTGTACCCCAAAATTTTCCCTCTCTTTTCTCGAGACATTTTCTCACAAGGATTTTCAAAAGTACGAATTTGCACAAGTACATTTGGATTTTTAATGTCCCACATATTTTCCATGGATCATATTGGACTTTCAAGCATTAAGTCAAAGAGGAAACTGTTGAAAGGGGAAAGCAGATAAATTTTATTTTTTTGACAAAATTGAAGAAAAGCAAGTTTGCTTCGATTCATGCAAGCTTAGATTGGGCGTTGCTACGATTCACGCTATCTTCGACTAAACTCTTTCCTTCACACCTGCTTTGATTCACAAAGCAATGGCCTCCTACAATGTTTACTTCGATTCAGAAAGCAAGGGCCTCTTTCCTACTTGCTTCAATTCATAAGGCAATGACTTCCTTCATGTTAGCATCCACAGAGCATTGGCTATCTTTATGCTAGCTTCGACTGGACAATATCTCCCTTTGAAACAGCTTGCTTCGATTCCATCTTTAGACCCTTCAACACACATAGTTTCTATGCTATGACACATACAAATGGTCCATTCGAAGAACATACATTTGGCCCCTTCTAAGAACACACCTATGGTCCATTCAAAGGACATACATTTGGCCCATTCAAAGGATACACATATGGTCCATTCGAAGGCCACACATTGGGTGGAAGTAAATATTGTTGTCTGAAGAGGAGTCTGGTCGAAGGTTGGATCTATATGGTCAAAATGAAAGGGTTAAGTATTCAAGATGCTTGCTGACCAAGGTCCTATATGCTGCCAAGCCCAAGCCTGTTGCATTGGCCATAACACTCCAAAACTGCTACAAAGCAGTCCGGCTATGTTGCTCCCATATTTGCACTAAATTGGCATACAAAAACGACACCTCGATAGCTACAAAAACAACATACCCAATTTGTTCAAATTTCATTTATTTTCCCCCCTAAACCTCAACCAAACTTCATCTATAAATAAGAGGTTCCACAACACATCTAAGGGGGGATTTTGAGTAGCTGAATAGATTTTGGTTGTGTGAAAAACACTCTCAAACACTCTCAAACTCTCAAACTCTCAAACTATCAAAATCTCAAACTCTCAAAAAATCCCAAACCCCTCCATACATTAGCCAGCCTTTCAATTTCACCCTAACTGCCATATAACAGCCTTTCGATTCACTCCCTAACTGCCATATATCAGTGAAGATGTGAAAAACACAAGAAGGAGGGGTTGAATTGAAAAACTTAGATCAAACTAGCTTAATGACACAGTATTTTTATCCTGGTTCGTTTGATCTCAAACTACTTCACTCCATCCGTCAAGGTGATTTCGCCTCTTTCCAACGAGGTCTTAATCCACTAATCTTCAAAGGATTACAACAGCTACTTTAACAATTGTTAAAGTCTTCTTGAGTATAACCACAACCCGGTTAATCTCAAGGAAATCTTTTACAAATAATTGAACAAGAGTGTGTTGTTGTTTTCTAACAAAACAATATATCACAATTGTGATAATTACACAAATTAAGCTTGGAATAAAATAAATTTGCTAAAGCTTGAATATGTGTGATTTGGAATTCTCTGCAAACTGATGTGTGCATACGTACGTGCTTCTTTCACAAGCAGACTTGTTTATATAGGCAAGCAAGAGACGCTGTCCATAAAGAAATTTTAATGTTAATAACACACTTTCCTTTTGAAGAAGATCTTGTCTGAAGAAAGTCGTTGGCATTTAATTCTGTCTTGAATAACCAGTAACGCTTCAGAGTCTTCTTTGCTTTAACTGCTGATAACGCTTCAGAGTGTTGATGACTTGGTTAAGATGTCTTTGTTCAGAGTTAGAGTGTACTTGTTTAGGCGCAGATTTTGGTCATCAAACTTCAGCGTAAACCCTGCTTTGCTTTCAGCGTGTAATGCTTTATTGCTTATCTTCTGATGCTGATTCCATCAGAACTTCTGCATATACAAAACATAATTTTAAGGAGCATATTTGTTCTTTGTATATATCTTTGGATTAATTTATTCTTTGTATTTTTTTATCATCAAAACTCTAATCAAGGGTTGTAGAATCAAACTATGTTCTAACAATCTCCCCCTTTTTGATGATGACAAAAACCAGATTTTTCAATTTAAAAATAAAGAATAAAAAGTATAGAATTAAGAAGAAAAACTCCCCCTGAGTTGATTACTTCCCTTAAATTCTTTGAGTCCTTGAGCATCAGAATTTGACTACGTCTTTCATCAGAGTTTTGTACCTGTTCAAGCTTTTCAGAAGAAAGAAATTAAGTAGATCAGAATGTTTGAGACTTATGTCTCAGTAATCCGTTATTGAAAAATATCTTATTCTTTCTCCCCCTTTTTGTCAGTTATCAAAAAGAACATATAATCAGAGCTAAAAAGGTTTTATATTAAAAATAAGAAGCAATGATAAGAAGTTCAGAACAGCAGCAATGTAGAACAAATATTACAGATAAACAGATTTTAAAAACAAAGGAAAATCTAAGATGGAAGAGGAAGGCGCGGGAACAAAGCTTCTAACAAGCCCTTGATCTAGGTGTTGGTTTCCTCTTGTTTGCTTAACATGCTCTTGATTTCATGAATTTTATCATCTTGTTTATCCATCCTTTCCTGCATAACAATATCCGCTCTCTTCATTTATTCCAGAGTCTGCCTTTCATAGGAGGAAGCTGGAGAACCTTCAGTAACTAGATGCTTCTCAGAGCATTCTGCAACGTGATCTTTTTGAACCAATTCCTCTGAAGGAATCATCTCATCTGGAGCAGCAGTCAGAATGAGACCTTCTGACTCTGGTTGACCTTTGTCTGCTGGACGATGTTCTGACCAGGGAGCATTGTCCAGAGGGAGAATCTCTTCCTTGAGCAGTTGGCTCAGAACTTGGTCTTCAATTACCTTTAGCAGATTACTGAAATTATGTTGAACATGTTCGTAGCTCTGTTCTTGCATCTTATGAGTTTCAGAACTTATCCATTTTCTGAACCTTGTCCACAGATAATCTGAAGCAGCAGGATTAATCATCTCAAGACTAGCTTGCTTCAGGGAGGTTATCCATTTCTGCATTTCTGTTTCAAACATCAATAAACTAGTACCAACATCTGATGTGGGTTCAGATGGTTTTGGTTTTGGAATGGCCGTTTTGTGAGTTATGGCAGCAAGACGTTTAAAACAGTTAGATCAATGACAAGTTTAGCGTTGTCATCTGGATTTCTTTTTGGTGAGGGAGTGGGAGAGTCTGGTATGATTATTGGACTAGTTGGGGAATTTGGTGGAGTTGATTCTAGTGAAGAGGGAATTTGGGGAATGTCCAGAATGGTTAGGGGCATACGGATGGCCAGAGGTTCAGTGATTCCTGGAATGAGAATAGCATCTGAATCTGAAGTAGGTTCTTTAGATTGGTTGGATGTAAGATGGTGAGGTTCTGTTTCACAGGTCTCATAAGGTTGAATCTCAGAAGTTTGAACTTCTGGTTGTGATTGTTCAGGTTGTGAAGATGATGGATGAATATCTGGTTGAGGAGATGGAGGTAGTGGTATTTCTGGTTGAGGAGAGAGGGGAATATCTGGTTGTGGTGCTTCTGAAGTGGTTTCGGAGTTTAGATTTGCTGGTGTGGGAGCAGAAATATTTTGGTCAAAAGTTTCAATATTTGACAGAACTTTTGCAAGTTCTGGTTGAGTTGATTCAGTATTTGGATTGATAGGAAGGGAGTGAGTTTCTCTAAGACTTAGAGTTTCTGAGGGGTCAAAACCTATGTCAAAATCATCAAAAGTTTGAGGGGTAGGAATTTCTGGATGGGTAGGTATTGGTTCAGATGTTGATATAGTAATTGATTCTAAAACAATTACAGAAGAAGGATTACCTTTCTTTTTAGCCGCTTTAGGATTCTGCTGGGATGATCCTTCTGCTGCTTCCTTCCTTTTCTTATTCTTCTTCAGCACAACTTCTGGAGCCTCCTATTGCAAGTCCTGGATGTTTAACCCTGGTGCAGTGCCATCTGCCTTGCATGCATCCAAATATATGACGATAATCTCAGGCTTGGAATCAATTTCTAAGAACATAGGGAAATCATCCAGAGGGATTCTTCTGGATGTAATGGTTGCAAAGGATATAACATTAGGTTCCTTTCTGATGTTCTCAATAATTTTCATCTTTTTCAGATTCTTTGCATTCAAAGGCTTCCCAACAGTTGCCTCTAGAGAGCTAATTTCTTGTGCTTCTGTTAGATGCTCTATTAGCCTATTCTCTGTTAGAATATATGATATGAGACTTCCAAGGGGTATCTAGTCCCTTTTGGTGCGCTTATCTTCTCTAGTCTCCTTAACACCGGTCCTTAGATGATTGAATAGCAAGTAAGCCAGATTCACCTTAGTCTTCTGGGAGATAAAGTAGATCAGAAACTGCTGATCAATGTTTATGTAGTCAGGAGAGCTGGTTGGCTTCTTGTGGTTTATGCATCCCAGAATTATCTTAGACCATATTCTGTGATGATCCTTCAGATCCCTTATCTTGCTGGAGGGAAGACCCAGAGTGAAAATTTCTCTTGCAATTGAAGCAACATCAGCACATCTTTCAGCCATGTCTGTACACCTTATGCCACCACCACTGTAACCTATCAGTCTTTCAATTAGGTCTTCAGTAATTACTATCTTCTTCCCTATTACATACGAAGTGACTTGATGGTTGGAGGATGAAGCATGAATCCAAAATTCCTTCACAAGGATTGGAAACATTGGACCTAGAAGACGGTCAAAATACTTGTTCCATCCTTGAGCCTTTACTTCTTCAAAAAGATTGAATCCATTTTCTTGAAGACTTTCAAAATCTACAATCAGTTCCGAGAGCACTTCTAGGTTGTCAATGGGCGTGAGAAGAGTTCTGAATGGTTCTTCATATTGTTCCATGGATTCTGTTCTTTGAGTACTGGTATTTGGGATGCTTGAGGAAGCCATGTTCACACAGAAAATTTGAGAAGAAAATGAAGGGGTTTTGAAAGTACAAGCAGAAAACAATTGGAATGCAGTAAAAGTGAAAGAGTGTAAATAATGAAACTTGCGTTTAAATAGATTTTGAAAACATAAACTGCAAGAGAGAGAAGTAATTTGTAATGATTATAAGCATTAATGATAGCTGATTTTAGGGGATTCATAAAGATATTTGGAACGGTTACCCATGACATGTGTCTCAATGCACCCAATCAGCGCTTTTGACCTTTCAGAAAAGTGAACGTGTGTTCAGCCTCAGAAGGTAGCTGATGAATGGATGACAACTGTTTACTTACGTGAACAGCAAACTTCTATCCTTGAAATGAAATGCTCAGATCTTCATGGATAGATTCTGATACAATCTGTACTTCTAAAAATCTGAAGGCAGGTTGATCAGCAGTTCACAGAAAATAACCAAAATTCTGAAGGTTAAGATATGTAAATAAAACAGTTTATTCTAGGCAAAGCTTGATGCTGAGATGTTTCAGAATGAAGTTAAACCTATCTTCAGAAAGAGGTTTTGTAAAGACATCAGCCCATTGATGGTCTGTGTCAATGAATTTTAAATTGAGAATCCCTTTTTGAATATAGTCCCTAATAAAATGATGTTTTATTTCTATATGCTTAGCCCTAGAATGCAAAATAGGATTTTTGCTGAGACAAATAGAAGAAGTATTGTCACAGAGGATATGGATGTTACTCTCAAATATATTGAAGTCCTCAAGTTGACTTTTCATCCAGAGCATTTGCGTGCCGCATCCAGCTGCTGCTATGTATTCAGCTTCTACAGTTGATAGAGCTATTGTGGATTGTCTTTTGCTGGACCATGAGATCAGATTTTCTCCCAAAAACTGGCAGCTTCCAGAAGTGCTTTTACGTTCTACTCTGTCTCCAGAAAAATCGGCATCACAGTATCCTACTAAGCTGTAATCACTTGATTTTATATAAAACAAACCCAGATTAGCAGTACCTTTCAGATACTTGTAAATTCGCTTAACTGTTGTTAAGTGAGATTCTCTAGGATCTGATTGGAATCTAGCACAAATGCAAACACTGAATAGAATGTCAGGCCTTGAAGCCGTCAGATAGAGAAGAGAACCAATCATACCTCTATAGATATTTTGTTCTACCTTTTTACTTACCTCTTCTTTTTCCAGAATGCACGTGGGATGCATTGGAATCCTTGAGGGCTTACATTCTGACAGATCAAATTTCTTTAGAAGTTCTCTAACATATTTTCTCTGATGAATGTAAGTTCCTTCTGGAGTTTGATTTATTTGAATGCCCAAAAAGAATTTTAGTTCCCCCATTAGGCTCATCTCAAACTCTGCCTGCATACATTTAGCAAACTCTCTTCCCAGAGAGGGTTTAGTGGATCCAAATATGATGTCATCAACATAAATTTGACACACTAAAATGTCATTCTTAATTGTCTTACAGAACAAGAATGTGTCCACTTTCCCTCTGGTGAATTCCTTTAGACCATAGAGTGACTTCTTTAGTTTGAAAACATATTCTGGATTTTTGGAACTTTCAAAACCAGGGGGTTGGTGCACATATACCTCTTCTTCTATATATCCATTTAAGAATTCACTTTTGACATCCATCTGATACATAGTGATGCCTTTATTAACAACAATTGATATTAAAAGTCTGATAGATTCTAACCTGGCGACTGGAGCAAAGGTTTCTGTATAGTTTATCCCCTCTTGATGACTATAACCTTGTGCTACCAGTCGTGCTTTGTTTCTGATGACTTCACTTTGTTCGTTCAGTTTGTTTCTGAACACCCATTTTGTACCAATGACGTTGAGTCCTTTTGGTTTGGGAACCAGATCCCATACGTCATTTCTTGTGAATTGATTTAGCTCCTCTTGCATTTCCAGAATCCAGTCATTGTCCAAAAGTGCTTCATCAATTGTTGTTGGTTCAATCAGAGAAACCAGTCCCATAAGGGATTCTTCAGAGTTTCTGAAGGTAGATCTTGTTCTAATTGGATCTTCCTTCCTTCCTAAAATTGTTTCTTCTGGGTGATAAATGCTGCTTCTGGATTGTCTTTTCTGGAGTTGATCAACAGAAGGTGCTGGGTTGCTTGTTGTGACTCTTTCTGATATTGAGGGAGTGTCTCTATTAAGAGCCTCTGATGAGTTGTCTTCAGTACCTGTGAGTTCAACTTCTATACCTGCAAGGAATTCATTCTGCTTTGACTTTTGAGAGTCAAGCTTATCATCAAACCGAACACTGATTGACTCTTCAACAATCTGTGTTTCTGTATTGTATACTCTGTACCCTCTTGAGCGTTCAGAGTATCCTAACATAATACACTTTTGTGCTTTAGATTCAAACTTGTTCAAATAATTTTTTGTATTCAAAATAAAACATGTACATCCAAATGGGTGAAAATAGGAAATGTTGGGCTTTCTGTTCTTCCACAATTCATATGGAGTCTTTTCCAGAATAGGTCTTATGGAGATTCTATTCTGAATATAACACGTTGTGTTTATTGCCTCTGGCCAGAAGATCTTAGCAATGTTAGTCTCGTTGATCATGGTTATGGCCATTTCCTGCAATGTTCTGTTCTTTCGTTCTACAACTCCATTTTGCTGGGGAGTTCTAGGACAAGAGAAATCATGCAGAATGCCTTTTTCATTAAAGAATAACTCAAAATCTTTATTTTCAAATTCTCCACCATGATCACTTCTGACTTTGACGATTCTAAGATCCTTTTCATTCTGAACTTGGTTGCAAAAGGTAACAAACACAGAGTGTGACTCGTCCTTGTGCCTTAATAACTTTACCCATGTCCATCTTCTATAGTCATCTACGATTACTAACCCATACTTATTGCCACTTACTGAAACAGTTTTAACTGGTCCAAATAAGTCAATGTGCATAAGTTCTAATGGCTTAGAGGTGGAAACAACATTTTTGGATTTGAAAGCAGGTTTTGCAAACTTGCCTTTCTGACATGCTTCACACAGAGCATCTGAATTGAACTTCAAGTTAGGAAGTCCTCTGACCAGATTGAGTTTGTTAATCTGAGATAATCTTATCATACTAACATGTCCCAATCTTCTGTGCCAGACCCATTACTCGTTGTTAACAGACAGAAGACATTTTACATTCTGACTTTTCAGTTCAGAAATTTTGATTTTATAAATGTTGTTTTTCCTCTTTCCATTAAATAGGATAGTCCCATCTTTCTGACTAACAGCTTTGCATGAATTTTGATTGAATATTATATCATAACTGTTATCACTTAATTGACTTATGGATAACAGGTTATGCATGAATCCATCAACTAATAAAACATTACTTATAGAGGGAAGATTTCCATTACCTACTATTCTAGAGCCAATGATCTTTCCTCTTCGATTGCCTCCAAAGCCTACGTGGCCTCCAGGCTTAAGTTCTAGGCTTTGGAACATATGCCTTCTTCCCGTCATGTGTCGTGAGCAGCCAGAGTCCAGGTACCATGATTGGTGTCTTTGCTTTGCTACTAAAGATATCTGCAACATGTATTATTTTATCCTTAGGTACCCACATTTTCTTGGGTCCTGATTTGTTAGTTTTACCAAAACTCTGGTTAAATTTTGGTTTGACAGAGTAATCACTACTTGTATATTTTATGTCAGGTGTGTGCCCATATATAAAGTGGGAATCAAGTGGAGTGTGTTTTATAACTAAGTCCATGGTATTTTTTGGTGTAGGAACCTTACCTTGATATCCTATCCCTTTTCTGCCATTTCTGCTAACTCCATAGATCATTGAAGCCATCTTGCTTTTGTCTATGTTTTTAGCAAGAAACTTCTGAAAGCTGTGATCATACTCTTTGATGATCTCATCAGCATTGCTAGGAGTTTCAGGGATTGTTTCCTTCTGAGAGTTTTGCAACTGGTTTTCTAATTTTGAAATTTTTTCTTTTAACTCAGAATTCTCCAATATGAGACTTTCAGTCTTATCAGAGTCAGAAGAAAGATTCCTTTTCAGGTTTATGAATTTGACTCTGATCTGCTGTTACCTTTCCAGAATTTCATTAAGGCTTTCAGCTAGTTCAGCCTTAGTAAAGTTTATAATAAAGTAAGGGAATACCTCTTCTGTATCTGATTCAGAGTCTGAACCAGAAGCTTCACTGTCTTCAGATACGTTTGCCATGAGGGCTATGTTTGCTCTTTCATTATCTGATTCTGAGTCAGCTTCAGATGTGTCAGAATCATCCCATGTAGCCATGAGACTTTTCTTCTTTTCCTTGCCAAACTTATTTTTGGGCTTCTCCTTCTGAAGCTTTGGGAAATCACTTTTGTAGTGCCCTTGCTCGTTACATTCATAGCATATGATGTCTTTGTTGTTTGGCTTTCTGTATCCTGAAGAACCTTCAGATCTTCTGTGTCCAGAGGAGGATTCTGACCTTCTGTATCTGGAGGAAGATTCATTCTGATTTTCTGATCTTCTGGGATTTCTGAACTTCCTCTGCCTCTGCTTCAACAGTTGGTTCACCCTTCTGGAGAGGAGAGACTGTTCATCTTCTTCTGATGAGGATCCATAAGAGGTTTCTTCCACAACCTGCAAAACTTTGGATTCAGATTTTCTATTAGATTTTAAAGCTAATGGCTTACCTTGCTTTTGAGGTTCATCTGCTTCTAGCTTTATCTCATAACTTCTGAGGGAGATGACGAGTTCCTCCAGAGAGATTTTGTTGAGATCCTTGGCTAGCTTAAGCGTTGTGACCATTGGCCTCCACTATTTTGGCAAGCTTCTGATGATCTTCTTAACGTGATCAACAGTGGAATACCCTTTGCCAAGAACTTTTAGACCAGCAACAAGAATTTGAAATCTTGAAAACATAGTTTCTATTGATTCTCTATCTTCCATCTTGAATGCCTCATATTTTTGAATGAGTGCAAGGGCTTTGGTTTCTTTGACTTGAATGTTACCTTCATGCCTCATTCTCAGAGAATCAAACATATTCTTGGCAGTTTCGCTGTTTGATATTTTCTCATATTCTGGATATGAGATGGCGCTGAGAAGAATTATTCTGGCCTTGTGATGATTTCTGAACTCACGCTTTTGCTGATCAGACATCATTTTCTTGTCAATCTTCTAACCACGTCCATCCACTGGGTGCGTGTATCCATCAGTCACCATGTCCCACAGATCAGCATCATGGGCCAGAAAGAAACTCTCAATTTTGTCTTTCCAGTAGTCAAAGTTCTCTCCATCAAAGACTGGAGGTTTGCCACTGAATTTGTCCTTTTCTTCATTGTTGTCATTGCTGATGTTTTGACTTGGTCCTACAATTGTGTTTTTCTGACGCTGGATCTTGTACTGACACAGTTAAGTGTTTAAGCTCAGAACCAGGCGCTCTGATGCCAATTGAAGATGTGAAAAACACAAGAAGGGGGATTGAATTGAAAAACTTAGATCAAAACAGCTTAATGACACTGTATTTTTATCCTGGTTCGTTTGATCTCAAACTACTCCAGTCCACCCGTCAAGGTGATTTCGCCTCTCTCCAACGAGGTTTTAATCCACTAATCTTCAAAGGATTACAACAGCTACTTTAACAACTGTTAAAGTCTTCTTGAGTATAACCACAACCCGGTTAATCTCAAGGAAATCTTTTACAAATAACTGAACAAAAGTGTGTTGTTATTTTCTAACAAAACAATATATCACAACTGTGATAATTACACAAATTAAGCTTGGAATAAAATAAATTTGCTAATGCTTGAATATGCGTGATTTGGAATTCTCTGCAAATTAATGCGTGCGTATGTACATGCTTCTTTCACAAGCAGACTTGTTTATATAGGCAAGCAAGAGACTTTGTCCATAAAGCAAGTTTAATGTTAATAACACACTTTCCTTTTGAAGAAGATCTTATCTGAAGAAAGTCGTTGGCATTTAATTCTGTCTTGAATAACCAGTAACGCTTCATAGTCTTCTTTTCTTTAACTACTGATAATGCTTCAGAGTGTTGATGACTTGGTTAAGATGTCTTTGTTCAAAGTCAGAGTGTACTTGTTTAGGCGCAGATTCTGGTCATCAAACTTCAGCGTAAAGACTGCTTTGCTTTCAGCGTGTAATGCTTTATTGCTTATCTTCTGATGCTGATTCCATCAGAACTTCTGCATATACAAAACATAATTTTAAGGAGCATATTTGTTCTTTGTATATATATTTGGATTAATTTATTCTTTGTATTTTTTTATCATCAAAACTCTAATCAAGGGTTGTAGAATCAAACTATGTTCTAACAATCAGCCCTTCGATTCACTCCTAACCAACCTTCGATTCAGTAACTTTCTAAATAAAGCAGTAAATGAAATAGCTTCAGGAAGGTCCCTGCAGGCTTAACCCATCATAGAATCATTCCTGGAAGTCATACAGAAGCTCTTTCGATTGGCACTTCAAGAGGTAAGTTTTCTAAAATTAGAACTCTTCATTCAAACATCATTTGTACATAGAAATAAAAGAAAAGATGTGCATATCATATCTATGAAGATGACCATGCTCTAACTTTCGATTATCATTCCTTATACGTTGAGAACATCAACTCTAACTAGTGAGACTTTGATTTTGGAACCAAACAAATTTGTGCTAACCTCTGATCTGTAACTTGAAGGGGTAAGAAAACACTTAGAAGGGGGGGGGGGGGGGGTTGAATAAGTGACTCTTTTTCTTTTCAAAACAAAGCTCAACAATAATGGAAGGACAAGGTTATTTTTATCCTGGTTCGTTTGAACTCAAACTACTCCAGTCCACCCGCCAAGGTGATTTCGCCTTTCTCAATAAGGACTTAATCCACTATAATCAACTGATTACAAACAAACAACAACTGTTGTGACTAACAATGCACAAGTAATCTTACAAGTGACTCACACCACTAAGACTTAAATCTAGTCCTAGTCTACTTGAGAAATCTGACCAAACTTGGTCTTTCAAGGAACAATTACAAGAGTTTAATCTTACAGATAGTGAAATAAAATTTTCTTCTAATCAAGTTATATCACAACTGTGATTTTTCACTTAGAATAAATTTGCACAAAGTGTATGAACAGAGTTTGTGAGCCCATAATTTTTCACGTAGTTTCTTTATTCTATTTTGAAATTGATTGGTTTGTTGGCTTGCAATAAATGTCCTTCTATTTATAGTAGGAATAAAAAGACCGTTGCTGCCTTCAGAAAAGTGGAGAGCATTAAATGCTTGCGTGTTTCCTTGCACTATTCCATTTTCCAAGAAACTAGCTTAGACACTTGAGTGCTTGCAGCCGTCTTTGCATTAATGAGCAAACGGAACTTGTAAGAACATGTTTCCTACGCTTGACAAGACAAGTTGGCTTTAACGTTCGTTCAGAAATTGCTTCAACATCTTGAATTCAGAACATGCTTTACACATCTTCTAAGCAGTGTTTTGCTTGCTAAGAACTTGATCAACGCTTCCTTTCAAATAACTTCTGAACAACACTTGCTTTCAAGTAATCTTATGAGCAAGGAATCCTGCTAAATGTTAGAAGATACATTTAAATAAATTGTCTTACCAGAGTCAGCAGATGTGCTTAAAAAGGTTATTTCATTAAAGAACTTCTTCATATAATTTTTAGCTTAGCACTTCAGAATGCTTCTGTCAGAACATTATCCGAAACATTCAAATATGTTCATCAGAGTATAAATGATCTAAAATATAATTTATTGTTATCATCAAAACTCTGAGATAGATCAGAACTAATCTTGTTCTAACAATCTCCCCCTTTTTGATGATGACAAAAATTATTCAGATATAGAAATAAAATGTGATAAGAGATAAGAATCTCCCCATGAAATGAATATTTCTATATAGAAAACTTCCTGAGATTATTTATCAGAGTATGAAAAAATATCTTCTTGGATTTCTTCTGAACTTATTTTGAAGATAATGTTCAGCTGGAATACTCTTTCAGAGTTAAAATGATACCTGCAAAAGATTCTTTTGCACAGAAAGAAATCTTGTATTTTGTTAGAATGTCTGAGACTTAGTCCCATAACTGTTAAACAGTGATTAGTTCAAAATACTCATTTTCTCCCCCTTTTTGGCATAATCAAAAAGTGTATAAATAAAATAGTTGAAGAGTTTAAAATTTTTCATAAAATAGAAAAAGATATCCAGAAGTACAAAACAACAAACAAAAGACAACAAACAGAAAGACACAAGGATTTCTTAGTAACAAGAGCCATCAGAAGATTCTTGATCTCGGAGGCAGATTCTTCTTGTTTCAACATCCAGTTCTTGATTTCTTGATTTGTCTGGTCTTGCTTATCCAAGCGTTCATGAATGACTTCATTCTCCCTCTTGAGCTTATTCAGAGTGTCCATGATAAGTGAGGTAGGAGAAGAGGATGACGAAGCTTCAGCAGAAACAGGCTTTGGAGTAGCAACCGTTGAGTCAGAATGCACAAAGGTTGAAAGCAAAGTGCACAAATCCATTACAAGAGTTGGCACAGGTTCAGGAGCTGCCTTAACAGAAGGTTGATTCAATATAAAAATAGCCAGAGGGTTTGAATCATCAGAGGCATCTTCAGGTTCATCTTCTGATATGTCCATTGTATCAGCTGGTGTATCAGCAATCATTAAAGAAGACTTCTTATTCCAAATGTCAACAGCTTCTGACTTGAAAGCATGCAGATGTTTGGAAAAGTTGTCCAGCACCTGAAAGTGGCATAAGTCTTGTAGCTTCAGTTACTCGGCATCCAAAGTTCTTCTGAAAGTCTCCCATTGAAGATCCGTTGCAGTTGGGTTCACGCTTCTGGTACAATCTTCTTTCAGCAGATTCAACCATGCTTGAACATCTGTTAAAAAATTCTGAAACAATGTATTCACATCTGGCTGAACAGGTTTTGGGACAGCCTTCTTGAAAGTTTTTTTTTCAAAAATTGTAGAGATTCATAATCCACTACAGTTCTTAAAAAGCTAGCAGGTTCAGAATTTTTGGTTGGTTCAGGAGTGGCTGAATGATCAGGTTGGTCAACAAAGTTCGGTGGAGCTGATTGATCATGAGGTTCGGATGATTCATGAGTTTCAGGTGGTTCAAAGGATTGGTGTTTTGGAATATGAGGAGGTGCGAGTATAGGTGAGTTTGGTGTTTGATGTTGTGGTGAAGTAGGTGGAGTGATGTCAGGTGAAATTATTATTGTATTTTCAGTAGTGGGAATGGGGTTCTGAGGTTGTGGTCGATTCATGGCAAAAATGTTTTCAGGCGGTAAGGTGAAAGGAGGTTTTTGTGTTGCCAAAGGAACGTTGATTCCTGGAATTCTACAAGATCCAACATCATACCATCCAGAGGGTCTGGGTGATAGAGGTCTTGGAGGAGGTCTTGAAAAGTGTTCAGTATGAATGGGTTGAGAAACAGATGGTTCAGAGGGTTCTGAGTGAGAGGGTTCTGATTGGGATGGTTCTGATTGGGTTTCAGAGTGTTCATCAGAGTCAAAGCCACTCAAGTCTCATAAAACTTGATTTCTTTGAGGGTTGTAAGCAGGAGAGTCAGAGGGTAAGGTCAGGTCAATATCAACATCTATATCTCCTAAGGTTTGGAAGGGTTCAGCAGATGTAGATACATTGACAGAATCATAAACAGTGATGGTCTTAGTTGGTTTATATGTCTTCTTTTTCTTATGAGGTCTGGCAGAAGGTCCTTCAACTGCTTTCCTCTTCAAAGATTCCTGAAGAACAACATCTGGAGCAGCTTGATTTCTTCCTTGAAGCCAAGCTGGATCAATAGGTGTTCCAGTCTCTTTGCAGATTTCAATGTAGTGCAGGATGATACGTGGGTGATCTCCTGAGTTGAACAAAGGGAAATCAGAAATAGGTATCCTTCTTCTCTTCACAGCAGCTGACACATACGGAGTTTGTTCCACCAGCAGCTTGTCAATTATTTTCCTTTTCAGTAAATTCTTCCGAGTCATAGTTTTACCACAAGTAGGTTCTAGCTCCCCCAGAAGATTGGCTTCATCTAGGTGAGCAATCAGACCATTCTCAGTCAGAATGTCTGATATTAATCTACCCATAGGAATCCAATTCCTTTTGCATTTTGGGTTTTCCATCCTTTCAGCTTCCCTAGTCTCTTTTACATGGTTTCAGAGATGTTCAAACAGCAAATAAGGCAAATTAATTTTTACATTTGTTCCAAGGCAGAACAACAAGTATTGTTGATCAGCGTTAATGTAATCTGGAGAGCTGGTGTCCTTCCTATGGTGAATACATCCATGGATAATTCTTGCCCAAATCTTATATTTATCTTTCAAGTCCCTGACTTTAGAAGATCCTTGACCATTTGTGAAAATTTCTGAGTAGACCCTTGACATTTCCATTCTTCCACTTGGCATACCTGTAACTCCAAGTCCTTTAAACCCTAGCAACTTTCTAATTAGGTTTTCAGTAATGGATATTTCCTTCGTTTGGGCATATGGCCTTCCCTGTATTGGAAGCTTCAATTGTGCCTATCATTCTCTGCATGCATTCTTCGTTTGGGGTGTGTGGATCCTTCACTACAAGTTTTTGGTCAGAATTTTTGTTTGAGCATATGGTTCCTGTTGTACCCCAAAATTTGCCCTCTCATTTTATCAACATTTCTCATCACAAGGGTCTTTGAACTCCAGACAGGATTATGGTTTTTGCTCTGCTCAAGACATCTCTTTGCACTGATGACCTAAATTAGGGTTTGAGTTTGCACAAGGATTTTTGGACCTTAAATGCTCAAAGTGACTTTCATACTTCATGTTGGACTCATAAGTTTGTCCATACCAAGTTTCAAGCCTTGAATCAAACTTTTGCCCAGTCAATTGCACAGTTGACCTAGAAATCAGCTGTATTGGGGAAAAAGTCAACTGTGGCCAATTTACAGTCAAACCTCATGAATTTTTACCCACATCAACATTATGAACTCATATGAACCATTTGATCAAGTTTGGACCACAACTCCACAAGAAATTTGATCAGATCACAAAAAGGGCAAAATGGTCATTTTTAGGGTTTTGACTGTACAAAGGCAATTTCTGACTTTTGACCTAGCCAATGGCAAATTGGGCTCAACCATAGACTCAAGGACTCAATGGCATCATCTTGACCTATTCAACAAGTTCAAAATACCTCAATTGCATTGGATTGACAGATGAATTTTTCAGTCAACTGATCAAATTTTGACTGTACACTGAAAAGTCAAACTTTGACTTTTTGGTCCAAATCAAGTGCCAAGGGTCATTTTTCATCAATATGTGTTAAAACATGAAACTTGTTCATCAAGAAACCCATTTTTGCAAATTAGGGTTTAAAGTTAAAAAATTTCATAACTTAGAATTTTTCTAAGTTATGAAATTTTCTTAATTTTTCCTAACTTTGCCCAACATTTTCACCATGATGCATTTGGATTCAAACAAAACTTCTAACATAAAAGTTGTAGTACTCCATAAAGTCTACAACTTTTATTCACAAAGTTTTCTCAAAAGAAGCTTGTATCTCAAGGTATGATTTTTGGAACAAGGGTCCCTAAAACTTTTAACTTAGTGAAATTTTGCCCTAATTTAGGCAGGATTTTGACCTATCTTCATGGATATTTTTCACATAGTTCCACTTGGAATCTAAATTTGCATTTAAAATATGGATTATAGAGCATGTTGCAAGATTTCCAAAATGTCCAAGAACTCTCCAAGCACATTTGTGTTTAGGGAGAATCAAAGGCTTGAAGTTGGCAAAAACTCACTTTTCATCCATGGCATATTCAAGTTCATCCAAGTTGCAATTTCACGTCATCATGCTTTTCACTAGAATACAGGCCTCTAAACCACTTCACACTCAATAATTTAATGAAAAACCACTGGTCTAAGGCATTGTTTTGGTCATTAGAGCATTGCACTTTGGGTTAATCCCTAAGTAGAAAAAGCAAAGTTTCCATTTTTGCTTAAGATCATGCTTTATGTCAAAACTGATTTCTTGAGCATTGATCCATATCTTATGCAGCTAATCAAATCTAAAAGTTGGAGGGGCCAAGGGCAAAGTATGCAAGCATAAGGATAGCCTGTACAGGCCTGTTTCAATCACTTCCCACATTTTGCTTCAAAAACAAGAAACATGTCCAAAACATGAGAACTTGAACATCAGCCAAAACAAACTTGTGCAAGCATTTTGAACATCTTTCTCACATCCCTCTGAGTCAGAAACACGATTGCTTGAGCCTCTAAACATCCCCTATCCAGAAATCACCTTCCATTGGAAAAAATAGGGCAACATCTGCAACTTGACTTCCATAACTCATTTGGCTCGTGCATTTTGGCCAAAACCTGTTCAAACACCTTCCATTCCATCCATCCAAGCTATCCCAAACCACAAACACCAATTGTAAATCCATTTACAGGGTTTTCCATTTTCATTTTGAGCTTGTGCAGGTTGAGTTCTGTAGGCTGATTCAAGCATATTCAAGGCAAGCAGGCTATTGGAGAAGGTCAAGTGAAGTTCAAGCAAGCTCCCAGACATCTCAGGCCTTGTTGAAAAGCTCCACATTTCCATACACGAAGTCAGCTGAAACAGGTTTTTGTCAACTTCCTATCTCTCTATTTAGGAACATTTAGCCTTAGGTTTGTGAATAAGAAATGTAGTATTCATTGCCATGAAGCTGTACATATGCTCAGTTTTCATTTATATTAAGCATGCTAAGAGAATTTCATCCATGAACATACTGAAAAAATTAGGTTAGATTTTAGGGCCAGAGAAATTCTCTCTGGTCTTTGAGAGTTAAGACCAGTTGTTTATATGGTTGGATTCGTCTTGAAATGCTCTACAACTTTGATGTTATGTGTTTTCGCAATAGAGCTCGTATACAGGATCTGGGAACTGTACAGGGCGTGCGTGTTTTCAAAGTCAGAGGTTGAAGATCAAGTGGCTTGGGCTGGGCTGGGCTTTGGTCCTTTCACTTTTGACACCTCCCTTTTCCTTTTTGCACCCCTGGCCCAATTTCTTGATATTTTTATATTTTTGAATTTTTATTTTCATTTCTGGTTTTATTTATTTATTCCCAAATACAAAAAATACTCAAAAATATTTTTATAATTTTTTCACATTTATTTTGCATTTTATTTTTAAGCAATTTAATTACTTTTATCTTATTTATTCAAAACTTGAAAATATATATAAATTATACTTTTATTATCTTATTCTTTATTTTTATTCACACTAAAAATATTATTCTAAATATATTTTATTTTTGTATATATTTTATTTTATTTTATCATATTTAATATAATTAATACACAGACATATATATACTCTTATTTTATTAGATATTTTAGAATAAAAATATAAAATATTACACTTTTATTTTTATTATTAAATATACTTAAAAATACATTTTCTAAATATATTTTATTTTTTTACATATACTATTTTATTTTTATTGTATATAAATAAAATAATTAATATATGACAAAATACCCTTTTTAGTCCTTTAAGTTTACCCCAAGGTCCATTTTGGTCCTTTATCTAAAAAAAATGTCAAACTGGTCCTATAATTCTTTCAAAAGGACCATAGGAGTCCTTTCCGTCCATTTTGGTCCATTTTGGTTCAGCCCATCCTTCTTTATTTCAATTTGTAACTCAATTATCTTATGTTTCAGCCCATCCTCCCTTTCCTTTAGATGATGTATCTCCATCTTTGCTCCATCAAGCTCATTTTGCAGCTTCTCCAATGAACCAAAAAGGACCAAAATGGACGGAAAGGACTCCTATGGTCCTTTTGAAAGAATTATAGGACCAGTTTGACACTTTTTTTAGATAAAGGACCAAAATGGACCTTGGGGTAAACTTAAAGGACTAAAAAGGGTATTTTGCCTTAATATATTTACTTTCCTAAAGAAAATTAGGGTTTTACCCTTAACCAAATGAAATTAATCTTTTTATTTATTTCTTTATTTTTTTTACATTAAATATTTTTACATACATAAATAAACAAAAAACTTTTTGAATAATTCATATTATTTGATATATTTGTTTATTTTGTTTATTTAAATATTGTCCATTTATTATTTATGCATTTGATTCAATTTGGATGTAATAGTAAACTAGGGTTTATATTTCTTGTCAAATACACCCCCATTCAAAGATTGTACCCCATCCCCATAATCATGTTGTAATAGCTTAGACTTTTAAATTCTCGCACTTTATGCTTTCAATTATGCCATGGTTAGAGATTAGGTTTTGTATGCAAAAATCCAAAATCAAACAAGTAGCTTGACCTAATCAAAGACAAAATACATGAAAATCAAACACAATGCACACTTGCACCCTTAGGGTTACATCCACTTGTTGCCTTAAAATGGGCCATGTTATGCATGTTGGGTACTTTGGCAAAACAAAAACAAAACAAAAGATCATAGTCCCTCAATGACGCTATCTTGGTTGCCTATACAAAAATGATCTAGTCCCTCAAAAATTTGCTAAAGATACTTAGCACAATTGCTATCATGGTCTATACGATGACCCGCGCCTGTCCCGTTTAACATCCTAACACAAGGTTGTTCATCAAATGCAATGGTGAAATAACACTGTCAAAAGGGTTAAAAACATATAGGAATGATCTTTGAGTAAAATAAGGTAGATAGCTCTTAGTTACTTGATCAAAGCTTGCAAAAACATCCTTGATATTTTCAAACACACCTCACAATACAATTTCAAAACATTTCCCAAATCAAACTTTCAAACATTGAAATATTTTCAAAAGACCAAACACTTTTGTATACATTCAAACAAGAATAATTACAAAGGTTGTCACGACGATGGCCTCTTTTCAAAATATTTTTCAAAACCACACACACAAAGCACCATTTCAAACAATTGAAAAAGCAAAGCAAGTGATCTAAACAAGTAACTAAGAGCCCATGGATAACCATGGATGAAAAGGGTGCTTGCACCTTCCCTTTTCTTAATCTACTCCCCGAACCCAAGAAAACATCTCAAAGGTCTTTCCTGTGCTTTTTGACCTTTCCTTAGGATAAAATAAAAAGTCGGTGGTGACTCTTGCTAAACCGAAACATTTGCAAACACAAACGCAAAACCTCAAGTCAGTTCTTCCACCGAATCACAGTTCCCTTCATACAAGCCTTCGTTTGAGCAAGGATCTCTTGCATGTTTGCATGAAGTCACAAAGTGGGGACCTCATACATACACCTTTTCGTTTGGCCATATGGCCCCTTGTAGGCAAGTTTGAGTGGTCAGTATCTCCCTTGGAAATGCCTTGCTACAACACACAAATTCTACACTATGTTGTTGTACCCCAAAATTTTCCCTCTCATTTTACTCAATACATGCTCCTAGAGATCCTCAATTTGCTCAAGGTTGTCCAAGAATGGACCAGACAAACTCTCTCCTAAGGCAGTATACCTCAAATTAGGGTTTCCATTTTCATCAAGATGGGTGAACCACAAAAGCCTCATATTCTCTCCATGGTCTTAAGATGTTCTCAAGACCCTACATGTCAAGTTCCATGCCTTGCGCAAGAGGTTTGCTCAGTCAACTACTCAGATGCTTGAGAATCGACTGTATTAGGTCAAAAGTCAACTGTGACCCACATACAGTCAAACTTCATGACTTTTGGTCAACATTAACATTTTGAAGTGACTTTCATCATTTGATCAAGGGTTGATCATGATTCCCCGAGGAATGCTCCAAATTCATCAAAACCCAAAAGTTGCTAAATTAGAGTTTCTTAGTAAAAGTCAACCAAACTTTGACCAAGCATAACTTCCACATACTTTATCATAAATTTTCCATCCAAAGCCCATTTTGAATAGGATGCAATTCCATAAAATTCATATTCATCTCACAAGTTCAAAATATGCACTCACCAAAGGATATGAATTTCTTTATTATGGGTCCTTTTGAAAAGTCAACAAAAACACCTTTTGGGTCAAAGCTTCTTACATGAACATGGAAGACTCAATTGAGATGATCCCAAAAGGGTTTCTTAGGGGACATACTAAGCTTTCTAAAAAGTCCAAGAACACCTCTCTAGGATTAAAATTGGAAGAGATATGTCTTGTCAAAGTTGACCTTTTTTACAAAATTGCCAAAAGTCAAATGTGCTCAAAAATGCATTTTTTGCTAAATGGGCCTAACTTTTTATGCTTGCACCTCACTTATAATGTGGTCCACGACTCAAATATTCACCCACACATTATTTGCTTTGTTTTCCAATTTCTTTTGATTTTTTATTAATTAAAAAGTGAATTAAATCAAATAATTGGTGAATAATAGCAAAGATATGATTTGATTTGGTTTTTGGACAGGTTGGCAATCAAAATATGCTGAATTATCAAGGCCAAAACGAATCAAGCATAATTGGTACAAGAAAGGGAAGATTTGGCTCAAAATAGCAAGTTTGCATATGGCTAAAGAATCAAATCAAATCTCATCAAATTACAAGATTCAATCCAAGTTTGTAACCCTAATTCATCCCTAGGTATATATATTGGACAAGAACAAAGCAAAAAACAAGGGTTAGCTATCGTGAAAGAGGCATAGCAAATTCAAAAAATTTAAAGAAAAGTGTGAATCAGTTTTCACTACACAGGCCAATTCAAGCCATTCCAACGATTCCAATCATTTCTTGGACCTTCCCAGAAGCTAATTGGATCATTTGCAAGGCTTGAAATACCCAAAAATATGCACAATCACTCTCATGGTTTGCTCATATTTTTAAAATCGATTAATGTATTTCTTGCATCATTAGCATGTTTAAGTTATATATTTGTGATCCTAATCGTGTTTGCAAGCTAACTGGATGATTTAATTGCATTTTTGAAGCCTGTACATGCCTTTTCCATTGTTAGGGTTTGTATGTGCAGTTTATGGGTTTTGTCCACAGGTGAAATTAGCCAAAAAGAAGGGTACCATGATGTTCACGAGATCAAAACGAATGGATCTATATATTTAGAAATCATTTATCATATGTCTTGTGTGTTTTGAAAATTTGTAGGGGCTATAGCTACGGACATGTGACTGTAGGTAAAAGGTATATGAAGAAGTGAAAAACACAAGAAGGGGGGGGGGGGGGTTGAATTGAAAACTTGAAATCAAAAGCGCAATGACACAATATTTTTATCCTGGTTCGTTTGATCTCAAACTACTCCAGTTCACCCGTCAAGGTGATTTCGCCTCTCTCCAACGAGGTCTTAATTCAATAATCACAAAAGGATTACAATCACTACTTTAACAACTGTTAAAGTCTTCTTGAGTATAACCACAATCCGGTTAATCTCAAGGAACACTATTTTAAAACAAAGATACAAGAATGTGTGTTGTTGTTTTTCGTTACAAAAACTGTTATCACAATTGTGATAATTTACACAAAATTAGAGCTTGAAAAGATGATGAATAATGCCTGCAGCCTTTTGAATTCTCGTGAATTATCTTTACAAATCATAAACGATTTGAACATTGAGCTTATTTTTATAGGCAATGGATTTACGTGAATCATCAAGCGTGTTAAATGACATTTACTCAGTTTCCATTTGGATAAGATCCTGTCTGAAAGAAGCCTTTGTAATTGATGTTGTATTTAATGATTAGTAACGCTTCAAAATCTTTCATCCTTGCTTGCTGCTGATGCTTCAGCACATTGATGACTTGGATTATTATGCTCTTGTTCAGAGTCAGAGTATACTTATCTTAAGCGTAGTTTCTGGTCATCAATCTTCAGCGCATGTTCTGATTGCTTTAGCGTGTAGCTCTTACAGCTTATCTTCTGATGTTGCTTTGGTCAGAACTTCTGCATACAAAATAACATAATTTTTAAGGTGCATATTTGTTCTTTGTATTTGTTATCATCAAAACTCTAACTAAGGGTTGTAGAATTAAACTATGATCTAACAATCTCCCCCTTTTTGATGATGACAAAAACTAGAATTTTCAATGAAAGATAAAGAACAAAAGGTTTAAGAAAAACTCCCCCTGAGTTAATTACTTCCCTTAAGTTCCTTCTCATTAGAGTTTAGCTGCATCTCTTATCAGAATTTGTACCTGTTCAAACTTTTCAGAAGGTAGAGGTTAAGTAATTCAGATCCAAAAGGCAATATATCTTACTTTCCCCCCCTTTTTGTCATGTATCAAAAAAGGCAATATAATCAGAGCCAAAAGAGATGAATTATATATAAAAGATAATGCAATGACAAGTTCCAAAAACAAAGAGGTAAAATTAAAAGTTACAGATAAACAATTTTTAAAAGAAAATCTAAGAAGGAGGGGAATGACGTGTGAACAACGCTTCCAATAAGCTCTTGATCTGAGTATATGACTCTTCTTGCTTGCCCAAAATTCCTATGATTTCCTTTGTAGCGTCTTCTTGTTTACCCAGAATACTTTTAATCTCTTTGTCCGTATCCTCCTGCTTATCCAGCCTTGCATGGATTAAAGCGTTTTCTTTCTTCAACTCTTCTAGAGTTTGCATGACTAAGGAGGAAGCTGGTGTCTCTTCAGGAGTTGGATGTTGCTCAGAGCATTCTGCAGCTTCTTCTGAGTGAACCATATCTTCTGCTGTAATTATGTCTTCTGGAGCAGTAGTCAGAGAGAGACTTTCTGATTCTGGTTCATCTACATCTGAAGGATTATGCTCTTTCCAGGGAGCATTATCCAGCAAGAGGATATCATTCTTGAGCAGTTGGCTCAGAACTTGGTCTTGAAAAGCCTTCAGCTTATCACTAAAGTTCTGCTGAGCCTTTTCATAACACAATTCCTCCAGCTTCAGCGTTTCAGAGCTAAGCTAATTTTTGAATATTTCCCACATATAATCAGAAGCAGCAGGATTAGTCATCTCTTGACTAGCATGCTTCAAAGAATTTATCCATTCCTGCATTCCTGTTTCAAAAATCAACAAACTTGTACCAACATCAGATGTGTTTTCAGTTGGTTTAGGTTTGGGAATGGCAATTTTGTGTGAGATGGAAGCTAGTCTTTCCAGCACAATTGGATCAATGACAAGTCTTATGTTGTCAGCTGGACTATTAGTGGGTGAAGGAGTGGGAGAGTCAGGAATGATAATTGGTCTGGTAGGGGTGTTTGGAGGTGTAGATTCAAGGGATGAAGGAATTTCTAGAATGTCATGGATGGTGAGAGGCATGCGAACCGCAAGAGGTTCTGTAATTCCAAGTATAGGGATTGTGGTATCAGAGTCTGAATGAGAGTCTTTATATTGGTTTGTAGAGGTGTGTAGGGGTTCTGGTTCATGGATATCAGAAGATGGAATATCAGATGGTTGAGTTTCTTGTTGTGGTGAGTTGGAGTTCAGATCTTCTGGTTGTGGTATTTCTGGTTGGGGAATTTCAAATTGTGGTGATTGTGGATATGGAATTTCTGTTTGTGAAGAGTGTGGTTGCGGAATTTCTGGTGGTTGTTGAGAGTTTGGATTTTCTGGGAGTTGATAATTTGGATTTTGTGGTAAGGGAGAGGAAAAATCTTGATCAAATAAATCAATATCAGACAGAACTTTGGTAAGTTCTGGTTGGTCATGTTCAGGATTTGGATTTTGAGAGGTGGAGTGAGGTTCATTCAGAAAATGACCTAGAGTTTCAGATGGATCAAACCATATGTCAAATTCTTTAAAGGTTTGGGGTGATGAATTTTCTGGTTGTGAAGGCATGGCTTCAGATGTTGATACATTTATTGATTCTATAACAGAAACAGAGGAGGGATTACCTTTCTTTTTGGCAGCTTTTGGTGTCCTCTGAGAGGGTCCTTCTCCTGCTTCTTTCCTCTTCTTTGATTTCTTCAGAACAACCTCTGGAGAAGCCTTGTGCAAATCCTAAATGTTGATTTCTGGGGCAGTTCCATCAGCCTTGCACGCTTCAAGGTATCTGACTATTATTTCTGGTTTGGAGTCTATCTAAGAAAATAAAGGAAAATCCTCCAGAGGTATCCTTCTTGAAGTAATGGTCTCATGAGGGGTAATAGTTGGTTCCTTCTTGATATTCTCAATAATCTTCATTTTCTTCATATTTTTAGCATTCAAGGGCTTCACAGCAGTTGCTTCCAACGTGATGATTTCCTGAGCCTCCGTCAGATGTTCTATCATCTTATTCTCTATTAGAATATCTGATATCGGCCTTCCTAAGGGAATCCAATCCCTGTTGGTCCTTTCATCTTCTCTTATTTCCTTCACACTTGTTTTGAGATGGTTAAACAGCAAGTGTGGAAGATTTACCTTTGTCCTCTTAGCAATGAAATAGATCAGAAATTGCTGATCAGTGTTGATATAATCAGGAGAGCTTATGGGCTTCCTGTGGGTGATACACCCTAGAAAGATTCTGGCCCAAATTTTATGGTGATCCTTCAAATCTCTGATTTTACTGGAGGGTAGTCCATGATTAAAAATTTCTTTTTCAATTGATCTTAGGTCAGAGCATCTTTCAGCCATGTCAATGCATCTGACACCACCACCATTGTATCCAAGGAGCTTTGAAATAAGATCTTCTGTAATAACAATTTTCTTCCCCATGACATAAGAAGTAACCTGGTGATTTGAAGAAGAAGCATGTATCCAGAATTCTTTGACAAGAATGGGAAATGTTGGCCCCAATAGACGGTCAAAGTACCTATTCCATCCTTGTGTTGTAACGTCTTCATACAAGTTGAAGCCATTTTCTTGCAAGCTCTCAAAATAAATAATCAGTTCAGCAAGAACTTCCAGATTATCCATAGGTGTGAGGAGCATTCTGTGGGGTTCTTCATACTGTTCCATTGAAGCAGATTCATGAGCACTGACATTTTTGAGACTTGAAGAAGCCATTGTTCACACGGGATTTTGAGGAAGATGAAAGGGGTTTTTGAAAGCAAGAACTTGAAACGAGAGAAAATATTGAGAGTAAAAGTGAATGAATGTAAAAAGTAATTTTGAGTTTAAATAGGTTTCTTGAAAACGTAAGTAGTAAGAAAAAGAGAAATTAGTCATGATTATATGCATTAATGACACCTTATTTTAGGGGATTTAGAAAGATACTGAACAATTACCTCTTACAAGTGTCTCAATGCATCCAATCAGCGCCTTGATCCTTTCAGAAATTGAATGCGTGTTCAGCTTCAGAAAGTAGCAAGTGAGAGGATGACAAGTGTTTGATGTTGTGAACTGCACGCTTCTATCCTTGAAATAAAACGTTCAGATTTTCCTGGATAGATTCTGATGCAATCTGTACTTCTTAACTTCTGAAGACAGGTTGATCATTTGTTCACAGAGAATAATAAAGTTTTAAAGGTTAAGATATGTAAATAAAACATTTTATTCTGGGCATAGCTTCATGCTGAGATGTTTCAGAATGAAGTTAAACCTATCTTCAGAAAGAGGTTTTGTAAAGACATCAGCCCATTGATGGTCTGTGTCAATAAATTTTAAGGTTAAAATTCCTATCTGAATATAGTCCCTAATAAAATGATGTTTTATTTCTATATTCTTAGCCCTAGAATGTAAAATAGGATTCTTATTGAGACATATAGAAGAAGTGTTGTCACAGAGGATGGGAATGTTGCTCTCAAATATGTTGAAGTCTTCAAGTTGACTTTTCATCCAGAGAATTTGTGTGCTACATCCAGCAGCAGCTATATATTCAGCTTCTGCTGTTGATAGTGCTATTGTAGATTGTCTCTTGCTGGTCCATGAGATCGGATTTTCTCCCAGAAACTGGCAGCTTCCAGAAGTACTTTTACGTTCTACTATGTCTCCAACGAAGTCAGCGTCACAGTATCCTACTAAGCTGTTATAATTTGATTTTCTAAAAAACAAACCCAGATTAGTAGTACCTTTCAGATACTTGAAAATTCGCTTAACTGCTGTTATGTGAGATTCTCTAGGATCTTATTGGAATCTAGCACATAAGCAAACACTAAATAAAATGTCAGGCCTTAAAGCCGTCAGATAGAGGAGAGAACCAATCATACCTATGTATACCTTTTGTTCTACCTTTTTACTTACCTCTTCCTTTTCCAGAATGCACGTGGGATGCATTGGAATCTTTGAGGGCTTACATTCTGAGAGATCAAATTTCTTCAAAAGTTCACTGACATATTTGCTCTGATGAATGTAAGTCCCTTATGGAGTTTGGTTTATCTGAATGCCTAGAAAGAATTTGAGTTCCCCCATTAAGCTCATCTCAAACTCTGCATGCATGCATTTAGCAAACTCTCTTCCCAAAGAGGGTTTAGTAGTCCCAAAGATGATGTCATCAACATAAATCTGACATACTAAAATGTCATTCTTAACTGTCTTACAGAATAAGGTTGTGTCCACTTTCCCTCTAGTGAATTCCTTTTCTAACAGGAAGTTACTTAGTCTTTCATACCAAGCTCTGGGAGCTTGTTTCAGACCATAGAAGAACTTCTTTAGTTTGAAAACATATTCGGGGTGTTTGGGATTCTCAAACCCAGGGGGTTGGTGCACATATACCTCTTCTTCTATATAGCCATTTAAGAATGCACTTTTTACATCCATCTGATACAGAGTGACGCCATTGTTTACAGCAAATGAAATTAAAAGTTTGATAGATTCTAACCTGGCAAATGGAGCAAAGGTTTCTGTATAGTCTATCCCCTCTTGCTGACTATAACCTTGTGCTACTAGTCGTGCTTTGTTTCTGATGACTTCTCCTTGCTCGTTCAGTTTATTTCTGAACATCCACTTTGTTCCAATGACGTTGAATCCTTTTAGTCTGGGGACCAGATCCCATACGTCATTTCTGGTGAATTGATTCAATTCCTCCTGCATTGCTAGAATCTAGTCATTGTCCAGAAGAGCTTCATCAATTGTTGTTGGTTCAATCAGAGAGACCAGTCCCATAAGGGATTCTTCAGAGTTTCTGAATGTTGATCTTGTTCTGATTGGATCATCCTTCTTTCCCAGTATTTTATCTTCTGGGTGAGCTATGCTACTTCTGGACAATCTTTTCTGAAGTTGGTCAACTGAAGGTGCTGGATTGCTTGCAGTAGCTCTTTATGATATTGTGGGAAAGTCTCTGTTGAGAACTTTTGACGAGTTGTCTTTAGAACCTATGAGTTCAACTTCCATACCTGCAAGGAATTCATTCTGATTTGACTCTTGAGAGTCAAGCTTATCGTCAAACCTAACACTGATTGACTCTTCAACAATCTGTATTTCTGTATTGTATACTCGGTACCCTCTTGAGAGTTCAGAGTATCCTAACATAATACACTTTTTTGCTTTAGAGTCAAACTTGTTCAGATAATTTTTTGTATTCAGAATAAAGCAAGTGCATCCAAATGGATGAGAATAAGAAATGTTGGGCTTTCTGTTCTTCCACAATTCATATGGAGTCTTTTCCAGAATAGGTCTTATGGAGATTCTATTCTGAATGTAACACATTATGTTGATTGCCTCTTCCCAGAAGATCTTAGCAATGTTAGTCTCATTGATCATGGTTCTGGCCATTTCTTGCAATGTTCTGTTCTTTCGTTCTACAACTCCATTTTGTTGGAGAGTTCTAGGACAAGAGAAGTCATGCAAGATGCCTTTTTCAATAAAAAATAATTCAAAATTTTTATTTTCAAATTCCCCACCATGTTCACTTCTGACTTTGACAATTATAAGATCATTTTCGTTCTGAACTTGGTTGCATAAGTTAACAAACATAGAGTGTGACTCGTCCTTGTGTCTTAAGAACTTTACCCATGTCCATCTGCTATAGTCATCTACGATTACTAACCCATACTTCTTGCCACTGACAGACGTAGTTTTTACTGGTCCAAATAAGTCATTGTGCAGAAGTTCTAATGGCTTAGAGGTGGAAACAACATTTTTGGATTTGAAAGCAGGTTTTGCAAATTTTCCTTCCTGACATGCTTCACACAGAGCATCTGAGCTGAATTTCAAGTTTGGAAGTCCTCTGACCAGATTGAGTTTGTTAATCTGGGATATTCTTCTAATAGTGACATGCCCCAATCTTCTGTGCCAGACCCATTGCTCGTTGTTAACAGAAAGTAGGCATTTTACATTCTGACTTTTTAGTTCAGAAAGTTTTATTTTATAAATGTTATTTTTCCTCTTTCCATTAAATAGGATAGTCCCATCTTTCTGACTCACAGCTTTGCATGAATTTTGGTTAAAGATTATATCATAATCGTTATCACTTAATTGACTTATGGATAATAGGTTATGCATTAATCCATCAACTAATAACACATTATTTATAGAGGGAATATTTCCATTACCTACTGTTCCAGAGCCAATGATCTTTCCTCTTTGGTTGCCTCCAAATCCCACATAGCCTCCAAGCTTAAGCTCCAGGCTTTGGAACATATGCCTTCTTCCCGTCATGTGTCGAGAGCAGCCAGAGTCCAGGTACCATGACTGGTGTTTTAGCCATGCTGCTAAAGATATCTGCTACATATATAATTTTATCCTTAGGTACCCATATCTTCTTGGGTCCTGGTTTGTTAGTTTTACCAAAATTCTAATTGAATTTTGGTTTGACAGAATAATCACTACTTGTGTATTTTATGTCATGTGTGTGCCCATATATAAAATGTGATTTGAGTGGTGTGCGTTTTATGACTAAGTCCATGTCCTGTTTAGTTGTGGATACCTTACCTTGATATCCTATCCCTTTTCTGCCATTTCTGCTAACTTCATAGATCATTGAAGCCATCTTGCTTCTATCTATGTTTCTAGCTAGAAACTTCTGAAAGCTGTGATCATACTCCTTGATGATCTCATCAGCATTAATGGGAGTCTCTAAGATTGTTTCCTTCTGAGAATTTTGCAAATCATTTTCTAATTTTGAAATTTTTTTCTTTTAACTCAGAATTTTCTAATCTGAGACTCTCAGACTTTTCAGAGTCAGAGGTAAGATCCCTTTTCAGGTTCTTGAATTTGACTCTGATATTCTGATACCTTTCCAGAATTTCATTTAAACTTTCTGCAAGTTCATCCTTAGTAAAAGCAATGGTAAAGTCAGGGAATACCTCTTCAGTGTCTGATTCTGAATATGAACCAGAAGCTTAACTTTCTTCTAACACGTTTTCCATGAGAGCTATGTTTGCTCTTTCATCATCTGACTCTGAGTCAGCTTCAGAGGAGTCTGAATCATCCCATGTTGCCATGAAGCTTTTCTTCTTTTCCTTGAAGAACTTATTTTTGGGCTTCTCCTTCTGAAGCCTTGGGCAATCACTTTTGTATTGCCCTTGCTCATTACACTCATAGCAGATGATATCCTTGTTATTTGGCTTTCTGTATCCTAAAGAACCTTCAGATCTTCTGTGTCCAGAGGAAGACTCAGACTTTCTGTATCTGGATGAGGATTCATTCTGATTCTATGATCTTCTAGGATTTCTGAATTTCCTTTGTCTCTACTTCCACAGTTGGTTCACCCTTCTGGAGAGGAGAGACAGTTCATCTTCTTCTGATGAGGATCCATCAGAAGTTTCTTCTACAGCCTGCAAAACCTTAGAGTCAGATTTTCTGTTAGATTTTAAAGCTAGTGGCTTACCTTGCTTTTGAGGCTCATCTTCTTCTAGCTCTATCTCGTGGCTTCTGAGGGAGCTGACAAGTTCCTCCAGAGATATTTTGTTGAGATCTTTGTCTAGCTTGAGTGCTGTGACCATTGGCCTCCATTGCTTGGGTAAGCTTCTGATGATCTTCTTAATGTGATTAGCAGTAGAATACCCTTTGTCAAGAACCTTCAGTCCAGCAACAAGGATTTGAAATCTTGAAAACATAGCTTCTATGGATTCACTATCTTCCATCTTGAATGCCTCATACTTCTGAATAAGCGCAAGGGCCTTGGTTTCTTTGACTTGAATGTTTCCTTCACGCGTCATTCTCAGAGAGTCAAACATGTTCTTTGTTGTTTCTTTGTTTGAGATTTTCTCATATTCTGAGTATGAGATAGCGCTGAAGAGTATTGTTCTGGCCTTGTGGTGGTTTATGAAATAACGCTTTTGCTGGTCAGACATCATTTTTCTGTCTATCTTCTGACCTCTTCCATCCACTATATGTGTGTATCCATCAGTTACCATGTCCCACAGATCAGCATCATGGGCCAGAAAGAAACTCTCAATTCTATCTTTCCAGTAGTCAAAGTTTTCTCCATCAAAGACTGGAGGTTTTCCACTGAATATGTCCTTGTCTTCATGGTAGTCATTGCTGACGTTTTGGCTTGGTCCCACCATAGTGTTTTTCTGAAGCTTGGATCTTGTACTGACACAGTTAGGTGTTTAAGCTCAGAACCAGGCGCTCTGATGCCAATTGAAGAAGTGAAAAACACAAGAAGGGGGGTTGAATTGAAAACTTGAAATCAAAAGCGCAATTACACATTATTTTTATCCTGGTTCGTTTGATCTCAAACTACTCCAGTCCACCCGTCAAGGTGATTTCGCCTCTCTCCAACGAGGTCTTAATTCACTAATCACAAAAGGATTACAATCACTACTTTAACAACTGTTAAAGTCTTCTTGAGTACAACCACAATCCGGTTATTCTCAAGGAACACTGTTTTAAAACAAAGATACAAGAATGTGTGTTGTTGTTTTTCGTTACAAAAACTGTTATCACAACTGTGATAATTTAGACAAAATTAGAGCTTGAAAAGATGATGAATAATGCTTGCATCCCTTTGAATTCTCGTGAATTTTCTTTGTAAATCATAAACGATTTGAATACTGAGCTTGTTTATATAGGCAATGGATTTACGTGAATCATCAAGCGTGTTAAATGACATTAACTCATTTTCCATTTGGAGAAGATCCTGTCTGAAAGAAGCCGTTGTAATTGATGTTGTATTGAATGATTAGTAACGCTTTAGAATCTTTCATCCTTGCTTGCTGCTGATGCTTCAGCACATTGATGACTTGGATTATTATGCTCTTGTTCAGAGTCAGAGTATACTTCTCTTAAGCGCAGGTTCTGGTCATCAATTCTCAGCGCATGTTCTGATTGCTTCAGCGTGTAGCTCTTACAGCTTATCTTCTGATGCTGCTTTGGTCAGAACTTTTGCATACAAAATAACATAATTTTTAAGGTGCATATTTGTTCTTTGTATTTGTTATCATCAAAAATCTAACTAAGGGTTGTAGAATCAAACTATGTTCTAACACTATATACCTAATACGACGGTCCCAGGAAGAAGAAGATATGTGGCGTGATTCCATTGGGCCATTTGAATTCCGGGCGTGTATTTTTCTTTCCAACTAACCCACCTATTTTTTCTATATTATATTTTGTTTCTATTGTTTATACAACAAAGCAAGGCAGCTCAGATGGTGAAGCGCATTAGTGGGGAGTATAAGGACTTGGGTTCGATCCCAGGTCCCAACAAATTTTCTTTATTTCACTTTCTTGTAACAGATCCAACGCATCATCCTTCATGGAGACCACCATACACCCTTGCGTCCAACCGTTTGATCAAGCATGCCATCAGATCAACATCACACAGAATCCAATATTGACTGGGCTGGGAGCGTTTTGGGCCTCAAAAATTTTAGATTGACACCCCCTGATTTGCTATTCAACACAGTTTCATTTTCTTTTCTATTTCCTTTTTAATTTCTTCAATTAATTTTCTTTATTATTTGTTTTAATTAATTAACCCACAATTATTATTTTTCTATAAAATCAAAAAAATCACAAAATTCATAAAATCTTTTTTTAATAAAATTATTTTATTTCTTATTTAATTTAGTTTAATTAATTTAAGGCAATTTAATCTCTTTTTATAATTAAAAATAACTAGACCTAGGATTTGAATTGTACATAATTTAATTAATTTTCTTTAAAAATACACCAAAAATCTTTTTTATTAAAATATTTATTTTAATTAATTAGGTTAATTAGGTTAACTTAAATACTTTTTTGTAATTAAAAAGAAATTAGAAATCAAGGTTTCATTTAAATTGCAATTTCATTGTTTTCTCCAATAAAAAATGCACAAAAATCTTTTTCTTTCAATTAGGGTTTAGTTATTTTTCAACATCCCGCGTATTTAATTTGCCGCGCATTTAATTATTTCTTTTCCATTATTTTTGTAACTGCCAATGGTTTGTAATAGTTAAACTAGGGTTTTATTTACTGCTTTAATCCTCGATTCTTTGGTTATGTAATTAATCCCCATCCCCTGAAGCCTTGTAATAGCTAGGTTTATTTTTCGCATTTTTAATTCCTGCAAACATTTAACTATCTAGATGTATGCTAATAGGATTGTATGGAAAGAATATCTGAAATTAAAACGGTAGATCACCTAATGTGCAAAGATTAAATAACTGAAACAAATCATATGCACATATTCATTCCTTGGGTTCACCTCACTTCGGTTTCCTTCAGTAAACAATCATTAAGCATATGAGATTTTAGTGGTTGCCCTCTTGTCTAAGAGATCAAAATGTCTCGTTCGAATGTTGCCTCGGAAAGATCTTAAGACTTTAGGGTTTCTACTAAAGTTTTCTAACTATTGCTTTAATGATTGTAAATGTCCGTTTCGAATGTCCCTTACAACTCCAACGACGGTGCTACCTACTTGTTGTACTCCAATTTTTGCCCCTAAGATCCTTTCATCATACCATATTGCTTCAATCACAACAAGATCACATTAGGGCTTTTGGTTCTTCTCCCTATCTTTAGCCTTGCTCTTTTGAGGAGTTACCAAGCACCTTGACTTGTTTTCTTTTGTGATCATGGATATTTTTGCTTTGATTTTCTCTCAAATTAATAAAATGCAATTTTGGTTTGCCTTACTTGTCAATAATGTAGGTAAAGGCAGTGAGGTTTAGCAAGTTTGCTTTATGGGTTCATGATTTTATTTCCATGACCTAGTCAATCTTGAGAAATTCAAAACCTCACTATTGGAGTGGTTTTGTATGAATTGGCATGGCAAAGTTGCATTGGCTCATCATATTTCAAAGTTATCAAAATTGATTCAAAAATATAAAGGGTTAAGGGAAGAAGTTGTCATGATTGAACAAGGTCTTGTTCCTATTGGTCACAAGAGCATATTTCTTTCTAATTTCAAGATATGGAAGTGGTTTTGGTGGCTATGATTCCTCATCATCATCCTCAACAACTTCTATTCACAAAGGAAGAATATTGGCACAAAAAGTTTGTTCAAACTTGGCAAAGTTCCTCAAACTTTCTCTTGATCTAGAGGCTAGGGTTTTGGACTTCAAAGGAGCATATATTTCTCATATTTTGGTATTTTTGAGTGATTACAAAAACATCCTTCTCTTAAAAGAGTTACCAACAAATTACTTCAAAAGTTCCAAGGATTTTTCATGTGGAAGGAACTTGGTGAAGAAGAAAGATTACAACTCACCCAGATGAATCCCCAATTTTCCATATGCGACTTCAAATGGTCATAACTTGGTCAATTTTTATCACCTTGAACCCATTCTTTTTTCATGATGATCTTGAAGATGTGTAATTCATGCCTTCGTTTATGTGAAAAGTGAGAAAATGGATGGAAGTTGCCTTAAGAATGTAAAATATTATATGTCATTTCATGATTTTGCCAACTTCAACAAGTCATAACTTGCTCAATTTTTGGAGATTTTGAGTGGTTCAAATTGCAAAATGTCATTCAAGAGATCTAATTCATTCCATCTTTTTTGGTCAATAGAAAATTCTAAGTGTAAGGCCATGTTTGGATACAAAAGATTATAGGTCATTTTTTAAAGAAGAATTTGAAATATTTCTAAGTATGGAAAGTCAACTCTTTTTCTTCAACTTTGACTCCATGTAACTTTCAGCTCAAGCATCCATTTGATTTCATTCTTTTTCCATTGCAAAGCTTGTAACCTCATCTCTCCAAAGCATCAAGAATTATGCCCTAAGACCCCTTGAGGTGGAAATGCCATGGATTTGAATTTGGTAGTTTGAAACTGAATTTTGCACAAAGTCAGGATTTTGAAATCTTTGTTTTGGCTTCTAATCACAAGATTTCCACGCCTTTTTGTTTCTAATCATGTTTAGCAACTTGCCAGAAGTGATTAGCATCATGAAACGCACGATTTGGCTGAGTTTTGATCAAGTTTGAGTCACACTTTCTTCATGATGCAAACCCATACGAATTCCCTCCAAAACTCATCATTTGCTATTCCTTTTGATCCCATTTGCTTCCCTATAAATAGAGGGTCATTCCCAATTCAATTTCCCAAGCTTAGATAGCCAGAATCACCCTGCCAAACTTGCTTCTCAACCCAGAATTCAGAAACTTCGAAATCTATTCTCAAGCCTTTTTCAATCCATTATTTCCCTCAATTCACCTTCCTTGATCTTCCCTGAAGCTAACCATATAGTTACATTCAAGAATCGTGCCCTATACTGCTCCATAGAAGTCCAGTTTCAGAGCTCTGCAACTTAACTCCAATAGGTAGATTCCTTCATCAATTCTTCAAAACTCTGATATCATTGTGTTGCTCTCATTGCCATTGTTCTAGTCGCAACACTTACATTTCACTGGAAACACGTTTTGACCATGAATTTTCAAATCCCTTTTCAAAACTTTCTTTCCAAATTGCTTGAGCTACAGTTTATATAAATTTGGCGCGAGGGTGTGGTTGTTTTTGTCTTGAAGAGACGAAGCTATTGGCATAAGTCTGAGCTTCTGATTTTACAGTTCGAGAGACCTGCAAATCACGTTGGCTAGAGGTTGAAGATGACCTACGTGTCATCTTCCAACCAATGATGGCGTGCCATTTGTGTTTTTTCAAAAATCTGATTTATTATTGATTATGTACATTATTCATTAATGACCATGACATACACAGCGCGCCAGATCCCTTGGATTTGATTACTAACGTATTTTGACTCTCGTCCAATGGTGCACATCTTTTACTTTTATTTTCTTTTTCGGATTTTTATATTTTAATTGTTTTAAATTTCAAAAAGTCATAGAAAATTCCTTTTTAGTCCAAAAAATCTGAAAAAATTATGAAAAATATTTTTGATTATTATCTTTCTGATTTTTATTTTTTCACAATTTAATTTTGTGTTTTGGTATTTTTTTTATGAATTTTACACTTATTTGATATGTTTAAAATGTTTAAAAATACTTTTATACATTTTTAAATTCTGAAAAAATTATGGAATGATCCAATGATATTGTGACAAATATTGGTGACCTTATTTTATTTTTGTTTTTGACTTTACTATTTTTTACAATTTTTGTTTATTTTACCCATTTATTTTATTTTTTAAAAATAGTTTCTGACTTTTAAAAATTACCAAAAATTTTGTAAAATTACTTGGCCTCTTTTCTGATTTTTCTATGGTCTTATTTTTCATTTCATGATTAATTTGAATATAATTGATATTTTCCTCATTATTTTCCTTTTTTTAAACCTTTTAATGTATATATTAAATATGATATTATTTTGTGATTATTTTTTGGTTGTCTTGGGTTGATTTTTTGATCGTGGTTTTATTAACATCATTGGATCTATGGTGTTGAGTTTAACTCCACAAAAAATGGATGAATGATTTTAATAATAGTTTGATTAAATATTAATTCAAATGTGGTTTCTCTTTTTCCCTAATCTTCTTCATCCCATCCCCTTCTCATTGCACTAAATGTTGTTGGAGCATGATCACTATGTCATGTCTCAAAACAAATGGTGTAGAGATTGCTATTGACCGACCTCAAAATAGGTGTGACTTCTATATAAGTCCACTTACGATTGCTTAACATAGCGCTAAATTTTGTCCTGATTCGAATAAATGATCATTCGTGGCCCAAACTTATGATTGCAAGCCCAAGTATGTTAATTTGATTTCTTTGATTCAATAACCTTGA